>BLBF01000055.1:19548249-19616792 GCA_015471245.1 Laticauda colubrina | reverse complement strand
TATATATATATATATATATATATATATATATATATATATATATATATTTAATTATGCAAACAATATAATTATTGCAAACATCCCCAAAGAGTTATTATTTCAGTAAGAACTCCAGAAGGAAGTGCCTCATATCTACAAGCCCATTAGTTTCTACACCTTATAGAGGATGCCTATTGAGTAGATACTGCTCCTATTGAAAGAATTCCTGATAAGAAGCTGACAAAAATAGAGAAAAATCCTCTGCTACAGCTGTTTTTTTCCCCTCTGTGTTATAATTTGTTCCCCATCCCCTAAATTAATAGCCACCATTCAGTCCTGTAGAATACAGGGCATCATGAGATGAGGACTTACCTTGATGACTACAGCTGAAAAATTCTGAGCCTACTCCTATCTGCATAGGAGTCTTAGATTTGACAGTTACACTAATGTTCACAACTAATGTTCCTATCCTACCTTATGCTTGGGCTACACTTTGACAAAATTTTAGGAATTGGTAATCTGGCTGGGCTCCTGTGCAACTAAAACTAACCCAGAAGTTTTACTAAGAAAAAAAACATCACTCTGTTATTTGAGCTTATTCAGAAATATAAGCCTAATCTTTAATCATAACATTGATTCTGTTTAGGTCTCAGTGAAATAAATAAAATGTGAATTCTCTGTTCCAATTTGGCATTCCAGAGGTTAGTGAACTCCAACTCTTAGGAGCCCCAAACAGCATGGCCAATGGTGAGGGAAGGTAGATGTTTTAATTCAGGAACAGCTGGACAATTGTCTATTTCTGCTGTAACAATGAGTCAGAGAGCTCACCATTTAAAAGACTTGGGTGTACTATGAAGTTTGTGTGGGCAAAGTAGGCATCCCACGTGTTCCATAGATAATAAGATGAAAAGTAGAAGTTCAAGTGGTGAAGTTTTGATGGAGAAAACCACATATATTAACTTTAGATTTACCATCCAAGTATTGGCAAAACATGTGCCATGAGAATTCTTTATTATATCTAATATATTTTTGAACTTTATAATTAAGGAAACATGAAACGCTGGAATGAAATAAATCTGTGATCCATTAATCCATTCATTATCTATCTGACAAAACCCTCTGAAGAGCCACTTTATCATCCTGTTCTTTTAAACTGCCTTTGCAGGTTTGTTGTGGAATCTCTCTTCCAATGACCAGCTGAAAAATGTATTGATCCGGGAAACCCTGGAGCCGTTGACAAAAACTGTCCTCATTCCTTACACTGGATGGCCAGATAAAGATTATCCAAAATTAAGTATCATTCCTGACCCTGATATCTTCTACAATGCTACAGGATGCCTAAGGTGAGTTGTGCACGGTGCATGCTTTATAATCCAGTTACAATGATATGGTGGAATGTAGTCTGGAGTTTTTGGAGAAAGGGGGTCTTTCTAAGAGGACGAAAAGACACTACAGCTTGGAATGTCTGGTGGGCAGAAAGAGAGCAAGGTCAGACACTCCCTAGAAATTCACATACTATAGCTATTGCAGATAATTGCTTTAGTTTGGCAAGAATCTGTCCGTAGGTGTACATCAATAAAGGAACTATTCAGAAGTGATTTCACACATAGTTTTTGGTTTTTCAATATTTGAAGACTCCCAATTCTCATGAACTCTGGGCAGTGAACAATAAAACATTAACAAATTAAATCATAGACATTCTTATGAAAGATACTGAGTCAACTAGGACCAAAATCATGTTAGAATAATATATTTTACCTGTTTGCAAAATATAAGAAAGGCTGAACATATTCTGAAGGAAGAATCGTCCCCCTCACCAGAGTGTAACAGTTGTCATTAAGAAGGGTTATCACACATTCTACAGACTATGCAGCTCTTGAAAAGATGGGCATCTCAACAGATCCTTTAGACCAGCAGCACCAAGTACTGGTTTCGCAGAAGACAATTTTTCTACGGACTGGGGATAGGGAGAGGAGGCAGAGCCTAAATCCAATTATTCTAATATCCATAAAATGGTTACATTGAATCCATAAAATGGTTACATTTCCAAATGTGATTAGAAAGTTAGTTAGGCTGGCTTAGTGTTCTTATTAAAATCTGTGCCACCACCGAAAACAAAAATATATATCTCAGTTCCTGATGCTCAGACTTATTGGAGACTAACATTTTACAGTCTCCTTGAAAGAAGCTGACAGTCAGAGCACTTTTGGGCAGTGGTGGGATTCAATTTTTTTTACTACTGGTTCTGTGGGCATGGCTTGGTGGGTATGTCAGGGGAAGAATACTGCAAAATCCCCATTCCCTCCCCACCCCACTATCCTGCTTTCCAGCTCTACTCTCCGATGCAGGGTAACAAAAAAAGAACCCAGACGATCAGCTGGAACTTGGGAGACAGAGAATAGATGGGGGCGGGGTCAGTCAGAGGTGGTATTTGCCAGTTCTCCGGACTACTCAAAATTTCTGCTACCAGTTCTCCAGAACTGGTCAGAACCTGCTGAATACTACCTCTGCTTGTGGGCCATCTCCCCATTCTCTCCTTCTCCAGAGAGCTTTGAAGGACAGAGTTACTCCCTGATTTTTTTATCTATTCTACTCATTCATGGAAGATGCCTCCAATGACTCACAGCAGAAGCCCCAGGAAAATTACTTTGATGAACTTAGATAAAATAAGAGAGCTTTGTTTATGATGGTATAATAGTTACGACCACCTATCTTAATTACTAGGAGTATATGGTGGGAATGTGGTCTGGTTTCCCAGCAAGGAGGGGCTGCATTCCAGAAAGCAAAGAGAATGGAGTTTGGAATGTTTGGTCAAGAGGGTTAAAGCAGATCCACCCTAACATACATCTGTAGTTATGCTAATAGTCTGGCAAAATCCTGTCTATAAAACAATGATACAAGAAAAACAATAATTAGTACTCAGACCTAATTCCACCTGTTCTTTGTTCTTGGGGCCTGACAGAATTAAATAGTAACCTTGACACAGCTGAGCTTTGCAAGAACAGAGAAATACTTGTCATACATTCCTGGGTGTTTAAAGTATAGCCTTGTCAGATTCCAAAGATCATTCAAGGACTTTATTTTCTACAATCCGAGAGATACTGTTATAAATTTCTCTTTTGTTTCAGGTACTTTTTTTTCCCTGTTGTACCAATAGAAAATTTACAGCAGATCAAAAGATAGCAAAACTGAGGATCTTAACATCAGGAATTGGGATCATGGCATTTGTTTATTTATTTATTTATTTATTTTTGCTTACAAGATAATAGGTATAAGTAAAAACATAGTGATGAATACATGGATACATATAAGAAAAATAAAAGAAACAAGAGGACAGGGGTGGCAGGCATTAAATGTGTATTTCTTTTCAACAAGGCAAAAATCTGAGATGTCAGATTTTGGATAATTTTCAAATAATTTAAAATTTTGGATAAGATTTTGGATAATTTTAAAATCTGAATCTTTTAAAAGTTTACCCAAACACTTATGTGAAAGTGTGCAGTGAAGTTTGGTCCCTGAAAAGTTTTTGATGTATAAGAGGTGTTGATTTGCTGAATTGCTTTGTGGTATATAGTCACACCTGCAACTCTAAACCATAAAACAAAGGATGCATAATGTGTAACAGATGACATGTGCTTTAAATGGTTATTCTTTTGATTTTGTATCATAAAATATTTGATCTTACAGTGTCTGGCAAGTAAATCTCCACTTTCCATAAATAGTTGACAGAATTAATACTGGTAGAAATAATATATAACGTGATCACAATAGCTCAGAACAATTCATTTCAGAAATAAAATTAATTTAAATGATGCTGCCTTGCCAAATTTCATAAATCACTGTAGAATCCATACTATGAACCAGCTTTCTGCAAAGCTTTGTGAGCTGTAGGTTGAGGGTTCCAGAAACTAAACTTCTCTTGAAAACAGTCTTTTCTCAACCCTGGCAACCTGAAGAACTATGGACTTCAATTCCCAGAATTCTTCAGCCAACATTCACACTGCAATATGCTAAGGAAAGCTATTCTAAATCCTGGAGTATAACAGAAGTGCAATGAAGTATATAAGGAGCATGGTGGCTCATGTGGTCAGAACGCTGGATTGGAAGTTAGCAAGTCCGTGTTTGATACCAAGTGCTGCTGCAGGAAGGTTGAGCTCCCATCATTCACTCTTTTACAGAGACATGAAAGGAGCCCCCATGGGTGTCCATGGACCAGTGGTGATGTCACTGGCTAATCCTTTCAACCTGGAAGTGCCTTAAATGAATGGAACAGAAGTGAAGTATATGTTGGGTTGTCCTTCCCATTGCCAAATATATTTAGAAATGTCTAAAATGTGTATTTTTAGCTCAGGGTTGAAATGAGGGGTCCTTAGCTTAATTGCTAGCACTGATGATGTTACCTGGTTTGGATAATGAAACATCTGCAAGAAAACAACCAAGCTCAGAGAGCACCAAGGATCATGTGTCCCATGTAGACATTTGGCTTCTCATTAGAGAAGCTTCTCAATTCTGACTACAGACTGACTTCAATCAGAACTGAGAAAGCTTCTTGGATGAGAGGCTAGATGTCTTCAAGGAAAAACAAAGTCCAGTTGCCTTTTGAAAAAAAATGTCAATCAGTGGAGGGTTTTAAGAAGAGGCTGGACAGCCATTTGTCTGTCCAGCTGGCTGGAGAATTCTGAGGGTTGAAGTCCGCAGATCTTACAGTTGCCAAGTTTGGGGACCCCTGGTATACAGTCTCCTTCTTGATCAGGGGTTTGGACTAGAAGACTCTGAGGATCTCCTCCAATTCTGTAATTCTGTATTTTGGTTTTTTTTTTCCTTCCTGCTTTTTGTCTGTTTAAGAGAGACCGGGGGAAGATGTGGTTAAGAAGCCTGTGATTGGATAAATAGCTGTTAGCCTTGATGGCAGAGTGACTTCGTCTGAAGGCCATCTGCTGGGAGATTATGGGCTTCCTCATGCAATTGATTGGCCCCTGCAAGAACAGACTCCTTGACTAGATGAGCCAGGGGTCCATCCTATAGGAAGGAGCACTGCTAAAATTCTTGTTATTTTAACTAGCAAACATTTCTTGCGGCATTACAAGGTTCTCTTTGTGTAACTTCAAAATCAGAAACGGTACTTAGAGTAATGAGGCAAATATGTACAATACTGCTTGGTCGTTGGATCATTCCATACATCAATTTGTGTGATGTTGTTGTTGTGTTGTTGTCACAGGATTATTATTTTTTCTGGATAGAGCAAAAGAGCAAGTTATTGTAAAGTGAGGCCACTAACAGGACAGTTCGGAACATAATTTGCCTAAATGCTTGTACTTCTGCCATTTTACACAACCTAATTTGTTTTCTTCTTTTGTAATGCTTACAATGCTAATGGCTTGGGCGCTTCAAGGAATGCAGCTTGCAGCCTGTAATATAGAAGGAAAGTTTTGGCGTTATTATTTATCCATAAAATGCATCTGATACTTTCAGCCGAGTCATAGCAATTGCAAGAGTATTAGAACTGAGAGAAATTCTAATGAAAGACTTGTCTCATTGTGAAGTATAATAAAGTACAAATTATTGAAGTACAATAATTTTTTTATGAAATATGGTAAGAGAAGTTGATAATAATTTTTATACATTCTTTCCTCTGTTTAGAAAGAACATCTTACCAATAGTTTATTATTTATTGAATAAACCACAGCTGAATTTGACACAATATGCTAAATGATAATATACTTCACAAATTGGTCTGGTGGTTAAGGCACCAGGCTAGAAATCAGGAAGCTATGAGTTCTAGTTCCACCTTAGGAGGAAAGCCAGCTGGGTGACTTTGGGCTGGTCACTCCCCTTTTGGCGCAAATTACCTCATAGGGTTGTTGTTATGGGGAAAATAGAAGGAAGAAGGAGTATTAGGTATATTTGCCACCTTGAATTATTTATTGTTGTGGCCTGCCTGGTGGCAGACTCGGACAGTAAGGAGGTTGGGGAGAAACATGGGCCAGTCCTGGAGTCTGGGGAAGGCTCTGATGAGTGCTGTGCGTCAGAGGCAGAGATGGGACAGTGGGGCAGAAGAACAGCTGGAGTCTGTTCCCAATGTGTGCATGCACAGAGCTACCAGGAGAAGAGAACAGTTAAGGAACAAGGTCGACTCAGAAATAAAGGCACAGATGGATGGTGAATGCCCCCCCCCCAATAGGGAATAAATAGGAGTGAAAGGGGAGCGGTGTTTGCAGGAGACAATTAGTTTAATTAATTAGTGTGAAGATTTGTGACTCTCAGAGACTCCTTGCCAAGTATTTCCTTGTACAGCCGTTGTGCTTGGAAACTTATCAGGCTGGCAGCTCTCTAAGCCTGATAAGGTCTGTGGCTGCAATTCACCCTTGAAAGACTCTTTGCCAAGACTTTGCCAGATGTGAATGATAGGAATTCACATTCGCCAAATAAAAAGGGGTTTTGTCAGGACAAGGAGTCTGTTTCGTGATTTGGTGAAGCCTAGGTCAGAACATTTATAAAGTAATACAAATGGGATAAAATTCCAACAAATAAATACCTCACAAATTATTGTAATCGATTTTATACAATGTGAACAAGAGTTACACAGGATCTCTTTCACTCTTTAAATTAAATGTTGACATTGCTCCAAACCTCAGGTCAGCTATAATAAATAACGTGTCACCTTTCCTCTATGAAATATGCCAGTGGAAAGAAAACACTCAAATATTACTTCAAAGGATATGGTGACAGAAGGAAGCATTGGTTGGAGCAGTGTTTCAACCAATTTCTTGTTAACTTTAAGATGCATGGATTTCATGCTGGCTGGAGAATTCTGGGAACTGAAGTCCACACATCTTAAAGTTGACATGGTTGAGAGTGGGGGAAAAAAAGATATTTTTCCCCCAAAACAGCAATATCTTAGAAGTAGGAGTATGGTATATTCCAGGAGTAATTAATGAACTTCATCTTTGATGGATGAATGGTGTTGTGGCAAAAGCTAATCTAATTGAAATCGGATTTAAATTTAATTAATGTAGTTCCTGTGATTTCCATCTGTCACTTTAATATGTCTTGTTTGCTACAACGATCTATGGTTGATTAAAAAAAAGAGGGGGGTTGCCCACACTGTGTTAGGTATGGTAGGTGAGGTGAAATTGCCTGAGATAAAGAACAAGAGGAATCCTCCTAATGTGTGTATGGAGTGGGGGGGGGAGGGGGGGGAGAAAGAGAAGGGGAGAGAGAGAGAGAGAGAGAGAAAGAGAGAGAGAGAGATCACACAGAAAAAATCAGTAGACCTGCAATTGAAACTTTTCAGTGCTGATACAAGGAGAACTTCCTTCACAGCATCTGAGACAATTAGAAAGCTAAGGAGATACAGGCCAAAACCTTTCAATTAACCTAACCTCTTTACCTGAGGCAGTTGCCTTGATCTGCTTAAGACAAGACCAACCCTCTACACTTCTTAGCTCCCCTTTTTCACTGCCTAAAGGGATAATAAACAAACAAAGGAACCATGAAAACTTTCTTTGGAATTTCCTGATGGAAGTAGTTTCTTCAGCCTAAATTTAGCCTTGTTGGTAGTACTTCATTTGCATGTCAGAGGTCCCAGGTTTAACACCTGTAATTAAAAGGTTATCACTGCTAGAGGGTGACCTTTTGTTTGAGATTGTAGATGAGCTTCTTGGAAGCTAGCATAGATAGCTAGAAGCATATACCATTCATCATGTCTAACCTTTACCTAAGCTTTAGATGATCTCTTTAAATAATAAAGCCAATTTCACTTGTTTGTTCGGCACAAGCATGTCCTTTTTATCTTGACAAGTCTCCTGAAAACATATTGTCACCGTATTTTTTTCCTTTTAGCTATAGCTAAAACCTCGTTCTTAACAGTTCAATTTCTAATGTAGCTGGAGCAGGTTTCTCTAGACCAGGGGGCTGTATTCGGCCCATGAGATCTGGCTGAGATCTGGCCCATGGGGCCGCTCTGGAAAGAACCAGCCTGCGATACCTTTACCAGCGAAATTGGAGCTCAGGTGGCTGCGACGGCAACTGCCAGCAAAATGACCTGCAACTCTCTGCCAGCAAAATGGAGCTCAGGAGGGCCACAAGTTCTGTTTTCATAGGCAGAGTTGCAAGAGGCTGTTGCAGCCTCCCAAGTTCTGCTTTTGCTGGCAGAGCATTTGGGCCACCACAAACACCCCCGACATGAGTGATATCAAGCTGGTTATGCCTACCCTGGCCACGTCCACCCGCCCCCAAGGTCAAACACAACCGTTATGCGGCCCTCAATGAAATCGAGTTTGATACCCCTGCTCTAGACTGTTAGCATTTCTATAGATCAGTGGTTCTTGACCTGTGATCCATGGACCCTGAGGTACCGTGATGTTATCACAGGGAGTCCAGAAAGTCCAGAGTTCAAAAAAATGTTACAGTTTAAATATTGAGTTAATTCTTGGGAGTCCGTGGCTATGATCCATGGCCACAAAAGGTATTTAAAGGGGGTCCATGGTGAAGAAAAAGTTAAGAACCACTTTGTGGACTATTATCATATTAACATTCTTCTGTCTGCAACAGAAATAAAGTTTTGGAATTATATACTTTTTATTTCTATTTAATTTAATGTAATATAAATTAAAGATAAAGTTTTTTTCCTGTCAGTCATGTCTGACTTAAAATATAAATTTATATATAAAATATTAATGTAAATATAAATTTATATATAAAGTATAAATTTGAATATAAATGTCTGTATTTATATAAATTAGCAGTCTTTAATCCTAAAATCGGGACACATAGGCTTACTTTATCCAAGGAACTCTACAGTGGTTTTCAAATCCTTACAATAAATTTCTGCAATTTTCTGGATTTAATCTCTGCATGTAAAGGTCAGAATGAATTTGAATGTATTCTTAATTATTACATATGTTAAATTAAGAGATAGTGACTATTCAGTGATTAAGGAGTAAAATATTTTGCTTTTTGCTTTCCATGGACTCCTCACCGATTTAGATAGGCCTTATTTACTCTCTTGTCTGTAAAGAAAGTAATATCTATATGTCATCTCTTGATAAAGTGTTTATTGAGTTTGTTCCTTGCAGCTAGTTTTTAATTGCCATTCAGGACTTCTATCTTATTCATCTAAATGTCCATTCCATAGCAGTAAAAGACTTTCAACATTGCTTCAGGTGGGTTTCAGGCTTTCTTATCAGATGTAGGAAAATAACTTGAAGTGGGATATTGCATTAGTAATTAGAGGGACGGAACATAAAATGAGATTACTTTTTCATGCAGAAGATCAACACCTTTTGCATTGCTCCACCTCCACTTTCTGTCCTTTCTAGACAGACTGTTCATGGGGATTTTCCACCCCCTCAAGTGGGCACCTGAGATAGAAAGTCTTGACCAGACTATTCTTCTCCTCAGGGGTGGTCATTCCAGGAGTGGTATTCTACCAGTTCGGCCCAGTTTAGCTGAACTGGTAGCTCTGAGGATCATCCATGAGTGAAGTGACAATCAGCTGCTGGGCTCGCCCATCCCGACTGTATACTGACCCTTATTTCCTGTTTTTGAAGCTCAGTTGCTTCACGTGGCACAGCGGATTGCTGCGTGTCAGCTGTTTACCACGCAGGGAGAGTGCAGGATTGCAGAAAAAGGTCAGTAGCAAACCCTCTGCGCACATGCAAAGTGCGCCCACCAAGCCACACCCACAGAACCAGTGGTAAAAAAATTCCACCACTGGGTCATTCTGATTATTGTGGTTGTCTATAACGAATGTTCTACCTCTGCTTTTAGAACCTTTTATGGGGAGATTACAGGTCTGATCTTGGGAAACCCTCTGTTCCAAAAAAAAGAGGCTCTATTTCCATCCCTCTTTTGTTTACCAAAATTAAATTGTGATTATCCCAGGTCTCAACTTACCTTATTTCTCTGATGCACAATCTGAGCTGTCAGGGCTGCATGTAGTAGGATTTTCAATCTGGGCAGCAAAACTACAGAGGACCATTGCAGTTGATGAAGCCAGTGAGATTCAGGAAACTCGAATGCTTTCCTTCCATCTAAGATTTTTGTAGCTCAGATATAATGTCCTACACCTAGATCCATCATGGCGAACCTATGGCATGCGTGCCAGAAGTGGCATGCAGAGCCATCTCTGTGGGCACGTGAACTATCGCCCCAGCTCAGTTTGACTGTGCATGCGCGTGCGCCTCCCGCCAGCCAGCTGATTTTCAGGTATCTGCCACGCATGCGTGGGGAGCAGAGCATATGCGGGAGATGCATGCGCAGGGGACGGGGTCCCATACGTGTGCATGGAGGCCCGGGGAGTGCAGGGGAGTCCCGCATGCATAGGCAGGGAGGCAGGGGAGTGCAGGGGTCATGCATGTGTTGCATTATAGTGCAGATACGTGTGTGCGCTCTTGCATGTGCATGCGCGCACTTTTGGCACGTGACGACAAAAAGGTTAGCCATCACTGACCTAGATCATAGCATCCCCAAACCTTGAAACCCTGTAACACAGTATAGGATAAAAAACATTGCTACCCAGTAATAATAGGATGGAAGCTCAAAATAATTAAATGCATGGAAGTGAAAAGTAATTTAGTTGCCTACTGCCTTATAAATGTAGTATCTGACATATCACTCAAATTTAAGTGCAACCCTTGATCTCCAGACATTAACCTCCTTCATCACTTAATTCAGCCCATTATTCAACATACAATTTACAATCTTCTACATTATTTCAGGCAATAATAATGTGAACAAGCAATCATTAGACTGTTAGTTGTAGCCTAATTAGGCCACTGAGACAACAGAATATTAATCTTCATTGGTTTCATCTCTTGAGAGTAATAATAAAACACATCTCCCTGAAATATTTCAGTACCAATTACACACCGTAGATGATGAATCTTTGTATGGCATTTGTGTTTATTACTGCTCAGAGGGCAAGACCTCCTATTGTGTTGTGAACATTAAAGGCTCTGATTTTGCATGTAACATGAATTCATTCATTTACCAAAATCTGTTTCTTTTTTCTTTTTGTTCTTTATTGGCTATTGTGTTCTTGACTATAGCTATCAAACAAGCAGCTAGATACAAATCCTGCTCTTTGTCTGATGCACAGAAGTTGCCTCTTGGTTCTGCAGACCTCTTAGTCGCAGAACATATTAGAAATCACATGCCATCTTCCAGCTGCTCAGTTGGGTCACAATTGTAAGTTTTTGTAAACATTCATGGCTGATTCTTCATCTTAGAAATAAGTCAAGCATTCTAATCTTAGACATACATATTAATAGATTAAGCATTCTAGTGCAACGCTCAGACACCCTCACTAAAAAAAATAAAGCAACGACCACTATGGAAATAATGAAAAAGGTATCGGTGACATCACAGATGTTAACCAATAAGGTATTATAATTCATAAATGATGCATTCCCATTAAAGTTGACTTGCTCAAAAAAATCTGAGCAAGTCACCTATTTTGGGATGACTAACACTGTGTAGAGCAATGGATTAGTGTTAGACTGAGGCATCTTTTTTAGCCAGGGTTTTGTATTTTTTTTCATACTGTACTTGGGTATTTTCATAATTTGTTTCTTGTTACTGTGAGTGAAGAAAATAGAACCAGACCTTTTTATTGCAACAGCAACTCTGGTTTATTAAATCTTGGCAAATTGTAAGTCTGCAAAGTAAAATGATTGTACTGTTACTTTATGTACATAGCTATTTGTTTTTTATTCTGACATTCTATGGTAAACAAATCTGTAATGTCTATGGACATTCTCAGTCATCCAGGTCATGGTTGTTCAAAAAGTTCTTTTTCAAGAGGCAACTGGATTTTCTTGTTTTTCTTTGAAGATGTTTTTTTTTTCCTTATCCAAGAAGCTTCCTCAGCTCTGAGAAGCTTCTTGGATGAGAAACGAAACGTCTTCAAAGAAAAACAAGAAAGTCCAGTTGCCTCTTGAAAAAGCACCTTTTGGAAAATTGGTGTAATCTTTTCTACATGTACTAGACTTTCAAGAAGAGATTGAACTGCTATTTGTCAGAAATGGTGTCGGGTCTCCTGCTTAGGCGGCAGGTTGGACTAGATGACCTACAAAGTCTCTTCCAACTCTGATTATCTGATCATCTACTACTACTTAACTATTGATGTGTTTGATTATTGTTTTATTTATTTACCAAGGGACCTGGTATTTCTCTTATTTTACCAAAAGAAAGAAAAATGGGAGCAGAAGGCAGAGGCTTAATTAAAAAAGCTTAATAGAAAGAGATTACAGGGGAAAAACAGGTGACGGGGCAAAAAAAATCACATCAGAGAACCCTTTTGAGAGAATTCTTTGATCTGTTCTCAAAATTCAATCTGTGCCTACTGGCTCAAAATGGTTGAGAATTCTTGTATTTGTCAAATCAAGAAAAATCAGGACAAGAAAGAAAGAAGTTAAACTAGGAGGAATGAGATACTGTTAGCATTTGGAATCTTCGGACCCAGACTCTTTTTGGGTGGCTCCTTTTCTTCTCGCAATAGAGTTCACAGAGCCTGCAGATGGCTTCGCACTGTTGCAGAACGATGGTGGCTGCCGAAAGGACTTTGTTGCAATCCACGGTGGACATGACTGGATGCTGTGGAAGAGGAAGAGGCAGATGAAGGCTGCAGAGGTCTGCACCGCTGGGCTGCTGTTCTGAAAGTGCGATGCAGGCAGGTTGTTCCCCCTTTTTATAGGCAGTATAGGTTTTCCTCTAGGCATCCTGTAGGCATCCTGTAGGAATCCTCTAGACATCCTTAATATCCGAGATAGGTCCCCTCTGCGAACGTTTTTTCCGTTTTAAACGCTTTGTTTCCGTTCTGCATCTGCTAGGCATCTGTTCTGCGTCCGTTCCGCTTCCTCCCTGTGTCCGGGCGGATGCGAGTTGCACGGATGCGCAACGGATGCCTAGCGGATAAAGCGGATGCGTAGCGGATGCGTAGCGGATGCAGAACGGACGAACTGGATACCTTTTCCACGCAAAAGTTTTAGGCAGCCCAAAACTTTTGGAGTGGATGAAACGTCCTTAAATGGATGCTGGATGGATAGAGAGGAAGCAAAACGAACGCAGTGAGTACAGAACGGATACATCGCGTTAACCAACGGATGGCAAGCTTTTTTGTCCGTTTTACATCCTCTTTGCATCCGTTGGTTCAGTGTGACATGGGCTTAAGCAAGTCAGTTGTTAACTGAGGTTTGTCCCATTATTGCCACAGTTGTTAAGTGAATCACTTCAGTTGTTAAGTTAATCACTTCAGTTGTTAAGTGAACACTTCAGTCAGCCAATCTGGATTCCCCCATTGATTTTGCTTGTTGGAAGCTAGCTGGGAAGATTACAAATGGTGATCTAATGATCTCTGTGCAACTGTCATAAATACATGCCAGTTGTCAAGCACTAATTTTTGATCATATGACCACGGGGATGCTGAAATGGACGTAAATGTGAAAACTGGATATAAGTCACTTTTTTCAATGTCACTGTAACTTCGAATGATCACTAAAAAATGGCTGTAAGTCGGACTACCTATGCTGAGAATGCTATCCCAGTTTAGCTTTCAGGCCTACCAAAACTTACTTATTTACTTACTTCTTTTCCTTCCTTCCCTCCCTCCACTTTTCTTTCTTTTTCTTTCTTCTTTTTCTTCCTTTTTCTTTCTTTTTTTTCTTTCTTTCTATTTTTATAGATGTCCATCTCAGCCGAGTGATTTCTTCAGATCAGACTATATTCAGAATTATAGTTTATTGTTCTGTTTATGAAATATGTCATTCACATCTTTTTTTAAAAAAAGCTTGCATTTTAGGTGAGATAAAAATAAAAAGTAATATTAAGAGCGGTGTTTGCCCTCATTTTGGGCATCCATTCAAGGGATAAAGTATTGGGGGGGGGAAACGAAACACATATTTAACATCTAAAAAAAATCTTGAAAAAGGACATTTGTGACTTAGCTTTGCACCCCTTCTTGACAGTCTTCCATTGCTGCTAAAACCATAAAGCAACAATCTTGTTTTGTTTATCCTTAACATCAAATAATTTCCTTTTTCTAGGGCTGCAGCTGTGAGGTTAGTTTTGAAATGCATTCAATGTGTTCCAGTCCAAGCAACAAATTTCAGCATTCCACCCTTATCTCTTTTGTTTTATTTAGCTCTCGCCACCCACTATTTCTATGTGCACAAGAAAAGCTGTTGCAAACATGACACTGTCAACAGTGTTTGCAAACTGACAAAAGAGTGAACGTGCATTTTTAAGTGTAGCCATAGCTTTGTGAAAAAGCATAATCACTTTTTTTCCCCACATTAATCAAGAGCTGGGAGCTAGCTGAGCAAGAAGAAACAGCTTTGGAGCAGACAGGAGAAACCCCAAACCAGGAGCTGTTTTTACTGAGGTTCTGTTATACATTCTCCCCTGCCTCCAATAATCCCAACTAAAAAGCGATCCTTTGTACTGCAAAAAGCAATAGATTAAAAGGACTTTATGGAATCATCATGCCTGTTTTTTCAATATACAGGGAGGAAGGTAGTTTATCCTGTAGGGTTTTGAGTTTTTCTTTCTTGTAAGATGTGAACCTGCTGCTGCTTGAATGCTTACTTGTTGCTTGATTTCTTTTGCTTCTTTTAAATGTAAACTGTGAGTGCGTTTTCACACAGAAGGATAGAATTTTGATAATATCTCTTGCTCTTTCCACTGTTCAAGGACAGAGTCCTGCTTTGATTGTGCAACAGGAAAGTCCCAGTTGTGGAGGAGGGAAAAAAATCTTTGCAAACTTTGGGGAACTCCCACCATTTGAAGAATCAAAAATCTTTAAAGGGAACTATTCCCAGTCCCCTTCCCTGAAAATAGTCTAAGGAAAACTGTTCTCACCAGTAAATGAATGAGAAATGGGGGTGGGGGAATACAGGTAGTCCTCAACTTATGACCATAAGTGAAGAACTGAGGCTTCCCATTTATGGTCGAAGGCATGATGGTCATAAAGTAGATTATCACATGACCGGATCTGATTGTACAACCATTTTTTATGGCGGTTATAAAGCAAATACTGTGGCTATTGAGCAAACACCATGGTTGTTAAGCAAATTATTGTTACTATAGAGCTGTGATGGCGAACCTATGGCAGAGGCCTCTCTGTGGGCACACAAGCAGTCACCCCAGCTCAGCTCCGCCACGCATGCACACACACCTCCCACCGGCCAGCTGGTCTTTGGGTCTCTGCCATGCATGTGCGGGAGTGGGGTACATGCGCAGGGGATATATGTACATATGTGGAGGACACTTTAGGGGGAGGGACACCATGCATTGTATTTGGGGGATTTGCATGTGGACATTCAACGCATGCATGCGCACGCTTTGTGTACTTAGTGCCGAAAAAGTTAGTCATCACTGCTTTTTTTTCCAGGAACTGAAAGTAAACAACCAGTTTCTAAGGGGGAAAAGTGTCGTAAATCATGGTCATGTGACTTTGGGGCATTGAGGGCCATTTCCTGAGCGCTCTAAATGCGGTCAAATGGGGGAGGCCAACATCAAAACTTCAAAACCAGGTTGTAAGTAGCTGTTGAAGGGATTCTTCGTAACTTTGAATGATCGCAGCATGAGGACTACCAGTGTAATATTGGCAAAGAGGAATGAAGTACAGCAGAATGGCTGGAATCCCAAATAGCAAGCACGGCCATGCAACAAATGTTTTGAAGTTTTTTGTAAAAAAAAAAAAAAGAACAAGAACTTTATTTCAGCTAATGCATGTTCCTTTCATTTGCATAGTTAATGGGAACACTTGAAAGGGAAAAATTGAATTGCAGTAAATGATGCTTAACTTCTCCAAAGCACCTGAGTATAGGACAAGAAGCAATGGATGAAAACTAATCAAGGAGAGAAGCAACTTAGAACTAAGGAGAAATTTCCTGACGGTTAGAAGAATTGATCAGTGGAACAACTTGCCTCCAGAAGTTGTGAATGCTCCAACACTGGACGTTTTTAAGAAGAGATTGGATAACCATTTGTTTGAAATAGTATAGTGCCTGAGCAAGGGGTTGGACTTCCAACTCTGCTATTCTTTTTCTTTTCTATTCTGTTCTGTTCTTCTATGCCTGCACGCGTGTTCTCTCTTGCTCTAGATAGCCAGCCAGCCAGACCTCTGGATTTTGGGGGGAGAAATGAAAAACTAATCATTGAGGGGATTTATAAGGGAATGTGGTCAGTCAAAGGAAGAGCCCCTCCCTGCCCAGAGACTCACTGTCAAATCAATTCAGAAGAGAAAAGGGATACAGAAGGAAGAAAACTTCAAAAGTGATTCAAGAGTAATATAATTTTATTGCAATTTTTTAAAAATACAGAGAAAACACTAAACAAAAACAAATTTAAAGAAAAACAAGCAATGCACACATTTAACGAAGAATATGATCTCCAGCCTGCTTACTGTTATTTATGTGGGTCAAATTTCTGAAAATGCTTTTATTGTTCTTCAGTTATACAGTGTGGAAACAGCTGCTCTTATCTGAGTTGTCCAAAGCCTATCAGAAACCTGGTTTAGAATGATCATAGTCCCTGTGCAGAACACAGCAACACTTTTAATTGTTACTGTCTGTTTTGTAATATATTTAACAGATGGTTTTTAAATGTGTCTAAGTCAATTAACTTGGGTACATCTAATTCTATATAGATTTGGGCTGCCTAGTAAGGTTGCATCCATCTGTCATTTTGTAGTTGGTGTTGCCACTTTGCAAGAAAAGCATTAAATTTGCTTTCCCCTGTGACTGTCAAAGTGGTTTCCTTGTTGCATAAATTGGAGCTAACAAGCAAACATTATTTATTCTCTGCTTAAGACAATTGCCAGAATGTACAATGAATGATTTTCTGTTGAGAAACTAATGTCTGGCCGTGCAATCTTATACTTGTCTATTCACAGGGTAAAGCCCCACTGATTTACTGCCTGTTCAGTAAATATATAGAATTACAGTTTAATTACAAGAGATGAAAAAATAAATAAAATGGGATTTTTATCTTAGAATCTGTTTTCTATAAATTAAGCAAAACTGTCCAGCAGAAATCTGTCTCCTTAACATACTAATGAATTAAAAGCAATCCGCATTGTTCTTAGAGGATGATGCTTCATGTTAACTATGAGTAAAGTATTAAAGTAATAGATGTTGATCTGGAGTGAGAGCCTGCATCAGTTGGCTGGAACTTTCAGAAAAAATATTTTGGCAATTTATGAGTAATTTATTGAAAGAACTTTGATGGCTTAATCTACTTGGTAATGCTGACATTCTTTGTTGTTGTTCTTTTCCTTACCAACCATGCATATGGAAGGAAAACAACATTCACATTTTAGATGCCTGTGGAGATTCTCAGTAATCCAGATCATAATTGTTTCAAAGATGCTTTTTTCGAAAGGCAGCTGGACTGATTTTTCTTGAGGACAAAAAAGACATGTTCCTTCTCATCCAAGAAGCTTCATCAGTTATGCAAAACATGTTCTTTTTCCTCAAGAAAAAAACAATTCAGTTGCCTTTCGAAAAGCCACCTTTCAGTCATATTTCAAATCTGTGTTTTTAATTTTAAGTGCATTTTAAGTCAAAGATTTGTTTTCTGCAAATAGGTATTTTGTATAATTTTTGGTGCTTTATAACATATTTTAAGAAAAGCTATATAAATTGTCTATTGCTTCCCCTCTTCTAAAAAAACCTGAACCATATTACTTCTTAATGTGCAGGGTAGAGGTTTTATCTATATTCAGTTGAGAATGTAGACACAACTAGAATATAGAAATGATAAGGCCATTGTATATTTCAGGCTAGGAATGTTACAGTTTGGTAAAAGTGTGCTCAGTGCTTCCAAATAAGGCTGATAATATATTTTATCTAGAACCAAAACCTTGGAGGAAAATCTCCATTATAGTCATCAGGGTATTGGAGCTGATCAGTCAAGTAGGGATAAATAATATAATTATAATTCTGATTGTAATAAGTGTTTTATATTCCCCACATGTAGGCCTATGCATTGCAATAGGTATAATATTTTATGGCTGGATTAACAGTATTATAAATAGTAAACACATCCATAGAGGTTAAGGTAGTCCTTGCTTAGTTGGGGCCAGAATTTTCATCACTAAGTGAAGTGGACATTACATGAAATATGTAACTGCAGTTGCGGTAGCCTGGGTTACAGTCATTAGATGATGACCTCCTCCTTCTCTTCCCCTGCTGTGCTCATCTATACTTCAACTTTGCCACCCACCTACCTACCTCCCCCCCAATCTCTCCTCTGTTGGCTACCCTACAATCCACCTCTACTGCATCCCCACCTCTAGCTGACTTTTGCTGTCTTCTTCCTCCTGCTGACAACAAGGCACATCTGGCTAAAAAAGCTGCTGGTCCTTGGTGAGGCCTCTATAGTGCCTTCATGGTGGTATCTCCCAGCTTCATGGAGGCTTCACAAATAGCTACAAGCTGCTTTGGCTGGATGTGCCTCAATGGTATGGGAGACACAAGATACTCCTAGGCTTATCAGCAGTGGTAGGCAGTGGCATTAGAGCACAGGAGGTCCCAAAGAGAGAGATAAGAGGGAGATAGGCAAGAGAGAATTGAAATACACCTTGCAGTCATAAATGTGGACAGGTTGCCCAGCACCCAAATTTTCATTGCTTGATTATAGAGGAGTTGCAATAGCTGTATCTTTGAGCTGTGGTGTACAGTGGTTAGAGTGCAGTATTGCGGGCTAACTCTGCCACAGTCAGGAGTTTGATCTTGACTGGCTCATGGTTGACTCAGCCTTCCATCCTTCTGATATCGATAAAATGACGATCCAGGTAGTTGGGGGCAGTATCTGACATTTGTAAATTGCTCAGAGAGTTCTGTAAAGCACTATGGAGCAGTACATAAGCCTAAGTGCTATTGATATTTGAGGACTTTCCATAAGTAGCATTTGTCTGCGCCGTCATAACTTTTAAGTATTTGCTGAATGGATGTTCATTAAGCAAGGACTGTCTGGAATCTATCTTGTATGAAAGAAATAGTTTCTTATCCTGGCATTAAACATGGATGAACAATAAACCCAAACCTGGATGCAATGTTTTTAAGCTGGAGCCCTAGACACAAAACTTGCCTTCTGTTATAAAATTCTTCACAAAAGCAGAGCTAAGAAACTGATGTGTAATATTCTTGTGATCAATTTTATTACGTTATTTACAGAAACATGAGTTCTGCTGGCCCTGAAGGGAGAAAGAAAATGAGGGAATGTGGTGGATTGATTGATTCGCTGGTATATTATATACAAGGAACAACTGCAGATCGTAAACCAGATGATAAGGTAACTTTCCCAAACCAGTGTAGTCTCTAGGATTAAGATAAGAGAGCATTTCTTTCTGGCACTGTCTCCAAAGTGTGTTAATATTCATCCCCTCTTATAAATCATCCAATGACTTTATGATGTCAGTTTTGAGGACATTCTGATGTTTTAAAAGTCCTTGAAAATCTTGCTGTTTTCTCAAGCTTTGAGGTAGAGTGATTGCTGAATCACTGTATTTATTCTGATTTTCTCCTCTGGACATCCATGAATAGTTTCTTAATTTTTATTGTTTCTTGCTTTTAAAAGATAAACTGCTCAGAGTTGTTTGGAATTCAGCAACCGCTGAAATATATCAATAATAAATATATCTCCAGCTATAAAATTCTTAGTCCTGTGTTCTACTGAAAACAACTTGTTTGAAATTACCCCAGATCACCACTACAAAGCCCAAACACAACATATACTAAATTACTACCAGAGACCTACAACTTTGTATCCTCCAGATGCTGCTCAAATGTTCTCAGCCGTAGCTGTTCATAGTGGTGGGAGTTGTTACACAACATGTCTGGATGGTGCAAAATTGAAGAAGAATGGAGAGTCTTATCAAACCTAGACTTTTGTCTGGGTTTGTGCACTCCAATGTTGTCTTCGCTTTCTCTCTCTGAATTAAAAAGTTTAGAAGAGTTGATTATGTATAAGGCACCTGTCCTCCAGTTCTAAAACAATAGAAACTGCAATAGGTTAAGCTTTAGCTTAATAGATTTAACTTAACTAAATTTAAGGTTTAAACAAATGAAATTAAAGTCCAGCAGACTGATTATTCAAGTAAAAAACTGGTGAATTATTGAAGTATGAAATGAATTAAAATTTCTCATCTTTTACTAGTTACTCTAAGTGGATCTAAACACACAACTCCATTCATTCATTCATTCATTCATTCATTCTAGAACACTGCTGTTTACATGACAAGGAATTACAGCTGGTTTGAAAATTTGCAGTACTGCTGCTATCCACAATTTCTAAGAACGATAAAATATGGCCAATGGTTATCTGAATGCTTGAATCTACAGTACATTCCAGATTTACACAGGCAGAGTAATGTATTTGTTCATTTTTTCCAGGCTACGGAGAATTGTGTGTGCATTCTTCATAATCTTTCTTACCAGTTAGAGGCTGAGCTCCCTAGTAATTATACTGAGAAACTCTATGTGCCAAAAAGGGATGATCCATCCATGAACAACATTGGATGTTTTGGAACAAGGAGCAGGAATGCAAAGCAGGTAACAGATATAAGGAGGGAACAACAGTTTTTTATAAACTGCCCAGCGTCTCTGAGAAACCTTTGTCTGAAACTCACACTAATCCATAATCAGGTGTCCCTAGAAGGAACTTATTGGGAATGCTAGGAATTTTAATCCTAATAGAGAAGATGGCCAATACTTTGAAGGTTGACTAATGTAGAATATATATGTAATATGCAATTATGTAATATGCAACTGGGTGAAAAAGATCCCTTAAACATGAAGTAATATTCATAAAATAAAGATAAGCAGTCCTTCACAGTAAGGGGGGGGGGGTCTGAAAAGTACCCCCCATCTGAAAAGATGGGGATTATTTTGATGGACAGATGGATGCATTCATGCATGCATTAGGTTGTTTCAAATTGTCATTGCCTTTTAGCAGCTATGTAGACAGATCTTCTCCAGGATGAAATATCTTTATTAGGATTAAACCACAATGCAATAAAAAACTTGCTAATCTCATAAAACCATTCATAATGTCTGGTGGTATAAAATTAAAGTATGAAATTGTGACCAAGTTTGTGAGATTTCAAGACAAATTTGTTAATCTAGTTTTTCAGATGTCTCCTCACCCCAGATGTTCTGTGGATCTAACAATTACTTATAAGATTACAAAGATGGAGCCAGAGTAACAAACAGAGAGGTGTTTAATCATATAAAACCAGACACATCACTGGAAGCTGAAATAATAAGACTATATCCAATTTACTGTGGCAATGTTATGCATTTGAATTCATTGGAGAAGGCAATGATACTAGGAATGGTTAGTGGGCAGGGAAGAAGGAACAAGCAAAGAACACACTGGCTTGAAAACAGAAAACCTGATACAAAGCTGAACATACAACAATTGAAAGAAACTGCGCTTGACAAGGTTGCATGGAGAGCACTTGCCTATAAAGTCACCAAGAGTCGGACACAACCTAAAGATTGACCTCTAACTTATAGAAAAATATAGCCATTAGATGTTAATTTCTTTCCTCTTTAAAGTATACTGTGTTTTGGATGAAAGTAAAACTGATCATCCCCAATAATCATGAGTAATCAGCAGATGCAACAATAATCTGGTTGTTCTTCATGATCAGTCTTTACATGGCTGCTGAAATAGGGGTTATAGCCTATTATGAGCCATGGTGGCGCAGTGGCTGGAGTGCAGTACTGCAGGCTACTTCTGCTGACTGCAGTTTGGCAGTTCAAATCTCACCAGGCTCAAGGTTGACTCAGTCTTCCATCCTTCTGATGTGGGTAAAATGAGGATCCAAAAGGATTGGAGGCAATATGCTGTCTCTGTAGACCACTTAGAGAGGGCTGTAAAGCGGTATAAATTTAAGTGCTATTGCTACAAACAATAAATATTGTTTATTAATAGTGCATAAACCCACACAATGATTTACAGGTAGGCATTCATCAAAATTTATGGCTGTTGGTCTCCATATTTTACTAGCTATCCTTAAGGAGTCAAACTACCTGTACTCTAAGAAGACTTTGATTCTTTCTCACTTAATTTCTGAAATATTAATCTGTTTGCCTTTTTAGAAGCAACAAGATATGCCTTTGCCAGAAGAAAATAGTGACCCCAGAGGTGTTGAAAAGCTCTGGCATTCCACATTGATCAGGATATATTTGTCCCTAATAGCAGAAAGCACTAGAAAGTTCACTCAAGAAGCATCTCTGGGTGCTCTGCAGAACCTCACTGCTGGCAGTGGACCAGTAAGTATCTGAGAAGGAAATGGATGTGGATGGTATTATTAATACTGTTATTTTACTGTAGTTTCTCTTGGATAAGCTCAGAGCAGCACATAGGGAAAGAAAAAACTCACAATGGAGTCATAGGGATTAGAACAGAATGGTTAAACTAGTATAAACATTAATCCGACAATAAAAGCCTGGATAAGACTAAGTGGACATTTACAATTTGTCCTGCTGGTATCTCATCTCATTTTATTTTAATATTTGGGGTGGGGTGAGGTTGTCAAATATTTCGAGAAGTCTACAAAGGAAGAGCTGGTCTATAGTTGCTGTTTGTCTTAGAATAGAATTAGAATAGAATAGAATAGAATAGAATAGAATAGAATAGAATAGAATAGAATAGAATAGAATAGAATAGAATAGAATAGAATAGAATAGAATAGAATAGCAGAGTTGGAAGGGATCTTGGATGTCTTCTAGTCCAACCCCCTGCTTAGGCAGGAAATCCTACACCACTTCAGACAAGTGGTTACCCAACATCTTTTTAAAAATTTCCAGTGTTGGAGCATTCCTGTCTAGGGAACATTGATGCCTACCTTTGTAACAAAAGATAGCTGGATTTATTTCATTTTGAGGTGCTGATAGACAAGGAAGATGAAAAAGGAAAGGCTAGAACCCATTTTATTTGGGAAGCATGAAATTATACATGGACCAGTGTGACTAGCAAAGTGAGAAGAGGAAGCAGCATGACTGACAGGCTAGCCTTGTGTTAGGAAGAGAGAATAAGGGAAGAGTTTGCAACTAAGTGAGGTTACCAGGACATCTTAGGAAGGTCCACTAGAATCAAAAGTTGGGCCTTACCCATTCTTCTTTAACCACACACCCTTCTGTATCTTTCAGTAGTAACAGAAACTGGTGCTTCTTCAGTCAGATGCTTCTACTGATACCAACAATACTTTTTTTTTTGAAAAAGCATAAATTGACAAAGCACCATCCTCTTGGAAAAGCACTTTGTATAATTGGGATGTTGCTTGGTGGGTGCTTTTATTCTTCATTTTTCTTTTAAAAACAAAATACTTAAAGGGAGTTTCTGTGCAGCTCCAGGTCTGGGTTAACATCTTCAAGGACATTTCTAGGTCTGTTCTCCTAGCATCCCTTCCTTTCTAAGGAAACCACCAGTATCAACTGACACAGAATTCTGATTTTCTTTGGAGGTGGGGACGTTTTCTTAATACTTGAAATGCCTTTGTTCGGGGACTGACAATAATAACAATCCTCTTTCTGGAAGAAAATGTGCACTGTACACAAGATTCTATGATACAGAGTGGTGAATTACCTAAGTCTAAAAGCTGTGTATGTTTCCTGACAGATGCCATTTGGGGTGGCTCATATCATTGTCAGGAAGGCCAATAGCCTCCCGAATATTCGAAGCATGCTACATGTGAACAACATAAGCATCAAGAAAACAGCCGTTTCCCTATTCAGGAACTTGTCTCGTAACACCTTGCTCCAAAATGAAATTGGTAAATACACATTCCTAATGAAGATCATTTGCATGGGTTTTAATTGCATGATAGGATGTTAAATGATGTTGAACTAGACCTTTAGCAGAAGCTTCCCGCTATCTCTCCAATAAGCTGTCAAGGCTGAGTGTGAATTGCATCCATTATAATCTTTTTGAGGTGACACGGTTGATACGTAATGGCTAGCCACAAGACACTCTTTTAGTTGTTTGGGAATCAGAATTGGACAGGTAGGGTGGCATCCACTAGTTTTTGCCAAATTGTGAATCTCCAAATGTGTTGAGGGCCCAAATTGCAGAAGATTTGAAGTCATTTGAAGTGTTTTTGAAAACCCTACAAAATTTGAAGGGCTTCAGATTATGGAAGATTGGCCAATGATGTTATCCAACTACATGCCTACCCATAAATCCCAACATTTTCATGGAGTAAATTTGCAGGGGGGGGGAGGGTGGAATGGAAAATTTTCATTAGAACTAAATGTTGTACCATTTAGTTAGATACGAGCATTTTAAAGAACATGTATTGGGTGTATTTAAACTTTAGAATAAGGACACATCTTGGTTATTTTTCAGCCAGAGAACTATTGCCAGACTTGATTGTCATATTGCCAGATTATATTCCAACATCCGATGTGGACACTGAGATCGCAGCTTCTGTTTGCTATGCTTTGTACAACCTGATTCAAAACAATTCCTCAAACGTTCGGCTTCTCTTGAATAATGATGGCATTTCAAAGGTTATGAATATCAGCACAAGTGACAAGTAGGTATACGTTCCTAAAATGATTACCTGTAATTTAGTTCAGTTTACTTTATTATCTTTGCACCTTGTACAACGAAATCAAGCACCATCTTCAGTGCATATCATGACCATGGAAATAAACACAAACACACATCCTTCACATTTCACACATTGAATCGAAGACCCCTGACACCACATACACTGCACTATATAGTAGAATTCAAAAGGGCTACTGCCCTGGGATAGAAGCTGTTTTTCAGCCTATTTGTGTTTGTTATTATTCTGTAATACTTAGATTTGCAGCAAAAAGTTGCATGAAGGAGATAATTTCTTTTCTGTTCTTGTTTTATTAAAAGTAAAAGTCTGACTCACAGACGAACTCAGTACAGAAGCCTGATGATGACAGATGAGATTCTGCCGAAACGTTGCCACAACTTTAAAAGCACAACTACAATGATGTGGGATAATACCCGAAGGAAGATGAACTGTATTCATGTAAGTACCCGCGAAAACTTCAGAAAACAAATACATACATACATACAAATATATATATATATATATATGGTTGGTTTTTTTAAGTTTTCACGGGTACTTACATGAATGCAGTTCAGCTTCCTTCGGGTATTATCCCACGTCATTGTTATGCTTTTTACACACCAAGACATAACACACCAAGACATTTTACACACCAAGACATAACAGAGACCTAAAAGATCAACAGACCTATGGAACAGCTGTCCTGCCCTACATAAGAGGTACTACAGACAAAATCAGTAAGATACTACACAGGCATCACATCAAGACTGCCTTCAAAACAGACAAAAAAATAGCAGCCATCCTTAAAAACCCCAAAGACAAAATTGACCTGGAAAACCAAGGCATATACGAAGTTCCCTGTGCATCATGCCCGGCCACATACATTGGACAGACCAACAGAAGAATAAGTACCCGCCTAGATGAACACAAAAATGCAGTAAAAAAGCTGGAACACACCTCCTCACTAGTCCAACACATGAAAACCACAGGTCACAACATCAACTTCAATGGCACCAAAACCCTAGCCACTATAGAAAACCCTAGCCACAGAATCATCAGAGAAGCCATAGAGATTGAAAAAAGACCTGAAAGCATGAATAGAAGAGATGATTCCACCAGACTGTCAATCATTTGGAAGCCTGCACTCTCAAATAGAAAGATCTCCACACCACAAGCCAGACAAACACCTGGGCACAAACAGACTCCCTCTGATGCCTCCAACTCAAACACCCCCCCACCAGGCACCCAGATGAAACCTAATTTCCTAATAGCCATCCTTTCACACGAAGCCAAGCTGCACTGAAAGCCTCCAATACAGGAACAGAGTGTTGCCAGCCAATCAAAGCCGCAAAACAGACAGAAGAAACCAGAAACACCAATCAAACAAACTCCAAGTCCAATAAACACAGACCAAGACTCCCAACCAATCAGGATGTAGAAAAAAACATCCTGCCACAATAATAGCCTAGCCTCAAATTTAAAACCAACGGCTGTGAGATCCTGACCCACATACAAACTCAATACAGAAGCCTGATGATGGCAAATGAGATTCTGCTGAACCGTTGCTACAACTTTAAAAGCACTACAATGACATGGGATAATACCCGAAGGAAGCTGAACAGCATGCATATATACATATATGTTTTCTGAGGTTTTCGCGGGTATTTGTATGTGGATCTTTGGTTATTCGGGTTTTCTCCCGCATAAAATTGGAAGTATCTAGGCAACGTTTCGATGAAGTCTCATTCATCCTCTTCAGGCTTGTTTCTTCATCTCTGTGCTTCTCAGAGTAATGTGAGCTTGCAGCTGCTTCTTCCTTTTAACTGCTAGTGGGGGTGTGACTTGATTGGGTGGGGGCTTGGCTGTGTTCTGATTGGGTGGGGGTGTGTTCTCATTGGTTGGGGGTTTGGCTGTTTGGCATATATATATATATATATATATTTTGCGGATGCTTACATGTGTGCTGTTCAGCTTCGGGTATTATCCCACGTCATTGTAGTGCTTTTAAAGTTGTAGCAACGTTTCAGCAGAATCTCATCTGCCATCATCAGGCTTCTGTATTGAGTTTGTAAGTACAGATGAGATTCTGATGAAACGTTGCTACAACTTTAAAAGCACTACAATGACGTGGCATAATACCCAAAGGAAGCTGAACAGCACACATGTAAGTACCCGCAAAAACTTAAAAAAACATATATATATTTTCTGTGAAACATGTTGTTCTTTTCAACTTCATGCTGATACAGTGCTGAACTGCTCTAAAAGTTGTTCTTTTCTATTGTTCTCAGCAAAAGTGGTAGAGCTGCCTCAATCCTCTTGTATTCCTTGTGGTCTCATACTGATCTCCATAGTGCTTACAAAAGGGTAAGCTGGAAAACAAGATGGGAATTTTTTGAAAATGCTTTACAAACCTTGGCTTTTTTTTGGGGTCCCTGTTGAAAAATCCATATTCTGACCAACTCAACCAAAGCCTTTTCAATCTAAAGACATGACCCGTGCAACATTTTGTTTTGTTTTTCCTTCTATCAGGTTTTCTTGGTTTTTAAATGAATGTCATACTTTTAATTTATTTTTGTTATTCAAAATATTTTAAGACTGAACCCTAATAAACTCTATTAGGGATTTGGAATTGTTAATTGATGGAAATGGATTTAATGTATTTTTGTTAGGTTTGCCCTAATGCTGTACTTACCGTAGAAAATGCTTTTGTGAATAGAGTATGCAAAACATTTTTTTCAATTGGAAACTTGAATTTACTAACACTTTCTGCTTCTGCATTCTTTTAAACAGGTAACACCTGTTTTCCCCCTTAATCCTTTTTTATTTTGTTTTTTCAAACAATGGGAAACTTTCCTAGAGACGACACAATCAGCACATCCCCCAAAGGCTTCCAAGTGGTTGCAAGATTTCAGGCTGACCAGTGAGCAAGAAAGTAATCCTTTCCACGTTAGGCTTCTCAAGTATCCCACCTTTAAATCAGAGGGCCATAGGCTGAATTCCTCGGGTTGCATTTAGCTGTAAAAGTCTTAGTCTGAATCTCAAAAATGCAATGATCAAATTGTCACTTGTAATGTGACCAAAAGGTAAAACCCATTAAATATACAACAGGAAAATAATTCCATCAAATACCAGAGGTGTTATTCAAGCAGTTCGGACCGGTTCTGACATATCAGTACTGGAAATTTTGAGTAGTTCAGAGAACTGGTGGCCCTACCGCCGCCCTTTTCTGTCCTATATTCTCTTGTTTTTTAGCTCAGCTGAGGTGCGGAAATCTGCACTGCCACGCAAATCAGCTGAACTAAAAAACAGTTCACCTCACTAGCACTGACAGAGCAGTTTTGAGTGCTGTGCACACGCAAAGTCCACTCTCATAGAAACAGTAGGAAAAAATGTGGAATCCCACCACTGTCAAATACGTTTAATTTCAATTAAGTGTGAATGAAACTGAAAAGGAAGTTTTGATTTGGCCTGGACCAATTTTAGAACATAGCCTTCAGCATACCTATCAAAAACTAATTGTGGCATTTGGCCCAACAGAGATTGCAGGTTCCTGCTTTAAATTGTAACATTCAGCTTGTTTCTGTCAAGAGCAAAAACCTCATTTAATTTCCAAATATGTTGATACAATATACACCATCAATCAGTGTCAAATTAAACATAATTCTAATTACATGATTAATTTCTGTGTTTACTTTTTATGTAATACCACAGAAGATTGCTTTCATAGGGATCACAATGCATTCCTCCCTATACCATCACAATCCTGACGAATACATATTTTTATACATTTGTTTATGATCATGATAGGAATCTGGGCTAGTTGTCTCGCGTCTGGTACCTCAAAAAGCCTTGAGACTACAGGTCTCCAAATTCCTAGGCAGCATGATCAACAATTAGAGGCCAACAGAAACAAATAGTTGGTCTACACCTTCCTGAGTCCCAACCTAATTTAAGTGTCTTTCAGTTGCACACTAATTTAAATCAATTAAATCAACCGCAAACCAATTTTAGAAAAAAAATGAATTGATATCCTTTCTAGACTCCCAAAGTAGCTTCAATAGGATGTTCATCTCATTCCTACTGTGTGTTTAATAATTTACCTTTGTGTTTCCAGTGAAAATTTACCTCTATGTTCCTGGAATTGTAGTTAACTATATTCCATTTCTTTTTCTTTTTTTTTACTTTAAAGGCTGGATATAGGAAAACGGATTTCATCAACAATCGAACATTAAGAGCCTATAATTTACTGAAAGACTGAAAACCTGGAGAGGTCTTAAAGATTTTTGTAGAAAAACAATACAGACATGTTATCATCGTTCACTCAGTACCAAGAACTGAGGAAAAAGTGAAAGAGTGTTTTAAATTACAACAGGTGTCTGGAATAAAGCACTAATCCCCATATTATCTGTCATCATAGCCATGCTTATTTTTCCTCTTAAAATCAAGGCTCATCTATAAACATAATGAATTCCAAATAAATAACCAAACCTTATCAAATAATTTTAATATCAAATCTAAAACTGGCAACCATTGCAGACATTATACTCGGTCAATTTGGGGGCAATTATCCACATCAATGTCTTCTTTTTATATTCTAGGAAAGTAATAACCAAAGAAGATGGGATGTGGGAATTCTTGCATTGGTGTTTTGTTTTGTTTTGTTTTGCTAAACTTATGAGTGATTCATGCAAAACTGCCTCTTCAGATATTTTATGAACATGCAGATTTTTGTATAAGCTGCTTTTGAATAATATTTTCCCAGGTTGTAATTTTTCAGTGTAATCCTGCATATATGAGTACTCTTTTTTTTAACTGAAGTATTGTTGAAGATATTTTTAAAATTCCTTATATTTGCACCCTGAATTTACCAATGTGGAAGACTTCAAAATTTGTTGTGTAAAATTTGTTCAAACAATGCCAAGTGCGGTGTCTTAAGAGTGTGGTGTCTTTTATCATCGTTTTGACCAGAGGAACCAAATGTTTCTAATGCTTTTAACTGTAACATTCATCAGGAATGGGAATTTTCTCTCTCTCTCTCTCTCTCTCTCTCTCTCTCTCTCTCTCTCTCTCTGTGTGTGTGTGTGTGTGTGTGAGAGAGAGAGAGAGAGAGAGATCATTTGTGATGCTATCATCATGCAAAAGATGCAGTTAATGCATATTGCATAATTAGCATCATTTGCACCATTATCTCACTTAGGTAAGATGGGGTGGTATAGAAATACTATAAATAAAATATGAAAATAGATAAACTTTGTCACAGTACATGTAACCCCAACCCTACAACCATCAACCATGGAAATAGCATTTATTTAAGAAATGTATTTATTTAGAAAAGTGTATATTGCCGCCTATTTGCACATGCAACTCAAGGTAGGTTATAAGAAAATAGCATATAAAAATAATAAAACTAATAAAACAAGGAATCATATAATAAATTAATAACCTCCACCTCCCACCCTGGTGGCAACACATCACACAAGCCATTTAATGGGCTCCATCCCACTCTGGGTTCCCCAGGCCCACTGGCAGAACCAGGTTTTCAGCACTTTCTGGAAGAGTGTTAGAGTGGGGGCCATTCCAATTTCTGGGGGAATGATGTTCCACTACCACAGAGAAGTCCATTCTTCTGGGTCCCACCAGGTGTATCTCCCTAGGGGATGCATTGCATGTACTCATTTGCGGACTGGAGATGTCCTCCCTTAGTTACTCTCAATGTTTGTGAGATGGACTGTGTGGGCCAGTTTCTCTTTCGCCAAAGCAGCAGGCAAAACTCTGTTCCATGTACAAGTTCAAATACATGAAAAGATAATATAGGCACAAGAAGATATGGGTCTGCACTGCATGTAAAAGCAAAGGTGAAAGACTCCGGAATACCTGAATAGTAGCACATGTTAAGAGTGGCTTAATTATTTTTGCTCATATTCATAAAATGCTCTTGTTTATTGTTTAAGTTGAATTTAGACCCTGTGCATGCTGCTCACTCTCTTTAACAGTTCAGTGCAACTTGTTTCATGTGGCTGGCAAGAAATGGGATCTGTCCCTCTCCACTGAAATTAAATTAACAATTGTTTTTAGGAATACGTACATAGGAGATATTTATTTAGCCTTCCCACACCCATCTCAAAAATGCATTCTTTCTAGGAGAAGCTAAGAGACTCACCAGAGGGTGTGACCTTCTCGGTGTTACTGTGAAATTCTATTTATTGTTGCAATGCTGAACACTCTTTGCTTATGAAAGGCAGAGAGGATGTGTCAAATCCATTCAGGCTTTCCAACTGCCAATTCTTTTCAGTGTAAATATTTTTACTTTAATCTCTGCAGAGATTTTAACACGGCATCAAATCTAGGTGGATCTAGTAACCAAACACAACATGCAAGATACATGACAGGGAAGCTTTTCTGAAAAATAATCTTGGTTTGTTTGGGTTAAATTCCCACCTGGTGTTCCAAAGCATCCGTGTCTTATTCCTGCAGTGTAGATTTAGGTGTGCAGTTAAAAATATGGAATGATTCCACATGCAATCATTAAAATAAAGTTCTGTAATCTTACTCTACATACAAGAAATCATTTTGGCCCACAAAAGGGAGCTTGCTGCCACATCATCACATTCTGTGAAAAATAGTTAATGTTAATATGGATATTGTAGCTCAAGAAGCTGCATTGCTTATCAGGGATCAGATGATGCTGATCCCAAGTCCCATCATCCCTCTATTTGGTCTGATTGAGAATGATAGGATTTGTAGCCCAGCAATATCTGAGCCATTTGGATATACTTAAAGCACCCCCAGTTTTCTCAGACCTGAATCATTTTTAGAAGAAATTGTACAAATAGCAATATAATTTAGACTTATATACCGCTTTACAGTGCTTTACAGTCCTCTCTAAGCGGTTTATAGTCAGCATATTGTCCCCAACGCTCTGAGTCATTTTACTGACCTCGGGAGGATGGAAGGTGGAGTCAACCTTGAGGCTGGTGAGATTCAAACTGCTGACAGTCAGCAGAAGTAGCCCGCAGTACTGTATTCTAACCACTGTGCCACCACAACCCAAATCAATCATAATTCATTGGAAATGCCAAAGTCAGAAAACGGTTGTAAACAGAGGGGAGCTTTGCTGCAAACACAAACAGCAGTCTGGTGTCAGAAATCAGGATTGAAAGGTGCCAGCTACTTTAGGTGGAGGCTGAGAGCTTCCAGTATTTAAGATCCCAGCTGAGCTCAACCTAATGTTGGAATAAATTCTTGATGTCTGACCAATTTTCTAAAGATGACCTGGAAGAAGACAAGCAGTTTTCCTGACAGTGTTACAGAAGGAGTTTGTTATTGCTTGGGATAATAGGACAGGATAGAGAGGAGAAACTATGCATTTTATCTTTCAAGGTTGATAGTTTCCCATCCAATATGGAACCAGGTATTTATTTGGTTTTTGTTTCTGAAGTCTCTAGGTCCTGTAATGTATTTAAAATGAGATTGCAGCTGTTATTGAAGAGCTTGGTCAAACTAAAATCCTGCTTTGCTCCACGGTCCAACTAGAAACTCTGTTCCTCTTTAAGCTTAACTGGGTTCATAATTATCCCTTTGCTGTTGGGTTTATGACCCTGTAATCATTAAGTAAATAACTCTAGTTGAGTAAGGCAGGGCATGCTCAGGCCTTGTTAGAAATGCAGTTTAAGTTAGAAGATAATAGTTTTCTTTGCTTCTCCATTCTCTACTAAAAGGATCATTTAAAGAAGTAGTGGGATTCAAATAATTTAACAACCGGTTTACCCAGGGTCAGGTTGTTTGTTGTGGGAGGCATGGCCCAAGCTGACCCTGGGAAAACTGGTTGTTAAATTACACACACTCACTGTCAAAGTGGATCCTGGGCACTGTGCTGCACTGCAATGGAGAAATGGGCAACAGAGCAGCCAGCACAAGGAAAGGAGGTGGAGCAGGGAGAAGAAAGAGGGAAAATGGCCTTTTCCTTCCCTCTCACTGGCTGCTCTCTTACCCGTTTCTCCATTGCAGTGTAGTGCCCAAGATCCACTTTGATAGCAGGGGATACGTAATTTAACAACCAGTTCATTTGAACCGGTGCGAACCGGCTGAATCACAACACTGATTTAAAAGGAAGGTATTAGAAGACTTAATGATTCTTGGACACCATACTGGGGACTTGGTTGCTCAGTTAACATTCTGAGGATGAATTCCCTTGACGGGGTCTCAAGCAAAATATCCCAAGGGATGTGAGCATGAAGACATATAGCTCCTATCCGCATCTTCATGTCAGAACATATTAATGTGCATTCAGATTACATTTCAGCAGATATGGGCAACTCTATTGCAAGATAAACAAGCATTTTTCCTTATTTGTGTAGAATCCTTATTCATGTAGAAATGTATAGCTGTAGTGTTGAAACGTGAAAATTTTACATGATGTCAAAATATGGTTGATTATTTGTTTGAATGCTCTTAATGGTAATTTCTTGATTGGGTGAAACAGAAACATCTTGATTTATCATGTTTTGATCGTTTCCTAATTTGTATGTGTTACAAAGGAAGTATTAAAGAAGATGTGACTGAGGATGAGAGTATGAGCCATATTGAATTAGGACCTAGGGAGATTTCACTTCAAGAGTATTCTCGGATATTAAAAACTCATTGGATTACTGTGGACATGTGATTCTCTCAGTCCAGTAGGTTTGTTATAGGGACAAAATGGGACCTCCCCATATAAACCACCTAGACTTCTTAGAGGAAAAATAGAATGGAGTACTAATAAATAAATCTGAAATTAATATAGTTCAGTGGATCATTTGAATGATACTAAAATGAGATTTCTTGTGAAATGTGGTAACACAGAGGTGTCAAACTCATGTCTCATCACAGCAGTGGTGTGTGACATATCATGACTTTCACCTTCATGAAACGGGGCATGGGCGTGGCTGGCGCATGACACATCCAGCCCTCAGGCCATGAGTTTGACAGTCCTGTAGTAACAGGAAATAGAATCTCTTTCCAATGTGTCTTTAACCTAAAGAACAAATGACTTGATTTTTTAAAGAAAATCAGACATATTGTTACAGAGTAATTAAATACAGCACACTGACAGCAAAACCAACTGATCATACTTACAAGATGGAGAAATGTATTCAATCCTGAGCAGGTAGTCTTCGACTTATGATTACAATTCGAGCCCAAAATTTATGTTGTGAGATGAGAAATTCGTTAAGTGAATTTTGCTCCATTTTACGTCCTTTCTTGCCTCTTTTGTTAAATGAATCACTGCAGTTGTTAAGTTAGTAACATGGATGTTAAATGAATCTGGCTTCCCTATTGATTTTGCTTGTCAGGAGGTCACAAAAGGTGATCAAATGACCCCAGGACCCTGCAATGGTCATAATTATGAACCAATTGTCAAGCGTCTTGAATGTAAATCACATGACCATGGGGATGCTGCAATGGTCATAAGTCACTTTTTTCAGTGCCATTGTAACTCTGAATGGTCACTAAATGAATTGTAAGTTGAGGACTATCTGTAGAAGGGTCAGTGCCCTATGTTAAAAATGAACTGGGCTTGGCTAGTCTAGTAAAGAGAAGGACCAGGGCAGGCATGATAGCAGTCTTCCAATATTTGAGGGGATGCCACAGGGAGGAAGGGTCAAGCTATTTTCTAAAGCATCTGTAGGCCAGACAAGGAATAATGAATGGAAACTGAACAAGGAGAAATTTAACCTGGAAATAAGGAGAAACTTTCTGACAGTGAGAACAATCAACCATTGGAACAGCTTGCCCTCGGATGTTGTGGGAGCGTCATCACTTGAGACTTTCAAGAAGAGATTGGACTGCCATTTGTCAGAAATGGTGTAGGGTCTCCTGCTTGGGTGGAGGGTTGGATTAGATGACCTACAAGGTCCCTTCCAACTCTGATTATCTGTTATCTGTTAAATAAATAGGGGCAAGAAGAAAAGGAATGGGTTCATAGGAAGTGGTTGTGTTCCTGAGGAAGAAGCAGGTGTGAATTACTGCTCTTTTAAGTCATACAATCCCCCCACAGACATTTTTCTTGAATTTCCACATACCAGAAATTGAATGTGTAGCTTTTCAAGTCAACAACGGTATCTGCAGCAGCTTCACTATAAAAGAATCAGAAGAAAGACAGGGCAGAAAGAGGCAAGGAAAGAGCAGGGGCGGCCTTGGCGAAACCAGGAAGAGGGGAGTGGGTAACTGGAACAATGTACAAACACAGGGGGACAGAGAGAATTTGACAAAAATAGGACAGTCACAGTGAATTTTGTCAAAAGGGCCGAGGAGAGAACAATGTTGAAGAGCTGCAGTTAATCAGTGGGTTGACCAGTAGCATTTATAAGTTCTTTGGTGCAGCCCTCAGGCTCCAAGAGAGCCTATGGATTTTATTATGCCTTATGGACAGAAGAGGACGTGACAAGAATCTGGCCTTTCTGCAAAGACTGATGAGCCTTGGATTCCCACTAAATAGAAGTGAGTGCACTGTCTGCACTAAAGTCCTTCAGGTCATTACTATCGCTATCACATCCTGGCTTTAAAAAAAAATCTAGATGGCCGCTACTTGGCAGCAAAGAATTGGAGAAAACTCTTTGCTGTGATGTCATCATTTCTGCAATTTTTTGTAGCCCTGGCCTGGTAGCCCTGATGCTATTGCTGAACCTGGATCCTGAGGGTTAGTCTAGCACAGAAACACAAGGCCCAGGGACTAGATCTGGCCCACAGAGTATTTAGGTCTGGCCTGGGGGCTGCTCTGGAAATAGTGAAGGACTGGCCCATGGTGCCTCTGCCAGCAAAAATGGAGCTTGGGGGGGGCCGCATACAGCCCTCCCGAGCTCTGTTTTTTCTAGCAGAGGGTTGCAGGAGGCTGTCACAGCCAAAAACAGAGCTCAGGAGCCCATTTTTATTGGCAGAGCACTTGGGTGCTCCCCAACACAAGCGACATGCTGTCCATGCCCTTACAACATTGCAGCATGTGATCAAAACCCAGGCGCTTGGCAACTGATTCACATTTATGATGGTTGCAGTATCCCAGAATCTTGTGATAAACTTTTGCAGCCTTCTGATGAGCAAAGTCAATGGGGAAGCCAGGTTCACTTAACAACCATGTTATTAACTTAACAATTGCAATTATTCACTTAACAACTGTGGCAAGAAAAGTCATAAAATGGGGCAAAACTCACTTAAAAATGTCTCACTTAGCAACAGAAAGTTTGAGCTCAGTTATATTTGTAAGTTGAGGACTACCTGTACCCAGAATATTATTTATTTCTGTATACGGAAACAAACCAACTGGTTTTACTACTCCTGGAAATAATGACAATGTCTTTAATCTGCCCACCCTTGTGGATGATTTATTATCCATGGCCCTGCTTTCATTTTTGAACCTAAACCAGACAAAGCTTTAACTCAGTATAATTGAGATATGATTGAGAATTTCCATAGACATGACCCATCCTTGTTGTCACCATTGGATTCCCAAGGATTTAAACAGATGCAAACATTCCATAAGCAAAAGAGTTTCAGGAGGAAACACCATCTTTAAATCCATTGCAAGGAAGGGAAAATATTTGAGTCTAGGAAGATTTATTAGACTACAGTAAACACTGGTTAACTATTACTTGTTCAGTATAGCTAAATTTTTAGTTCAGCCTGAATATCTTTCTTTGCCTTTCCATTCTCCCCAACTTTTTATGGCTTGTTTATGGTTGATTTTATCTTGGGAGAGGAGCAAAATATATTGACTTGGATTGCTGAAATGCCATGTATGTATCTAAACACTTTTTCATGGCAGTCCTTGCATGATTTAAAATCAGATCTTCACTGGCATAATCTTATGCCATCTGTGTTGGCAGCTGGCCCAAACTGATCCTGGTTCAGTGGTGGTGTATTTTAAATGGCAGCAAAAGTAGCCCTCTTTAAAAAAAAACAAATACTGAAGTTCTATAGCATTTGTAGGCAGTCGAGTTCCACATTTCCAGAAACTGGAAATTTCACACACCACTGGGACTCCAGATGTGCAAGCAGTTCTTTCAAGGGAAAAGGAAGACTTAAAGACTCAGCAGCTCATTTTCTGGATGGATGCTTGGCTGACAAATGCATACAAAATTTGAAAGGGAATTTATTGATAAGTTCAACTGTCAACCCTGATTTGAACCTGGTTGAGGCCATCTTCAGGGTTGCCACACAACAGTGGGAGGATGAAAATAGTTAGATGGGATTTTGTAGCCAAAACAACAAAGTTTCCCTGTGGGAACCCAGGACATTCCCATAGGTGGCTGGCCAGGGGAGGAGCCGGTAACCCAGAAACCAGCCAGGACCTAGATTGGACAGCATGACCAGTGACTTGGGGATAGGGGAGTTAATTAGGTGAAAGCCATGGGAAAATTCAGAGTCGGCATTCACCAGTCTGTGCCAATATGATGTTCCCAATAAACTAATCTGTAAGGAACGTGAGTGCCATGGATTTTGTTTTCTATGGGTACATTGCTTGGAACCCTGACATCAGCTTTTATGGAGACCAAATCTGATATCAAACATTTAGGTCCCTTTTACATGGAATGAGGCAGCTAATATCTTGTGACAAGCAGGCCTTCTTTATTCTTTGTTCTGGGGCATGCAGATTTTGAAGAACATTGTGAATTTCCATCAATCTACTTCTGAAGAACTGAGGAATAGAAATTGGGGCAGCATGACATTGCTCATTAGACTTGAATTCTTCAGCAGTCACAAGTTTCAACACTGTACTGGCTATAATTTATGTAGATGAAATCAGTCCTCAAGGTTTTCCAACCTGGATATCTAGAGGAGTCAGAAAGATATAAAACAGCAGACAGCTTGTTGACCCAATACCAATTGTTGGTGGAAAATTATTAAATAGTTGAGTTGTGCTTAATTATTAAAATGCTTTAAATTTTGGACCTTTGCAGAAACAATGGTTGTGAAAATAAGGCTTTGTGTTGATGATTTAAATGACTGTGGTTTAGGTTTATGCAAGTATAGCATTCAATACAGTTTTAAATAAAAAACTAGTCATATTTTAAAGAGATGGCTCACTGATGCCACTGGTTACCCAGATTCATATTAATATTTCCTATTGTGCCAATCAGACATCCTTTCAGGTTATTTTAATTAAAAATAAGAGAAAATTTGAAGTGTAAGTTCCACCTTCCAGCCTTAAGCCCATGTCCCACTGCACCAACGGATGCAAAGAGGATGTAAAACGGACAAAAAAGCTTGCCATCCATTGGAAAACGCGATGCAACCATTGTGTACTCATTGCGTACGTGTTTCATACGCTCTATCCGTCAAACATCCATCTACTGCTATTTCATCTGCTCAAAACGTTTTGAACTGCACAAAACTTTTTGAGCGGATGAACTTTCCGCCGTGTACAATGTACATCCGCGACACATATGGGCAACAAACATTCTACGTCTGTTGTCATCCATTACACGTCCGCTGTATCCTCTGGGCATCCTCTGGGCATCCTCGCAACTCACATCCGCTGTAGCTGAAAGTGGAAAGGAGGAGGAAATGAAAGGTATACGGAACGTCCACACAGCATTAGTAGCACGGAAATAGAAAGGATGTAAGTGGATGCATCTCGTATATAAAGCATTAAAATGGACCAAACGTTTGTATATGGGATGTATCTCGGCTATTTAGGATGTCTGGAGTATGCCTAGAGTATATGGAAAGACACCTAGCGGAAAACCGATATTTCCTCTAAAAAGGGGGAGGAAATCACCTGGATCTCACTATCAGTCCAGCAGCCGTGGTGTACAGACCTCTTCACCCTTGGTCTTGCTCTTCCACATCATCCATTGATCTCCACCATGGATCATCACACACTCCTTATGGTAGCTGCGATCATTCAACACCAGAACCAAGCCCTCTTCAGACTGTTTCACCTTTTCTACGCAAGGAGAAGAAGAAGACGTCCAAGAGCTGTGTGTGTCCGATGATGGATCAGGAGAAGAGTGGAGTTTGGACTGTATGACAAGCTGATGGTGGAGCTGAGGAATGAAGATCCTCATGAGGATGCCACCAGCCATGTTTGACGAAGTTGTGGAGTGTCTGAGACCCAGGTTGACCAAGCTGAGCACTAACTTGCATCCCAGCCTGGACCCTGGACTGAAGGTGGCACTGACTCTGCACCACCTGGCCTCTGGAACCACATACAGAAACATGCAGTATGCCTGGAGGGTGCCACACAACACCATCAGCATTGTGGTCAGAGAAGTGGTGCAGGCCATCATCAAAGAATACGTGGAGGAGCTCCTCTAGTGTCCCACCACTGAAGAAGGCTGGAGAAAAGTTGCAGAGCAGTGGTATCAGAGGTGGAACTTTCCCCACACCGTTGCAGCCATAGATGGCAAGCACATGGCCTGCAAAGCTCCACCCAGCTCAGGGTCCTCTTATCACAACGACAAGGGCTTCTTCAGCATCATTCTCTTTGCCATGGTTGATGCTGACTACAAGTTCATGTACATCGATGGTTTAGGCAACGGGTCAGCTACAGATAGCCAGGTATACAATGCCAGTGACCTCAAGGATGGGCTGGAACGCAACCTCATCATGGGTTTTCCAGATCCAGACCCCCTGCCCAATGACACACAAGATGTGCCCTACTTCTTCGTGGGTGATGACGCCTTCTCCCTCAGAACCTACCTCATGAAGCCCTACAGTTCCAGATACCTCACCTGTGAAGAGAGGATCTTGAACTACAGGCTGTCCAGGGCAAGACGGGTGGTGGAGAACACCTTTGGCATCCTGGCCAATAGGTTCCAGGTACTTCTCACCACCATGCAGCATCACCCAGAGACTGTGAAGAGCATCATGGAAGCTTGCTGCATCCTGCACAATCTCATGCGCACCCGCTACCCAGTGTTGCAGAACTGGCTTGTGGACCGTCAACAAGGGAATGGGGACATGGAGCCTGGTGAATGGAGGCAAGGATGAAACCTGATAGACACTGTGGATGAGCAAGGCCCCAACAGAGCTTCACGTGAAGGGAAGAAGCAGCGCAACCTACTGGAACACTGGTGCAACTCCGCAGCTGGAGCAGTGGAGTGGCAAGACAGGATGATAGATGCTTAATGGATGCTTCCTTGAGCCTGTCTCATAACACTGATGAGATTGTGCCATGTATGTTGAGTGGCCCTACAATGAATAGGGCATTAATAAAGAGCTTTGTTTATTTTGAAATGTGTTGATCAATGAATAAATTGTTATTGATAAAAAAAGGGCCATATGTGTGGCAGCTGGGAGGGTGGACCATACAGTCCCACTATGCTTGCACTGGAGGTTTATCAATCCCACAGCTATCCTTACCCATCCCACAACTATCCTTATCTATCCCACAGCTATCCTTACCCATCCCACAACTATCCTTACCCACCCCATAGCTATCCTTACCTATCCCACAACTATCCTTACCCATCCCACAACTATCCTTACCTATCCCACAAGCATGCAAAGGCTTAACCATTTTTTCAAAGTTTTCATCAACACTTTATTAAGTAAATAAAATGAACCAAGTGTGTGAAGCAAAGATAACCTTTATTAATAACTGTCTTAAGTAAACTGTATGACTTTATTAAAAAAAGTAGAATGAACCAAGTAAAGTGTCTTAAACAAAGATAAAGTGAACAGGTAACAACTCAGTCTCTGGCACTATTCTCAGTCACTCTGAGGCATGTCCATGGTCTCAGCTGTCGAGCAGCCAGTGACTGTGGAGGTGGCTGTGGCTGGAGTGCTGGTCTGAGGCGCCATTGGGGTGCTTGGCCCTGAGAGTACAACAGGGGATGGTGTTTTCAGGAAGCTCTCAGAGAGCTGACTCAGTCCTGTGAGGTTGAGAGGCCCTTCCTCAAGGACCTGGGATGTCAGGCACAATACTGATGACAGATTTTCTGTTGAGGGGCTTGACTGTGGGGAGGAGGAAGGAGGAGTGTAGTGGGGCTGTCTGGTCTGCAGCTGGGTGAGGTGAGGTGTCTGTGGCATGTGATGTACCTGGGCCTGGACTAGGAAGGGCTGCCTCTGATGTGGGAAGTCCTGGTACTCGTAGTCTTGGTAGGTGAGGGGCTGTTGAAAGCCGTGGAAGGGCTGTGACATCGCCTGGGGTGGAGGAGCAGTCCTGGAGTGGGTTGGAGCAGGTTCAGCTGGGCCTTGAGGGTAGTGCAGAAGTGCTGTGATCTTCTCCTTCATCACCTGGTACTGGGCCTCGGGCCCATGAGGGTTTGGCTCACATAGGTGATGAAGGGCTTGCAGTTCAATGATGTATGTCGCTGTGGACCAGCTGAGAGAGAAGATCTGTGCTCGTTTTGATTGTGTCCTTAATCTCCAAGAGGACAGTGTGGCTCTGGCCCTCCAGTCTGCCTCTCTGCCTGCTTTCTGTGGAGGTGGAGCTGGGGGTGGGGGTGGGTTGGTCTCTGGCTGCTGCTTCTTCTTGCTCCATTTGAGACAGGGGATCCTCTATGTCCTCTGACATGGGGAGTGCAGCTGTCGGGGGGGTCTCTGCCGTGGGGCCCTCCAAAGAAACCTGCCTGGACACGGTAGCTTTCTCCTGGCTGGAAGAGGAGTGACTGTCTGTGGGCTGTCTGAGGGAGAGGGTTGACAGAGGGGCTGCTCCTCGGTGGTGGACCTCACCCTCCAGGAAGTTGCACTTGGCCATGACGTACATCTCCCAGTCAGTGAGCTTGACAGTGGCCTAGCCAGATTTCTTCAGGTGCAGCTTGCCAAACCAGGTGTGCATGTGCTTCCACCATCCCAGGAGTACATCTGCAGTGTAGCCCAGGCTCTCTGCCTTGTCTCTCCACGCTGCCTGCTTTCTCTTGGTGTCGCGATAGAGTCTGTGGCCCTTTCTCCACAAGTACTCATTCTCCCTCAGCCATTCCAGCCCCTCCTCCTCATTGTCCTCGGAAATGGAGTACTGTTTCCTCTCTCCCTTCTCCTTGCCTTGCCTCTTCCTCTATCTGGCAGGGGCTTCAGGGCCTTCATCAGCAAGGCTTTGAGGGCCTTGGGGCTGGTTCACCACAGCAGCAGTAGCAGTAGCACCAGCAGCAGCAGCAGCAGTAGCACCAGCAGCTGCAGCAGCAGGAGAAGCACCAGCAGCAGCAGCAGGAGAAGCACCAGCAGGTTCAGAGTCAGCGCCAGGGGGTGTGATGGTGGTTCTGTCCTTCTTGACAGGGCTGGCAGGAGTAGGCACAGACTTCCTCTTCTTCCCTGACTGACGAACCATGGTGTTCTTTCAAGATGTCTCTGGCAGCAGGTCTTTCCTCTGAATGGTGACTGCTTGCGAGCTGCATCCTTTTATATCCACGGAGCTGACGCAATTCATCCTCCCTGCATGCACAGTGAACACTTTGTATCCGCTATGCATCCGCTACGCATCCGCTATGCATCCTATAGGTGTCCGTGATGCATCCGCGTCATCCACTACGCATCTGCTCCTTCCACTACGCGTCCGCTTCGCTATTCTCCCCCGGAAGCCCTTCGGATGTGTCATCCGCTTCCATCCTCTTCTATCCGCTAGGCTTCCTACGAACATCCACTTACCATCCTCGCTACGAACAACCCCCGTCCGTTCCTTTCCCTTGTTTTCCGTTCTGTTTATGCAAATTTTTGCCACTTTTGAGAGCAGACAACAACGGATGGAGCCACCCCCAAAATTTTGCTCGTCCGCTGTGTCCTTTTTGCATACGTTTTGCATCCGTCAGCCAGTGTGACCTAGCCTTTATATTTATTTCCAAGAATACATCGAATCAAAGATTGTGCTAATAATGCCTTTTCTTTGTAGCTGTTTGGTTTTTCTTTTTGTTTTCAGCTGTCATTTTCACTGTATTTCCAAAGAATTCATTAGGATTTATCCCAGTTTGCTACAAATTCATGAAAAGCTAAACAGCCTAGAATTTCTTTGAGTGTTTGGGGAGAGATAAACTGAATTAAGACTGATTTAATTCTGATCTTGCTTTATATGTAGAAAGGCCTTCTGCATGTATTCCCCAGTTTTAAACAAGTGGATAGAATATTTAAAATAATAATAAATTAAGGACATCTTTTCAGCAAATTTCAATTACCTGTAGGAAAAGGTGAGCTAACTTACTACATTTTTCAGATGTCAAGAGTTGGGATATCTATCTTTGGTTACAGATAGAATCAAGGACCTTCAGACTTAATTCTTTCTTAAGTTGACCTGGAATTTCTATTGGTCTCTGTGCTGTCCAGGCAGTTTATAGTTAATTGGGAATTGGGATAGTTAGGAATTGGGAACTGTCCCCTTAAGGGAATGCATCATGGTAAATGTAGTTAAGATATCCTGGGAAATGTAGTCCATGTCATGTGGTCACATCTGTAATCCTGATTGGTCACTGAATTGACACTTGGTGGGTTGGAGGTGGTTCCTTCACTCTTGCCTGGACCAGAGCAGCATGCTGGTGACTCATCCCCTTGATCCTTCATTATGGGGATGAAAAGAGCACTTTCCTTTTTTTTTTTTTTTATAAAGTTTTTATTAATTTTCTACAAACAGACAAACATACAAAACATTAAAAACATCTACTCTCATATATACTTCCGGTGTATCGGTTGGTTCATCAGTTTTGTGCATTCATTTTAAAGTGTCAATTACAATTATATTGCATAACCACTCATATTGTCAATCCATATTCTAATATTACTAAAAAAAAATAAAAATAAAAAAATCTTTTTCTGACTATACTTTTAATCATTCATGCTTTGCGAGATAACAATACTTCAAACAGTTTATTCTATAATTTATCGTATAATCATAACAAATCAATCCTAAAAACTCTTCATATATATAATATTAATGCTCTATTATTGTATTTTATCATCTAACCATTGATAAAAAAAAACCCAAATTGCATAAAATTGTTTATCTTCTTGTTCTCTAATTTCAAATGTCAATCTACTCATCTCAGCACATTCCAATATTTTCTTAATAATTTCTTCCTGCAATGGTATTTTCTCATTCTTCCAGTTTTTAGCAAATACAATCCTAGCCGCTGTTAATACATTTACAATCAAATATTTCAAGTCTTTATTATATATATCAGGTAAAATTCCCAATAAAAAGATCTCTGGCTTCAAGTCTATGTGTTTCTTTGTCATTTTTTCCAACCACATGTGAATTTTAGTCCAATATTTTCTAGCATTCTCACAAGTCCACCACATATGATAGTATGAGCCAGGTATCTGATGACATTTCCAACATTTTTCAGATTTATTCTTGAACATTCTTGCTATTCTTGTCGGGGGAAGGTGCCACCTGTAAAACATCTTATACAAGTTTTCTTTATATGCTATTGACATTATCATTTTATAATTTTGAGACCACAATTTTTGCCATTGCTCTAAATCAATTCCATATCCAAAATTCTTCCCCCATGCAATCATAGTTTCTTTAACTTGTTCTTCCTCTAGCTTAATTCCCAATAAATAACCATATAACTTTTTAATCACTTTCTCATCAGTACCCATCAATATCTTATCTAAATCAGTCTGTTTATCATAGAATCCTTCCGTTTTAAAATCTTCAAGATATCTTGAGTGTATTTGCGCATATGAAAACCAATTCATCCTTATACCTTGTTCCTCTAAATTTTGGATCGTTTTAAGTCCACCCTTTTCATCCAACAGTTCCCCATATCTAACTGTTTGTTCCTTTTTATAAATCATAGGATAGGAAAATGCTTCAATAGTCGATAACCAAATTGGAATTTTCAAATAACATTGTTTTTTTATCTTCTCCCAATTTAACCACAAAGACTCCCGTATATAATGTCTTCTGAAATACCCCTGTGTTTTAGTTCCCTTGTACCATAAAAAAGCATGCCAGCCCAACAGTAAATCATGTCCTTCTAATGTCAACAATCTATGTTTTCTTAATGTTATCCATTCTTTGACCCACATCAAACTTGCAGCTTGATAATACAATTCCCAATTAGGCAGGCCAAAACCTCCTCTATTTCTAGCATCTTGCAAAAGTTTTAACTTTATTCTCGCTTTTTTACCTTGCCATATAAACTTCAACATAGTTTTATTTAAATCTTCAAAATAGTCTTTTCCAAGTCTAATTGGTATTGTTTGAAAGAGAAATAAAATTCTAGGTAAAATATTCATCTTAATTGTTGAAATTCTCCCTATTAATGACAATTGTAAATTTTCCCATTTCTTCAAATCTGTAATTATCTGTTGTTTAAGTTTAATATAATTATTCTCTTTTAATGTGCTACATCTTGCTGTCAAATATATCCCCAGATACTTAACCTTGTTTGTAATTTGAATTTTCAAAAGATCTGTCAGTTCTTCTCTTTGTCTCAATAACATGTTTTTTGTCAAAATCTTTGTTTTATCTTTATTTATTTTCAAGCCAGCCATCTCACCATATGTCTCTACCTTTTCCAATAACTTTGGAGCGGTTTCTAACGGGTCTTCCAGAATAAAAGCTAAATCGTCAGCAAAAGCTTGTAGTTTAAATTCTTCCTTTTTAATTTTCATTCCTTTTATATTTTTGTCATCTCTAATATTTCTATTCAACACTTCCAAAGTTAATACGAATAACAAAAGAGATAGGGGACATCCTTGTCTTGTACCTCTTCTTATATTAATAAGATCTGTAAATTCTCCCTCCATCATTACCTTTGCTGTCTGTTTATTATATATGGCTTCTATTGCTTGAATAAATTTTCTGGCAAAGCCCATCTGTTCCAATAATAATAACATAAATCTCCAGTTCACGTTGTCAAGCCTCATAATATTCCAAGGTATCCAAAATTACTCTCATGTTGTCTCTAATTTGTCTCTTTGGTAGAAATCCATTTTGATCTGGATGGATAAAATTATTTAAATATTTTTTCAGTCTTTCTGCTAAGATTGAAGCAAAGATTTTATAATCTGCATTCAATAAGGAAATAGGTCTATAGTTCTTAATTTGCAACGGGTCAGCCTCTTCCTTTAAAATAAGTGTAATATAAGCCTCTGACCATGTTTTGGGTGTCATCTTTTTTAACATAACTTCATTCATAATTTCTAACAATGGAGTGTTCAATGATTCTTGAAATTTTTTATAGAATTCTGCCGGAAGCCCATCTGGACCTGGTGCTTTCCCATTATTTTGTCTTTTAAATGCTTCATTTAGTTCCATCATTGTTATATTGCTTTCTAACATTTCTTCAGTCTCTTTAGGTATCTTCGGTAAGTTAACATTCTGTAAATACTGTTTAATTTTTTTCTCATCAATATTCTCTTGATTATATAGTTGTCCATAATAATCTCGAATAATTTCCTTTTTCTCCTTATTACCACAACAAACTTGACCTTGATCATCTATTAGTTTCAGTATTTTTCTTGATTCCTTCTCCTTTCTCAGTTTATATGCTAGCCATCTACCTGGTTTATTTGCATCTTCAAAATAATTCTGTTTAAAATTTCTAATTTTCTGTGCCAGTTCTTCTTTCTCTATTAATTCCATTTTATGCTTAATTACATCCAGTTTCAATTTAATATCTTTTTTCTGTGGTATTTTCTGTAATTCTTTTTCAAGTCTTATATATTCATCTTCCAAGGCCTTAGAGGTTTGTCTTTTCCTAATATTCTTTTTTCTTGTATAGTCTATTATCAAATCTCTTACATATGCCTTCATTGTATCCCAGACATTCTGTATTGAGGTATCTTCTTTTTTATTTTCTTTAAAAAAAAAGACCAATTCCTTCTCCATCCATTGTATAAAATCTTTCTCCTTTAAAATGGTATTGTTTAATGTCCATCTCGATCTTTTTCTTTGTCCCTTCCATTTAATTGTCATTGGACTATGATCTGCCCAAGTACTTATTTCAATATTTGTTTCTTGAATAGTAGATATTAATTCTGTTGAGATCCAAATCATATCTAACCTGGACCATGATAAATGTCTATTAGAATAAAAAGTATATTGTTTAGTTTTAACATTTCTTTCTCTCCAAATATCTTTTAAGGTTAATTCATCTGTCATTTTAAAAAAAGATTTAGGGAGAATCTTTCTATTTTGTTTTGTTGTTGTTGTTATATAGTCCAATTTATTGTCCACAATTCCATTAAAGTCTCCCATCATGATTATGTTAACATAGTCCAATCTAATTATTTCCATATGTAGTTTTTTATAAAACTCTTCTTGTTTATCATTCGGAGCATAAATTGCAATCAAGAGTATTTTTTTATTATTATCCATTATTTCCACCATTAATACTCTTCCATCTTCATCCGTGTAGATCAGTTTTGCTGGAATATCTTCTTTAATGTAGAGAACCACTCCTCTTTTCTTACATTGAATCAAAGAAGTAAATATTTTCCCTAATTTTGGCTGTACTAACAATTGCTCATGTTGCTTTTTAATATGAACTTCTTGTAAGCAAATTATATCAAATTTTAATTTCTCTAATTTGTGAAAGGTTTTCCTTCTTTTAACAGCTGAGTTAAGTCCATTTATATTCATTGTAATCAATTTTTTTTCTTCCATGATTATGCTTTATATTTAGGTCTAACAGCTCTCGTAGCTCTCACTTCACGTTGTTCTTTACTGTCTACCTGTCCACCTGCAACTCCTTTCTCTTTTTCAATCTCCAGTTGTTCCTCCAGAAGCTCAATTAATGAGATCTCTTTCTCTGCCACCTCTTTTTTTCTTCCAAAAAATTCTGCATAAAAAAGTTCTGCTTTTTCAATCGAGTCAATTCTATGTCTCTGCTCTTGCCACGTAAAAATTAGTCCTTCTGGTATCAGCCATCTGTAGTTCACTTCATTTTCCAGTAGCATTTTGGTCAAAAATCGATATTCTCTTCTCATCTCTCTCACTCTTCTAGGTATTTGTTTTAAAACTACAATCTCTTTGTTTTTATATTTCAATGCTTTTTCTCTTGCCACTTGTAATATTTGTGTTCTGATGGATTTTTTAGTAAATCTAATATGTACTTCCTTTGGTAGTTTATTTCTCATCGCATATCTTGTATAAACTCGGTATATCTCATCTACTCCATCCATCATTTTTTCCTCAGTAATTTCCAGAAGATCTGCCAATATTTCTATCATTATCACAGCCAAGTTTTCTCCTTTTTCCTCTTCTATATTTTGAAATCTAAGATAAAATTCTGATCTTTCCATCTCCCACCTCAACATCCCATTTTTTTCTTGTTCTATCACTGTTAATCTAGTGTCAATATTTCCAATCTTCTCCTCTCTTTGTTTTCCTTCTTCCTCAATTTTTTGGAATCTCTCCTCATACTTTCCCATCATTTGTTTAAAATTTTCATCAGATTTCTCTATTTTTTTGTCCATGGTATCTATTTTTATCTTAATATCTTGAATTCCTTGCATAATCATCTGTAAATTTACTTTTTCTTGTTCCTTATCTTGCTTCAACATTGTCTGAATTGAAAGTTGTCCTTCAAGTGGTGGGGAAGCAGAGGTAGAAGCAAAAACGCCGAATGGTTTTGGCTTCCTGCTCATTTTAATATTTCCAAGTCTTCAAGCTCTCTTTGACTTTAAATCCAGCTGGTATAGTAACCAAATATAGTCCAAAAAATCAAAAAGAAAAAGAAAAAAATCCAATAGTAAAAAGCCCAAAACCAAAAAAGAAAAAAGGAAAAAGGAAAAAGAAAGGTCTTCAGGTTCTTCTAGACCCTAATCCAATTAAAATAGATGGAAGAAGCAAAGAAAGAGAAGAAAAAAGAAAAAACTCTGAGGCTTTCCCTTTAAAATAAAAAGCAAGAATGCTAGAATTAAAATTAACCAAAAAAGGCTGGCGAGTAGGTGTTTCAAAAGTATATATATATATATATATATGCACTGTACACTGCACTTTATTTCTTTATCCAAGGCTCTTATTATGACTGTCTTCTCCAGCAGCTTCAAAGCCAAACCTCAAATGTTGAGATATTGATAAGAGTCCAAGAGAGCACCTGTAATAATATTTTACTGTATTCTCCCTCTATCTTATCACATTAAAATGTCCTTGAAAAGAAGTGCTTTTCTCCCCAATTCAAATAAAATATTTTCAAGCCTCTAGTTGGCAGTGTTACAGCATCTCTAAATACTCTTTCCCCCCCCAGCCAAAAGAAAAAATGTTTATAAAGTACTCAAACAAAAAAAAAAAAAAAAGATAGTCAAAGGGAGCCTCTATCCTAAAAAGAAAGTTAAAAAGATAAAAAATAAAAATCAAGTGAAAAATAAAAATATATATAAGAGAAAATTCAATCCGGTTACCTACAAAGTCACCTTAAAGTCCTCAAAGAAAATAAGAAAAAAAAATCCAAGTCTCAATTTGACATCACTTAAACGCCGCTCAACCCAGGTTCAGTCAAAAGAAAAATAAAGTCACAGATTTCTTCTTTGTTCAGGATGTCCTTTCAAGTCTTAATCAATTTATAATGCAAAAGAATTTCTCACCCAACCGATACACGCTCATTTAAATCCCTTTCTTTCCGGAGTTGTCCCGACTTCAGCAGCTTTAGAGGCTGCCTTTCTGCTTCCAGCAAAAGGGCTTCTCCCGGATCAAACCAGAGATTTTGCGATATCTCTGGGATCCTGGGACTGTGCCCTTCACGATCCCCGTCTCTACGGGACGGTTTAGGTCCGTTAGAACCGACCAGAGGCAAAAATATCAGCTGAGATCTCAGAGCCCCGAGATCGCAGCTGTAACACCGAGACGTAGCTCCGCCTTCCAAGAGCACTTTCCTTTTACACTATGAATTCAGCTATGCAAAGATTTGGACATTGAGGTGAATCTCGACATAACCATGAGTTATATATAAGGATACCTGATGAACCAATAAAGAAACTTTGTATGGTAGCCTTTGTAGAGTTTAATCTGTCTGCCTTTATATTCAGCTAGTAATTAAAGGACAGAACAGTCTCTCTACAAATCCTGGCAGATATTGTTCACTGTTCATGCAACAGTCAATTTTTTTGAGCCACAGTTAGTGCGGTGGTTAGAGTGCAGTACTTCTGCTGTCAACTGGCCGCCTGCAATTTGGCAGTTCGAATCTCACGAGACAACATTGATTCAACCTTCCATCCGTTCAAGGTGAATAAAATGAGGACCCAGATTGTTGGGGGAAATATGCTGACTCTGTAAACTGCTTAAAGAGCAGTTGAAGTGGGATATAAATCTAAATGACGTTGCTATTGCTATTATAGCTGCATTTAATGCTACAGGTTATGTAGGAAAAAAAATGGGTTGCAGATATAATTTTGACATTTTTACCCATAATACATTAGCGAATAGCCACAACATATAACTGGTAAGTAAATTTGCTTCTGGAACAAATGCGATCTGAATAATGATTAATTTGGATCACCTCAAAGAGCCCATTGTCCACACAATTTACAACTGCTCAGTTATTTCTGTTCCCCAGTGTAAATTAAGGGAGAATGTAGGAATCTCCACTTCAGGTTTGGAAGAGGGCATATTTCAGATAACATCAAGCCAAGGCGGTTATCTGGCTGTTCAGAATTCACCCAGCACCTGTTCATGTACCACAGAGTTCTGTTAAAATTTTTTAATCGAAAGACTTTGCTACAGGGTGTGTCTCAAAACTGGACTTTTGAACAGCCGAAGGGAACAAGCTTTATCTTGATTCTGTTGTTGGTACATCCACTCTGAATAGTGTAACACAAGCCAGCAACCTGTGCAATGACCCCAGATTCACAACTTGTTTTATCCACTTATTTCTTTTTTTGAATATTGGTCTGCTTTCAAGTCTTGTTTATATTCTTCAAACTGTCTGCATAGACAGAACAATATATCAATGCCAAATTTCCCCAAATATATTAGACTGGATGCTGGTAAAACTATGTTTTATACGTATATTTCAATGCAAATATATGAGGTTTTTTTTCCAAACAGGAAAGACAATAAAACTATCTCCTTCATCAATAAGGAAAAGATAAACCTTGTATGAATTTAGTTAAATTCTGGTTTAGAATAATAAAAATCTCCCCAAGGGCCAAGGAATATAGCAACATCTGTACTCATCCTAGCTGGGAATTTATTAGAAAACTACTTGAGTGTCTGTTTATTCTTGGAATGCAATATCACATTTTGTGTTAGGAGCTCATTTTTCTGCATTGTGTATTCATGGGTTTTGTGCTCAGAAATATTACCATATATTTGACCAATGACCAATTCATCTATATTTGATGATCAAAAATGATTCTTCCTGTGTATAAACCTATATGTAAAGGCCCTGTCACATTGGCCGACGGATGCAAAACATTTGTAAAAAAGACACAGCAGATGAGAAAATGTTCCATCCATTGTTATCTGCTCTCAAAAGTGCCCCAAATTTGCATAAACAGAGCGGACAACAACGGAAAGGAACGGATGGGGAGAGGACGTAGCGAGGATGGAAAGCGGATGCTCCACGGAAGCCTAGTGGATGGAAGCGGATGGGAGTGGATGGCACATCTGCAGGGCTTCAGGGGAGCACAGCGAAGCAGACGTGTAGCGGAAGGAGCGGATGCAGAGCGGATGCCGAGTGGATGAAGTGGATGCAGAGCGGAAGCCTAGCGGATGCACAGCGTTCACTGCACATGCGGGGAGGATGCATTGCATCAGCCCCGTGGATATAAAGGGAAGCAGCTCGCAAGCAAGTCACCATTCAGAGGAAAGACCTGCTGCCAGACACAGCTCCAGCCAGCCAGCCAGCCAGCCAGCCAGCCAGCCAGCAAGCCAACAACCCAACAACCATGGGGAAGAAGAGAAAGCCTCAGCCATCTGCTGCCAGCCCTGGCAAGAGGAACAGGGACACCATCCAACCCCCTGGCCCTGACTCTGCTTCTGCTGGGGCTTCTGCTGCTCGAGCTCGCTCTTCTGGTGCTGGAGCTTCTGCTGGCGCTGCTCCTGGTGCTGGTGCTTCTGCTGGGACTTACTCTGCCGGTACTGCTCCTGGTGCTGGGGCTTCTGCTGGGGCTTACTCTGCTGGCACTGCTCCTGGTCCTGGGGCTTCTGCTGGGGCTTACTCTGCTGGCGCTCCTCCTGGTCCTGCTGGTCCTGCTGGTGCTCCTGGTCCTGCTGGTGCTGCTGGTGCTCCTGGTGTTCCTGGTCCTGCTGGTGCTGCTGGTGCTGCTGGTGCTGCTGGTGCTGCTGGTGCTTACTCTGCTGATGATGATCCTGGTCCTGCTGGTCCTGCTGGCGCTGCTGGTGCTTACTCTGCTGGTGCTGCTCCTGGTCCTGCTGGTGCTGCTGATGCTGCTGTGGCTGCTGGTGCTGCTGGTCCTGCTGGTCCTGCTTTTGCTGCTACTGTTGTTGTTGCTGCTGCTGGTGGTGGTGGTGGTGTGGAGGAGCAGCCCCTACAACCTCGAAGCCCCTCTGGTGAGGGCCCAGATGGCCCTGCCAGAAGGAGGAAGAGGCAGACACATGAACGGGAGAGGAGGCAATACTCAATCAAAGAGGAACATGAGGATGAGGTGCTGGAATGGCTGAGGGAGAACGAGTATCTATGGCGGACGGGACACAGGCTCTATCGAGACACCAAAAGGAAGCAAGCTGCTTGGAGAGAGAAGGCAGAGAGCCTGGGCTACACTTCGGAGGTGCTCCTCGGCTGGTGGAAGCACATGCACAACAGGTACGGGAAGCTGCACCTCAAGAAATCTGGCCAGACCGCGGTCAAGCTGACGGATGGAGAGACCTAAGTGATGGCCAAGTGGCCACTCTTGGAGGGTGAGATCTGCCACCGAGGAGCAGGCCCTCGCAGAACCCTCTCTCTCAGGTAGCCTGCTGAGAGCCAGTCCTCTTCTGGCAAAGAGTCAGCTCCTGTGTCCAGGCAAGTATCTGTGGAGCGTCGCACAACGGAGAACCCCCGACAGCTGTACTACCCGTGGCGGAGCATGTGGAGGACCCCCTGATGCAGTGGGAGGAAGGAGAGGGCACTTCCACCACAGGCCAACCCGCATCCACCCCCAGCTCCACCTCCACAGAAAGGCAGAGAGGCAGACAGGAGGGGCAGAGCCACACTGTCCTGCTGGAGATCAGGGACACCATCAGAAGCAGCGTAGATCTCCTCTCTCAGCTGGTACACACCAATGTCCCATCCTCCAACCGCAAGCCCTTCCTCATCTATGTCAACCAGACCCTCATGAACATGTTGGAACCACAGTACCAGGTGGTGAAGGACAGGATCACCGATCTTCTTCACAACCCTCCATACCAAGCTGAACCTGCTCCCACCCAGTCAAGGCCTGCTCCTCCACCCCAGGTGATGTCACTACCCTTCCAAGGCTTTCCACAGGCCCTCACCTACCAAGGATATGGCTATCAGGAGCTCCAGCAGCACAGGCAGCCCTTCCCAGTCCAGGCACAGGTACATCGAACGCCACCGGTGCCACCGATGCCACAGATGCCACCCACGCCACACATGCAACCCATGCCACAGATACCACCCACGCCACAGATGCCACCCATGCCTCACCTCGCTCAGCTGCAGACCAGACATCCCCACTACACTGCTCCTTCCTCCACCCCATAGCCAAGCCCGGCCTCAGAACATCTGTCATTGGTATTGGGGCTGACACCCCATGTTATGGAGGAAGAGGTTCTCAACATCACGGGGCTGAGCCAGCTCTCTGAGAGCTTCCTCCACACACCGTCCCCTGTTGTCCTCTCGGGGCCAGGCACCCCAATGATGCCTCAGACCAGCACTCCAGCAGCAGCCACCTCCATAGCACCTGGACCCTTCACCCCTGAGACTGGGCACACCTCAGAGTGACCAAGAAGAATGCCAGAGACTGGGTGGCTACCTGTTGACTTTATTTTTGCTTGGGACACTTGACTTGGGTCATTTTTCTTTTACAGCTTGTTATTAATAAAGATTATCTTTACTTCACACACTTGCTTCATTTATTTTTGTCAATAAAGTCTTGGTGGAAACTTTTAGAAATGGTTTAAGCCTTTGCATGCTTGTGGGATGGGTTAAGATAGCAGTGGGATGGGCAGGGATACCTTTGGGATGGGTTAAGATAGCTGTGGGAAGGGCAGGGATACCTTTGGGATAGGTAAGGATAGCTGTGGGATAGATAAACCTCCAGTGCAAGCATAGTGGGACTGTATGGTCCACCCTCCCAGGTGCCACACCTTTGGCCCTTTATTATCAATAACAATGTAATCATTGATCCACACATTTCAACATAAACACAACTCTTTATTAAATACCCTGTTCATTGTAGGCCCACCCAACATACATGGCACAATCTCATCAGTGTTATGCGACAGCCTCAAGGAAGCATCCATTAAGCATCTATCATCCTGTCTTGCCACTCCACTGCTCCAGCTGGGGAGTTGCACCAGTGTTTCAGGAAGTTGCACTGCTTCTTCCCTTCACGTGAAGCTCTGTTGGGGACTTGCACATCCACAGTATCTATCAGGTTTCGCCCTTCCCTTCATTCACCAGGCTCCATGTCCCCATTGCCTTGTTGGAGGTCCATGAACCTGTTCTGCAACACTGGGTAGCGGGTGCGCATGAGATTGTGCAGGATGCAGCAAGCTTCCACGATGTTCCTCACGGTCTCTGGGCGATGCTGCATGGTGGTAAGAAGTACCTGGAACCTGTTGGCCAGGATGCCAAAGGCGTTCTCCACCACCCGCCTTGCCCTGGACAGCCTGTAGTTGAAGATCCTCTCTTCACGGATGAGGCATCTGGAAGTATAGGACTTCATGGGGTAGGTTCTGAGGGCGAAGGCATCATCCCCCACGATGAAGTAGGGCACATCTTGGGTGTCGTTGGGCAGAGGGTCTGGATCTGGGAAGCCCATGATGAGGTTGCGTTCCAGCCCCTCCTTAAGGTGACTGGCGTTGTGTACCTGGGCATCTGAAGATGAACCGTTGCCTGAAGCATCGATGTACATGAACTTGTAGTCAGCATCGACCATGGCAAAGAGGATGATGCTGAAGAAGCCCTTGGAGTTGAAATAAGTGGTCCCTGACTTGGCTGGAGCTTTGCAGGCCATGTGCTTGCCATCTATGGCTCCAACGGTGTGGGTGAAGTTCCACTTCTGATACCACTTCTCTGCAACTTTCTTCCAACCTTCTTCAGTGGAGGGGCACTGGAGGAGCTCCTCCTTGTATTCTTTGATGATGGCCTGCACCACTTCTCTGACCACAATGCTGATGGTGTTGTGTGGCACCATCCAGCCGTACTGCATGCTCCTGTATGTGGTCCCTGAGGCCAGGTGGCGCAGAGTCAGTGCCACCTTGAGCCCAGGGTCCAGGCTGGGCCAGAAGTTGGTGCTCTGCTTGGTCAACTTGGGTCTCAGCCGCTCCACAACTTCGTCAAACATGGCTGGAGGCATCCTCATGAATTTCTGGAATGCACGAGAGTCTTCGTTCCTCAGCTCCACCATCAGATTGTCATACAATCTGTACTCAGCTCTTCTGGCGATCCATCTTCAGACCCAGACACTTCTTGGCCGCCTCCTTTTCTTCCTGTAAAACAGGTGAAAGAGCCTGTAGATGGCTTCGCACTGTTGCAGAACGATGGTGGCTACCAAAAGGACTGTGTTACGATCCATGGTGGAGATGACTGGATGCTGTGGAAGAGGAAGAGCCAGATGAAGGCTGAAGAGGTCTGCACAGCAGGGCAGGAAATATAGGTTTTCCCCTCGGTGTCCCTTTGCATCCTCTAGGCATCCTGCAGACATCCTAAATATCCAAGATACGTCCCCTCTGTGAACTTTTTTCCATTTTAATGCTTTCTATGTGAGCTGCATCCACTTTCATCCTTTCTCCGTCCGTGCTACTAATGCTTTGTGTCCGTTCCGCGTCCGTTTCACTTCCTCCCTGTGTCCGTTTTCCGCTGGAGCAGATTTGAGTTGCGCGGATGCACAGCGGATGCCTAGCGGATATAGCGGATGCGTAACGGATGACGACGGATGTAGAACGGATGTTCCCCGTATGCGTTGCAGATGCAGAATGGACACGGATACATTTTCCGCTCAAAAAGTTTTGAGCAGCTCAAAACCTTTTGAGCGGATGGAATCTCTGTTGACGGATGCTGGACGGGTAGAGAGGATGAAAAACGGAGGCAGTGAGTACAGAACAGAAGCATCATGTTAACCAACGGATGGAAAGTGTTTCTCTCCGTTTTACATCCTCTTTCCATCCGTTGGAGCAGTGTGACATGGGCTTAAGAGATTTCACTGACATGGGTGGCTAAAATTCATGCAATAAGAACTGCAGGCTGGGTTTAAAGTAGATCCAACTGTTTTGCATTATGTTTCAACAGAATACTTGAACAGAATTCATAGTTGTTGTTGTTTACTTTGTTAAAAAAACACAAAATAGAAAATTCTTATACTTTATTCTTGAAGGAAAGAAAACCTAGTTACAAAAGTATGCTAGAATCACACTTTCTGCAAATTTATTATTTATTTTAATTTTAATTCCACAAGTCATAATGTGGGTTATTGTGGTTCACAACCTTAATTTTTAAAGCACAATCTACAAGGCAATGGCCAAGTACACACATCACACTGAGACACAAATCACATTATGGTATGTTTTTGTTACTTGTAAAGTCATGTCCAACCCATCGTGACCCCGTGGACAATGTTCCTCCAGGCCTTCCTGTCCACTACCATTTTCTGGAATCCATTTAAGCTCATGCCAATTGCTTCAGTGACTCCATCCAGCCACCTCATTCTCTACCATCCCCTTCTTCTATTGCCCTCAATCTTTCCCAGCATTATGCTCTTCTCCAGTGAGTCCTTCTTTCTCATTAGGTGGCCAAAGTATTTGAGTTTTATCTTCAGGATCTGGCCTTCTAAAAAGCAGTCAGGGTTGATCTTCTCTTGGACTAACTGGTTTGATTGCCTTGCAGTCCAAGGGACTCGCATAAGTCTTCTCCAGCAAAAGGCCTCAATTCTTCGGTGCTCAGCCTTTCTTATGGTCCAACTTTCACAGCCATACATTGCAACTGGGAAAATATAAAATTATATTTTATGCTATATAAAAACATAAAATTATAGTAGAGGTTATGAGTTCAAGTTTTGTGCCATGTGCACATGACTGAGAAAGAAAAAGATATTTATATATTGTACTTTGGAGTCACTGATCTTCTAGTAACATGCCCAGATGTCCCTCAACTAGGTATTTTTACAGATCTCTTTTAAAGACAGTGGGGGGAGGGAGAGAATTGCCATATCTTTCTACAATCTGGTACTCCTGTAATGTGTTAGAGCAATACTTTTCATAATTCCCACCCTGTATGGTTAATTATTGGACAACTTGAGGCCTGGACCACAATGGCATAACGCCTCCAAACCCATCTCTTGCAATATTCAGAAACCCTCCAGCCAATGTTGCAGAAAATTCTCTCCATCTCAAGAAGGGAAACTCAGAATCCACATAGTGTAAAACTTAAAACCAATTCAACATTGAGTATCCCAAATCATGAAGTCAGAAAGTGGGCCCACCCGCTATGAATTGTCACTGCTATCAATCTCTACCCAAAAGACTGTTCACTTCTTATTAACTAGAATATGGAGCTTCTATCTTTTCCAGCTTCATTGACAGATGAGTCAACCTGGAAGTTCTAATACTGTTCCAGATGGTATGATATCTATGTATCTCTATCTCTATCTATTGTTCTATGATCTATCATCTCCTTACAAGTTGTAGCTATGTCATGTTAAGGTTCTAGTCTCTAGACAGTTTTCTTCTCTTATGATGGAGAATAATATATAACACTAATTCCTATTTTTTGAATACTTGAGTCTAAAAAATTGTATAACTTAACAACTTAACAACTGCAGTTTGAAATCAGTTGAGAAAGCTGTTTTTTTTGCTTTCAGAGCTTCATATTTCTGTTTCATTAGTTATTGAATCATTATTTGTTTCAGTGATTATCCATTCTCTCCCTAGTATTATTCGTTGTTTGTGGATCTAAGAAATATTTCACCCATTGTTGTTTTGGTAACAATAATTTTAATATCTTGGTCAAGGTCATCTTTTTTTACTCTCTAGAGTTTCCCACATGGTCACATTATTCATTTTTGCCATATTTATTTCCACTAGCATAGTTCAACTTATATGGATTTAGCATACAGGTGGTCCACAACTTATGACATACACATTTAATGACTATTGCAAGGGTGCTGAAAAAAAGTGACTTCTGATCAGTCTTCACAAGTTGCGATGGCGCAGTGATGAGAGTGTTGTACTACAGGCTACTTCTGCTGACTGCCGGCTGCCTGCAATTTGGCAGTTTGAATCCCACCAGGCTCAAGGTTGATTCAGCCTCCCATCCTTCCAAGGTGAGTAAAATGAGAACCCAGATTGTTGGGGGCAATATGCTGACTCTGTAAAACATTTAGAGAGGGCTGTTAAGCAGTATATAAGTCTAAGTGCTTATTGCTTATTATTATTGCTTATAACTGTTGTAGCATGCCTGCGATCATGTGACTGCAATTTGGATTCTTGCAACTAGCATGTATTTACAATGGTTGCAGTGTCCCAGGTCATGTGACCACCATATGCAACCTTCCCAGCTGGCTTCCAATGAGAAAAATCAATGGAAGAAGCTGAATTCACTTAACATGTGATTCACTTCATGACCATGGCAAAAGATGTCATAAAGTGTTCTGAGTGTACCTATATACATCTGTACACTTATGTTGATATCAGCAAAATGCATAGAATAGGATAGCAAATGTGTCTAAAACTTAAAAGCAGCATATATAAGTGCATAGCAGAATAAAACAATATTAAGAAAAATAGCCACTGTAAAACTTTGTTATAACAAAAACCAGTATTCAGCATTCATTTAAAAACAGTAGAATTCATAGGAAAAGTTGCCTGTTTTAGAAGTTGACAACAGGTAAATATTTCCAGGGGTCAGCATAACCATGAAAAATCAATAAAGATGGCATGTATACCTTTAATATTTAAAAGTTACATCCTCTGAGCAACAAAATGCCTTCTAGTATTTCACAGAAATCATGGTCATGAAAGATGTGGTTTAAAAAAAAACACCTGGTACAGTATTAGCTAACTCAGCATGTGGCAAATTAAAATAAAGAATTGTATCTCATTGATGGATTCACCATTTGAAACAAGAGATGTACTCTGGGCAGCAACTAACCCTCCTCTGAAGAATGGTGTAAATATTTCACTAAAAGTGCCAACTCAGAATTTAAATTGTTTTCATTTTAGAACTACAAAGCTTCTTAAGAGATTAGCCAGTGGCAAACAAGGGTTATATTTAATTATTCATTGCACTTAGTTACATGCATTTAATCAAATAAAATTTGGAGCCTGCATATTTATCTCCATCTGTTTCCATCCATCCTGGAACACGACTTTTCACACACGACTATTCTATTCTAAAGTAACAAAAGTAATAATTGGCAAATTGCTGAGAGCCTCTGTGGAGTTAGTGGAACAAAATGTGTTATAAATAAATAAGGATGAGAGTTTGTTAAGTATTCCCATTATTTCTTAGGCAGTTCTTTTCTCTTTCATTAGGTTATCAGTCTAAAATATTAGAAATAAGTAGAAATGATCTACATTCATAATTATTTAAGAAATATGGGGGAACTTTCCGAGGAGGAAAGAGAACAGATAAAATTTCATTTATTAGAAAATTAAAGAAATAAGGAAATCTACAGCATAAAATAGTGTTTTCAACCGGAGCAACTTTTAGATCTGTGATCTTCATTTCCCAGAATCCCCTGGCCAATATGCTGGCCAGGGAATTCTGGGAGACGAAGTCCAACATTTTAAAGTTACCAAAGTGGAGAAATCCTGGTATAAAGAGATAGTCATAGGTACTAACATGGAGTTACTCAAAATTCAGCTTTTTATCTGATATAGACAGAACAAACTGTAAAAGAAGTGTTTTGTGGATCATTTTACTGCCCCAAATCTGATTTTGTTGTTTAAGGACTATTGCAAAACTACTTTTTACAAAACTGCCTTTTCAGGATTCATTGCCCAGATTGAGATGGCTTTTTATTCGGTTATTTTTTAAAGTTTTTGAAATATGTTTTACTTCTTAAGGTGGGTGACTGAAGTCACTACTCTAAACAAAAGGTTTTATCTTCACGTTTGCATGTATCAACTTTTCTTCAAAGAAAGATTTTACCCTTTGCATCCAAAATGAAAATATGGCAACAGAGTTAATCCCAAGATCTATTTTTCTTTTTTAAGACTTTTTTTAAAAAGGGAAATCTTATCCTTCTGTGCACACGATTCAGACTTTACTATTATTAATGGAATAGCCCTAAATCCAGTCAATGAAGCTAACCTGAATATGTTCTAATATATATTTTTATTTATTAGCTATGAGCTAATAAATATATCAGCCAGGTCATGTACCTGAAAATGCCAGGTAGTCCCAATAATGTTGACATTAGACATTTTTATCCAGTCCCTAAAATGACATTCTTTCCTCTGGTATCTGCAATATGGAATTAAAAATATTGTTTTTCTTCATCACTGTCATAAAGAATTACCTAGATTCATATTTTGCATTGAGACATCCATGGTATGATATTCCTCTTGTTGACTATTCCTCTTAAGGATCATCTGTGAAAGCTATGAGTTGAAACCTCCAGTTTTTGATGGTTCATTTCCTGTGTCTTTGGTAGAAAATATTATTGGGAGATTCACTTCTTAAGCCCATGTCACACTGAACCAACGGATGCAAAGAGGATGTAAAACGGACAAAAAAGCTTGCCATCCGTTGGTTAACGCGATGTATCCGTTCTGTACTCACTGCCTCCGTTTTGCTTCCTCTCTATCCATCCAGCATCCGTTTATGGACGTTTCATCCGCTCCAAAAGTTTTGGGCTGCCTAAAACTTTTGCGCGGAAAATGTATCCAGTTCGTCCGTTCCGCATCCGCTACGCATCCGCTACGCATCTGTTACGCACCCGCTATATCCGCTTGGCGTCCGCTGCTCATCCGCGCAACTCGCATCCGCCCGGACGCAGGGAGGAAGCGGAACGGACACGGAACAGATGCAGAACGGATGCAGAACGGATGCAGCATGGAAACAAAGCGTTTAAAGCGGAAAAAACGTTCGCAGAGGAGATATATCTCGGATATTAAGGATGTCTAGAGGATGCCTAGAGGATGCCTAGAGGATGCAAAGGGACACCTATACTGCCTATAAAAAAGGGGAGCAACTCGCCTGCATCGCACTTTCAGAACAGCAGCCCAGCGGTGCAGACCTCTGCAGCCTTCATCTGCCTCTTCCTCTTCCACAGCATCCAGTCATGTCCACCGTGGATTGTAACAAAATTCTTTTGGCAGCCACCATCGTTCTGCAACAGTGCAAAGCCATCTGCAGGCTCTGTGAACACTACTGCGAGAAGAAAAGGAACCACCCAAAAAGAGTCTGGGTCTGAAGATGGTTCGCCAGTAGAGTGGAGGACGGACTGTACAACAAGCTGATGGTGGAGCTCAGGAGCGAAGACATTCGGGCGTTCCAGAACTTCATGAGGATGCGGCCAGCCATGTTTGATGAAGTTGTGCAGCGTCTGACACCCAGGTTGACCAAGGCAAACACCAGCTTCCGGCCCAGCCTGGAACCTGGGCTCAAGGTGGCACTGACTCTGCGCCACCTGGCTTCAGGGACCTCCTACAGGAGCATGCAGAACGGCTGGAGGGTGCCATCCAACACCATCAGCATTGTGGTCAGAGAAGTGGTGCAGGCCATCATTGAAGAATACAAGGAGGAGCTCCTCCAGTGCCCCTCCACTGAAGAAGGCTGGAAGAAAGTTGCAGAGCAGTGGTATCAGAAGTGGAACTTACCACACACCATTGAAGCCATAGATGGCAAGCACGTGGCCTGCAAATCTCCAGCCAACTTGGGGTCCACTTATTTCAACTCCAAGGGCTTCCTCAGCATCATCCTCTTTGCCATGGTCGATGCTGACTACAAGTTCATGTACATCGATGCTTCAGGCAATGGCTCATCTTCAGATGCCCAGGTATACAACGCCAGTCACCTCAAGGAGGGGCTGGAACGCAACCTCATCATGGGCTTCCCAGATCCAGAACCCCTGCCCAACGACACACAAGATGTGCCCTACTTCATCGTGAGGGTTGACGACTTCTCCCTCACAACCTACCTCATGAAGCCCTACACCTCCAGATGCCTTACCCGTGAAGAGAGGATCTTCAACTACAGGCTGTCCAGGGCAAGGCGGATGGTAGAGAACGCCTTTGGCATCCTGGCCAACAGGTTCCAGGTACTTCTCACCACCATGCAGCATTGCCCAGAGACCGTGAGGAGGATCATGGAAGCTTGCTGCATCCTGCACAATCTCATGCGGACCCGCTTCCCAGTCTTGCAGAACAGGCTCATGGACCTCCAACAAGCCAATGGGGTCATGGAGCCTGGGGAATGGAGGCAAGGGCGAAACCTGATCGACACTAAGGATGTGCAAGGCCCCAACAGAGCCTCAAATGAAGCGAAGAAGCAGCGCAACCTCCTGAGACACTGGTGCAACTCCCCAGCTGGAGCAGTGGAAAGGCAAGACAGGATGGTAGATACTTAATGGATGCTTCCTTCAGCCTGTCTCATCACACGGATGAGATTGGGCCATGTATGTTTGGTTGGCCTACAATGAACAGGGCGTTTGATAAAGAGTTGTGTTTATGTTGACATGTGTGGATAATTATTACATTATTATTGATAATAAAGGGCCGTAGGTGTGGCACCTGGGAGGGTGGACCATACAGTCCCACTATGCTTGCACTGGAGGTTTATCTTTCCCACAGCTATTACCCATCCCAAAGGTATCCCTGCCCATCCCACAAGTATCCCTGCCCATCCCACAGCTATCATAACCCATCCCACAAGCTTGCAAAGGCTTAAACCATTTCTAAAAGATTCCAGCAAGACTTTATGAAAAAAAAAGAAATGAAGCAAGTGTGTGAATCAAAAATATACTTTACTAACAACAAGACAAAAATGAGTCTCTGGCACTCCTCTTGGTCGCTCAGTCCCAGGGGTGAAGGGTCCAGGTGCTGTGGAGGTGGCTGGTGCTGGAGTGCTTGTCATCAAGTCCTCCTCCAGAAGCAGAAGCAGCAGAAGCGCCAGCCCCAGAAGAGCGAGCCCATGCTGCAGAAGCCCCAGTAGAACCAAAGTGAGGGCCAGGGGGCAGGATGGTAGCCCTGTCCCTCTTGCCAGGGCTGGCAGCAGATGGCTGAGGCTTGCTGTGCTTCCGCATGGTTGTGGGGTTGCTGGCTGGCAGGGAGGCTGGCAGGAACCAAGGCTGGCAGAATGGCTGGCAGGGAGGCTGGCACCAAGGCAGGCAGGAAGGCTTGCAGGGAGGCTGGCAGGGAGGCTGGCAGGAAGGCTGGCAGGGAGGCTGGCAGGAAGGCTGGCAGGAAGGCTGGCAGGGAGGCTGGCAGGAAGGCTGGCAGGGAGGCTGGCAGGAAGGCTGGCTGGCAGGCAGGCACCAAGGCTGGCAGGCAGACATGAACCAAGGCTGGCAGGAAAGCTGGCAGGCAGACATGAACCAAGGCTGGCAGGAAGGCTGGCAGGTAGACATGAACCAAGGCTGGCAGGAAGGCAGGCAGCAAGGCTGGCAGGCAGACCGGCTGGCAGCAAGGCTGGCAGGGAGGCTGGCAGGAAGGCAGGCAGCAAGGCTGGCAGGCAGACTGGCTGGCAGCAAGGCTGGCAGCAAGGCTGGCAGCAAGGCTGGCAGGCAGACATGCAGGCAGGGCAGGCAAGGCAGTCGATGTGTCCAGCAGCAGGTCTTTCCTCTGAATGGCGTCCTGCTTCCGAGCTGCTTCCGTTATATCCGCGGGGCTGACGCAATGCATCCCCCCCGCATGCGCAGTTAACGCCAGGCATCCGTTAGGCTTCCACTGTGCATCCGCTAGGCTTCCGCTCTGCATTCGCTTCATCCGTTTGGCGTCCGGTCTGCATCCGCTCTTTCCGTTCCGCGTCTGCTTCGCTGAGGCCCCCCAGAAGCCCTGCGGTTGCGCCATCTGCTCCCATCCACTTCCATCCGCTGGGCTTCCATTCCGCATCCGCTTTGCATCCACCCTGCGTCCTCCCCGCGTCTGTGTTATCCGCTCCGGTTATGCAAATTTTTGCCCCTTTTGAGAGCGGATAACAACGGATGGAACATTTTGCTCGTCCGCTGTGTCCTTTTTGCATCCGTTGGCCAGTGTGACATGGGCTTTAGCAAATTTCATGAAGATTCCTACAATATTTTATCTTGCAATTTAACATCTGGATAGGAATTATTTAATTACATTGGTCACGAGTACATGTAAATAGAATTAGGGCATCTTGGAACAAGCTTTACATGAACCAAGTAGGTGATTTAGCTGCAAAAAAAGGCAAATGCAAGCCTAGGATGTATTAACAGAAATATATTAAGATCAAAAGAAGTCAATATTCCTGTTAGTGAGATCTACAGTACAGTATAATGCATCCAGTGTTGGACATCAGACTTTAGGAAGGACATTAGCAAACTAGAGTGTGAGCAGATGACCCAATCAAAATGAAAAGGAACCTGGAAGGAGAAATAATTAAGGAACAATTAGAGATATTGAGTATGTTTAGCCTGGAAAAAAAAAAGCATTGTAGTCATAAAGTAAAGGTAAAAGATTTCCCTCGCACATACATGCTAGTCGTTTCCAGCTTTGGGGGCGGTGCTCATCTCCGTTACAAAGCTGAAGAGCCAGTGCTGTCCGAAGATGTCTCTGTTGGTCATGTGGCCAGCATGACTAAATGCTGAAGGCAGACAGAATGCTGTTATCTTCCCCAAAAAGTGGTCTCCATTTTTCTACTTGTATTTTTACATGCTTTTGAACTGCTAAGTTGACAGAAGCTGGGACAAGTAACGGGAGTTCACTCCATTATGCAGTGCTAGGGATTCAAACTGCAACCTGCTGACCTTTCTGATTGAGAAGCTCAGTGTCTTAGCCACTGAGCTGTTCTCAACTAATAGAAGGATTATAATGTGGAAAACAGGGCAAAATTATTCACAATTGATCCAGAACAAGAAACAATGCAACTGTTAGGAAAATCAATCAGAAATTTGCAATTAAATGCTACAAGTGTGCATATGAGAGTTATAGTGCATCCAGAGAAGCAGTTAAATCTGCTCAGCAAGTTATGTTCTGATAGTTGATATTACACAGAAGAAAAGTTGGAAAAACCACCACAACTGTTCTCCTTAACAAGGATTAAACCATCCCAACTTGCTTGGCTTCTTTCATATTAAAAATGAAAGCAAACAAAAGTATTCCTTTCTTACAATAAAATTGGCTTCAGTATGAGGAGCGCCAATCTCTATGCATTACATTGTCATACTCTGCTCAGCACACATTAATCTCTTGCATTTGACGTACTTTGACCGAACAGAGGTAGCATGTGAACCTACCCTAAATGGCTATTTTATTGTTCAGTGTAACTATAACTCGACTAACCATTGGTAAACATACCATGCACGCACAGGCTCCCTCATTGCAGAGACCTCTTTGGTTCAAATCCATTTCTGAACACAATGGAGAAAATTGAGTTAAAGGGAGATCCATTTCTCAGCTCAGAATTGAGCTAGGACTGTCAAATTCCTGGCCTGCAGGCCGGATGCAACATGTGTTGTCCATGCCCATGCCCAGTTTAGCAAAGGGGGAAAAAAGTGATATGTCATGTGATGCCGCTTGACACTGCGAGTTTGACTCCCCTCAGGTAGAAGGAGAAAAATATTTGAAGCAATTGAGTATAATGGAATAATGCCAGAGTTCAGCTCTTCAACAAGGAAGAACATAACAAAGATTTGCCAAGATGGACTCAGCAAGTCTAATATTAAGACTGAGCTTAGAATGTCAAGGAAATGAGAAATAATAATATACCAGCTGTCTAATAAAAATGGTAAAAAGATATTGAATAATAAAAATTAGAACTAGTTTGCTTCTGTTTTGATTCTATCTCCTCTATAATAATATGCAATCCCATTGTAAAAAGTTTGTTGAAAGAGCAGGGTTCTAGGTTAGACACACAATAAAGAAACATAACCTTGAGGGAAAATATACCAAGAGGGGAGTACTGAAAGTTTAGATTTATTCACATTGCAAATAGTGCAAGACATGAGGTAATGGATTTAAACTATAGGAAATTCAAATCCAGTTGAAACTTAAAAAAAAGTTTCTAAATGTTAAGAACAGTTAAACAATAGAACTAACTACTAAAGGCCTGGTCCCACTGGCCGATGGATGCAAAACATATGCATAAAGGACACAGCGGACAAGCAAAATTTCGGGGGTGGCTCCATCCATTGTCATCCGCTCCAAAAAGTGGTGAAAATTTGCATAAACAGAACGGAAAAGAACAGAAAAGAACAGACGTGGGTAGTATGTAGTGGGGATGTTAAACGGATGTTCATCGGAAACCTAGCGGATGGAAGCGGATGACACCTCCGAAGGGGTTCTGGGGGAGAATTTCGAAGTGGATGCATAGCGGAAGGCAGATGCAGAGCGGATGAAGTGGATGCATCACGGACGCCTATAGGAAACAAAGGGGATGCCGCACGGATGTATATCGGATGCAAAGTGTTCACTGTGCATGCAGGGAGTATGAATTGCGTCAGCTCCGCAGATATAAAAGGATGCAGCACGCATGCAGTCAGCATACAGGGGAAAGATGTGCTGCCACATACATCTTGCAGGAACACCATGGTTCGTCAGTCAGGCAAGAAGAGGGGAGCCCCACTACACTCCTCCCAACCCTTCCTCCACCCCACAGCCAAGTCCGTCAATGGACAATCTGTCATCAGTTTTGGGCCTGACATCTAAAGTCCTTGATGAAGGGCCTCTCAACCTCACGGGACTGAGTCAGCTCTTGGATAGCTTCCTGAACACATCACCACCTGTTATACCCTCGGGGCCAAGTATCCCAATGGTGCCTCAGACCAGCACTCAGTCCCTGCCCGCTTAACAGCTGAGACCATGGACATGACTCAGAGTGACTGAGAATAGTGCCAGAGACTGAGTTGTTTACTTGTTAAGTTTATCTTTGCTTAAGACACTTTACTTGGTTCATTTTGCTTATTTAATAAAGTCATAAAGTTTACCTAAGAAAGTTAATAAAGGTTATCTTTGCTTAAGACACTTAGTTTACTTGGTTCATTTTGTTTACTTAATAAAGTGTTGGTGAAAACTTTGAAAAAACGGTTAAGCCTTTGCATGCTTGTGGAATAGATAAGGATAGTTGTGGGATAGATAAACCTCCAGTGCAACCATAGTGGGACTGTATGGTCCACCATCCCAGCGATCCAGATGATTTTCTCCCCCTTTTTATAGAAAATATCAGTTGTCCACTAGGGGGCCTTCTACATACTCTAGACATACTGCAGACATCCTAAATATACAAGATACATCCCAGATACAAACGTTTTGTCCATTTTGAATACTTTATATACAAGATGCTTACGCTTACATCCTTTCTATTTCCGTGCTACTAACACTGTGTAGACGTTCCATGTACATTTTGTTTCCTCCCTCTTTCCGTTTTCAGCTGCAGCGGATGTGAGTTGAGGGGATGGCCAGAGGATGCAGAGAGGATACAGCGGATATTTAACGGATGATAACGGACATAGAACATTTGTTATATGTCGCGGATGTACATCGTACACGGCAGAAAGTTCATCCGTTCACAAAGTTTTGTGCAGCTCAAAACTTCTTGCACGGATGAAATCACAGTGGATGGATGCTAGACGGACAGAGCGTATGAAATACATATGCAGTGAGTACACAATGGATGCATAGCGTTTTCCAATGGATGGCAAGCTTTTTTTTACATTTTACATCCTCTTTGCATCCGTAAGTGCAGTGGGACTAGGCCTTAAGGTAGGTCACAATTTCTCCTTTGCTCAGGAATGCTTTCATGTGGGTTCTTGTATTGACCAGGGATTGGAATTAATATCTTACATAGCCCCATCCAATTTCATGATTCTATACCCCTTTTCAAGAAAAAAACTAGACAATTCCCATTTCACACTGAGCATTTTAAAAGGAAGACATGAAAAAACCAATATGATGGCCACAATAATATCTATGTTAGCTTGCAGATGTGGTCTCTTATTTAAGAATGTAGTATCTGCAGCCTCTTGCTAAATATTCAACTTCAGCATTTCCCACTATTGCTCATAATGATAAAGACTCTAAGGGGCTGTAATTCAGCAACATCTGGAAAGGTATACAATAGGCTTTCCACCCGTGCAATAGTAGACTGACTCTGGTGAATTATTTTTCTTTTTAGATAATGGGAGCTATGCAGGAAATAATTACTCTTAAATACACAGGATAACCGAAACAGTAAAGAGATTTCCTACTGACAGCCTGTACATTGAGATAATCCAGTTCTAGTAGCTTTTGAGGAAGCTAGCTGACTTGAGCTAACCTTTCTAAACATTAATGCTGCATTTAAAATCACACATAGAATCATAAAGCTGTAGCTCCTTGAGTTTAGCTTTTGTACATGTTGATATCCACCGAAACATATGGCTTTAAATTGCTGAAATAACAATGTCATAACAAGTAAAATTTCAAATATCAAGAGGAACTACTTCTTTTTGCTTTGTATACACACACACACACACAAAACACGCACGATCACATTGTCATGACTGCATTTTATCCCATTCTTCTCTTGTGTCTAAGAAGTTCAAATTCCATGCATATTTTGAGTCTCCTAACAACCATTTATATACCAGAGTTTTATGTGGTGTGCTTAATTGATATTCCAACGGTTTTGAGTAAACCACAAGTTTACCTGAAATTATAGACCATGTCTATAGAGAGAGCCACATTATGTTATTAAGGCCACTAGAACTGTCTTTGTAGACCATAGGAACCATGGGAACAATTACACCGAGATCATTAGAAAATCTACCTATACTTCTGTTAAGCCTGGGTTCCCCAACCAGGGTTAGGGAGACAAGCTAAACAGAATGTGCAGCGTTAGTCAGATAGGCACACAGA
>BLBF01000055.1:19497004-19538249 GCA_015471245.1 Laticauda colubrina | reverse complement strand
TAGTATTTCACCTAAAACAGTTAGGGTGAACAATGTTATCCCTAACAACTTCAATTTCAACTAGAGGATTCTTCCTTCTGTTCCCTTTCCTCAAATTTTTGTATTTTTACCAGCCCAAATTCTCTTCATACTGCATGCTGCATTCATTGTGTTGTAAAAAGGAAAGTACTGCATTTTCTCTTGCTATCTGTGTTTCCTGATTAGCCCCAGGATTTCAAGAGTTCACACCTTTTCTTCAGAACAGGAAGAATAATGAGTAATTGAAAGGCGAGGCAAATGTTCTCTTAAAGCCCATAACTTCTCTTTCCTCAACAGACAATCTAATCAATGACCTCAATCATTCCATTTGCTTTAGTGTTCTTTAGAGTTGGCTGCAGAAAAGATATTATCTATCATTTGGTGGCTACCAGACATCATTGTGCAAATAATTATAAATCCTCTGCTTTGCAATATTATTCAGTTAATATTAATCCCCAAAGGGTGATACCTGCAGTTTTGCTGTTTCTAACATACTTTCCCATTTTGATTCCTGTGTAAATAGATTGGCTTGCTAGATGTTCCTTTGCTCCTAGTAATTTCCCTGGAATCAAAATGCAGCCTGTGACCGCATCCAAACATTATCTTGGATTACAAAATAATAATACAAACATTATCAAAATGCATCCCTACCAATAACTACAAATTAGCAAGCTCCCAAGCTGGTTTTTTTCCACCCAAATTGAAACGTATATGAATCGCTTTCCATCAAAACCTTCCGTCTATTCATTTTTTTAATGTTGTAAATATTTGCTAATACACCCTCTGATGTGAAAATGCCTTTAGTGGGAAAAATGAGTGAGATCTAGGACTAATACTTCTGCAGCATTGAAGTAACACCCTATGTAAACATTCTCTAATGTGATTGGTGCTAATCTTTTGCTGTAAACACCAAATATGGGAAGCAGGGCTCTGGGGAAAAAAAAAATCACATGGGACTTTAAATTCAGTTATCACAACTGAACTGCTTTGGATTACTCAGCTCCTTTCTAATTTATCATAAGCATTTTATCTTTGCTTTTTCCCAGTGGAGACACATTCTCCCTGCATTCCTTTAGGGCTTGAATTCTGGGATTTAAAGCAGATTCCGAAGTGACTTTCTTTTTTCCTGGGGTTAAAGTTCAACAGTTTTATTTATGTAGGGATGTATTTATTGTCAAATGGATGCCTTCATGTCCCTGGGACCAGTCCTTTTCTAAAATAATGGATGATTAATCACTGGTAATGCACTGCAGAATTTTAGCTTATATGAGTTCTAAGATGCAGAATTTGGAGATGAAGCAGGGGAAAGAAAATGCTTTTGACAAGGAGATTATGTTTCAGGGGGAGAGGGGAAATTATATATTTTTTGTTTTCAAAAGGTAATATAAGAATATTAGCTGAGAGAGAGAGACAAAGACATAGACAGAGAAAGAGAAAGAGACAGAGAGAGACACAGAGAGAGAGAGATTAGGTGAAGTAGATGAGATAGATAGATAGATAGATAGATAGATAGATAGATAGATAGATAGATAGATAGATAGATAATAAATAGAACATGATAGAGATAGAGGAAGAGAGAAAGAGAGAGTAAATAAGGTGCCAGCAAGTTGTTTTCAGCTCCTAGTGACACGCAGATTTTCTCTGTGACTATCTGCTCCTAACCTAGTCTTTCAGGTTTTCCTATGGTACACTCATTGCCACAGTAACTGAATCCATCCATCTTGCTGCTGGTCATTGTCCTGTTTTCTTCCATTTTTCCCAGCATTAAAGCCTTTTCCAGAGAGCTGGGTCTTTTCATAATGAATCCAAAGTAGAATAACTTGAACTTGGTCACTTGGCCTCCAATGAGAATGAGTTTTGTTTGATGACTCATCAGTTTGGTACTGTCAACTGCTGATAACAGCACATTACCAACATCTTGATAATAATTCCAGAGAGTATTATTCAGATGTTACCGCTAGTCCAGAGAGCCTCCGTGTGGCAACTGGCATGTGGGAATGACCTTGAGACAAGAACTACAGAGTGAGAAATCAGCATGTAAAAGATGTTTCAATACATAGAAGCACAGAGAGCATGAGGGTTTTTGTAAGAGACACTCTTAGTTTTCTGGGAAAGAAAAGGCAAGGAGGAGATGAATTCTTTCAGTATTACAAGAATCTGCAAATGAGGAGTCCTTGGTGCTCTTTGAGCTTGCTTGGTTTCTTGCAGACATTTCATTACCCAAACTAGATAACATCATCAGTGCTAGAATTAGTTTGGGTAATGAAACATCTGCAAGAAAACAAACCAAGTTCAAAGAGCACCAAGGTCTACTCATTTCAACCCCAAGCTACAAATATTCTCCTTTATTGGAATCAGTTCACATAACTTATAATAAAGATTAAGTTAGTATTCGTGGTTGTGCTCCTTGACTGGACTATCTTGCAAGGCTAACAGTAGCATCATTGCTGCGCAAGCTGCAATGAGCTCCCAAATGGAGTTCAAGGTGCTGAATTTTCCCTATGAAACCTTTCGTGGCACAGGTGGCACAGGATGCAGTGATCTGTGGAATCGCCTGTCTCCAATTAATTTTGCCCATCCAATAAAATCTGACAAGTTGGATATGCTCCAGATCCCATCACTTAAGTAATCCTCTCTGGTGAAAACCCAGGAGACTTTCTTCTGTCAACATGCCTGCCAAAAAGGACAACATTGCTAACATTCAGATGGTCTGGACCCTGACTGATTTTTAGAAGGCGTTGAAAATCTGTTTTTTCTCTTAGGCATTGGGTTAGGAGGTTCAATTTTTATTTTGACAGTCTCTAATGATTTCTGCTGTGTGTTTTGTTCTTTGAAGTTGCCCAGGTGAGATTTAATTTAATGATTTTGATTGTTATTTGTTGTTTTCAATTTTGCACATTACCCTGTCAATCTACACCTCATTTGGGCAGCTCTATAAGTTGATCTGATGAATAAATAATCATTACAAAATTGTGTTATATTTCCAGAATGCTTCTATAGGAATTAAAAACACCTAACTAGTCTGCATTATGTTTTTCTTACAAAACATACCAGGTACATGTTAGGTCTGAAAGGAGCTAATTGGTATTTTTAAAAGCAGAAATCAGAATGTAAGGGTGGAAAGAGACAATGTTTTGTCAGTTGAAAAAAAAATCTGTTTTGGCATACCTTTCAAACAAAGGGTTGGATCTGTCTAAAGAAGCATCTAATAAATTCAATAGCATTTTAAAAGATTTGACATTTTGACCCAAGATACTTGGAACAAAGATTAGCTCATTCCACAAGCAACCAGTTCCATTCATGTACATTTTTAAAAAATTCTTACTAAATAGAAACTTGAGATGGAATGAAAAGGCCATCATTTTGCTTTTTAAAATAGTTCAATAAACAATAGACACCTTGTTTATAATAGAATAAACCTGTCTATTCATAACTTTAATTCTACTCAAAGGTAAATTTCAGAAATATAAGATTGTAGTTTAGCTGTAATGTTTTGGCACATGGGGCTTAAAATACTTATACATACCAATAGAATTAGTGTATCAATGTTTGCCTTTTAAAAAAATACTTCATTTTTTAAAGGATTTTGCCCTTACCTTCTGTGAGATCATTGTGAGAATGTTAGTTCCTTAGTTATCCTTTTTTTTTTTTTTACAAGTAGTCCTCAATCACGAATAGCCTTCTCACTCCTGCAGTATACAAATTTTCTCTAATATATAAAATGTGTTTTTTAGTTTCCAGAATTCTCAGCAATGGCCATTTTGAGACCTCTTGAAAATGGAAATGACCCACTTTGAAAAGTACCAATCAAAATCCATGAACTTTGTCTTCTTCCCTTGTTCTTGACATCTCACACCTCAGATATTTTAGAGTCACTGAACTTTTTCCATCATTAGTTGGAATTTTTTTCCCCATTATTAGATTTAAAAAAAATAGTCCCATAGTGCTTGTAGTATTTTATTATTGTCTTAAAAACCTAGCTATTGCTACTGATGAATACAGGGCCAGTCTGATGTCATGATTAAGGCACCAAGCTAAAAACTAGGAGACCATGAGTTCTAATTCTACCTTAGGCACAAAACTAGTTGGGTGATTTTCAGCCAGTCATTCTTTCTCAGGCCTAGGAAAGAGGCAATGGCAAACCACTTCTGAAAAACTTTATCAAGAAAATTGCAGGTACTAATTTCAGGCAGTCTCTAGAAGTTAACACTGTTTCGTTATTATTATTACCTTTATTGAAGGCACACTCACACCCACAGACACACACACTCAATAGATGGTACATATCTTAAACTACATGCAAAAGAAGATAACTGAAGACGGTTATACAATCCCATTCCTTGTTCAGATTCTAACATTTTCACACAGCAAAATGGCATATTTTGGCTTGATCTTATCCCACCCACTCTCAGAAAACAAACAAACAAAAAGTCACACTAAGACACATGTTTTCTTACAAAAAAACTGTTCTGTATAACTTGGAAGTTTCCAAGTAGTCTATCCTGATTGGCCAGGAAGGCCAGTAGTGGATTGGTTCATTAGGAACCAATCCAAGGAGCCGCTCAAAGGCGGCAAAGTTAAAACAATGTCATTGGCTACAAGCTGGCAGGCAAGCCTCTATAAAAAGGGCTGCCGCGGCTTGAGCCAATGTTCCGTTACTGTTTGCTGTTAACTAATAAAGAGTTCTTTGTTGGAACCTGGTCTACCGCGTGTCTTTTCCGGACGGAACAAAAACCTTCTAGATATAACTTTTAGACACAATTTTCAACTTGCACTGAATTTTCTAAATTTTCAACTTGCACTGGAAAACATAGTTACTTTATTTGTATTGTATAACCTTTTGAATATTATATACTGTGCTCTGTTATTCCCCATTTTTCATGGAGCAAATGGTTTTATTTATTTTCTATAGTTGTAGCCACCCATGAACGATAATGAAGTTCTTAACAATGTGCTTCAACATTCGTAGAGTATAAAGGTTGACACATTCGCACTATGCCACCTACAACCTTTTCCAAAAGCTCAAATAATTTATTTTCCAAAGCACGAGAAGGCAAGACATGAAACAATGGATGAAAACTAAAAAAAGGAGAGAAGCCACCTAGAATTAAGGAGAAACTTCCTAACAGTGAGGACAATTAACCAGTGGAACAGCTTGCCTTCAGAAGTTGTAGATGCTTCATCACTGGAGGTTTTTAAGAAAAGGCTGGAAATCCACCTATCTGAAATGGTATTGGGTCTCCTACTAGAGCAGGGGGTTGGATTAGAAGACCTCCAAGGTCCCTTCCACCTCTATCCTGATTTATTTAAATTAATATATATGTAATAAATTCTGTGATCAGAGTCCATTAAAACTATGCTGGCATAATTAGAGGCTAAGTGCAATACTGCCATCTCCTGGAAAGAGAGATTTTAGTGATTTGGAGACTGGAATGTCTCCAGATCAGTGTTTTTCAAACTTGGCAACTTTTAAGACCTTTTAATTTAACAGTTAGTGCTTTGCTACAATGAGTTGGATGTGTATATTAGCTTAAGATTTAAAGAAATAAATTGTTCTTTGCTGAGATGAAGCATGCTCCAAGTATTCATTGTGAAACAGTTTCAAGTGGCAGGCCCCAGAAGTATGGCTTCTTTGCCCTTTGCAATCCCGAGAAATAAGTAGCCTGAACTATATTGACCTTTCAGAAGGCTGTGAACACCTGATTCTTCCCTAGGCATTAGTGCTGGGATGTCAATCATAAGTGCACTGGCAGGTGGTCAATTATTACTGGGCTTCTTTTGGATCTTTTGGTTTCTTTTGACTTTATTTATTTATTGCCTGCCTTTATTATTTTTATGAATAACTCAAGGTGGTAAACATCTCCAACATACCTTCCTCCCAGTGGTGGTATTCTACCAGTTCGACCTAGTTCAGCCAAACCGATAGCTCCGAGAATCATCTGTGAGTGAACTGGTTTGCTCTGACAATCAGCTGCTGGGCCCTCCCACCCGTTCCGGCTTTATACTGCCCTTTATTTCCTGATTTTGAAGCTCAGCTTCTTCGTGCGGCACAGCGGATTGCCACGCATCAGCTGTTGAAGACACAGGTAGAATGCAGGATTGCAGGTCAGTACCAAATCCTTTGTGCGCATACATGCACAAAGTGCACCCACCAAGCCACGCTCACAAAACTGGTGGTAAAAAAAAAAATGAATCCCACTACTGCTTCCTCCTTTTTTCCTCCCAACAAGAACACTGTGAGGTGAATTGGGCTGAGAGTGAGTGACTGGCCCGAAGTTGCTCAGCTGGTTTTCATGGCCTCGGTGGGACTAGAACTCACAGACTCCTTGGTTCTAGCCTGGTGCCTTAACTACTAGACCAAACTGGCTCTCTTTTAATCCTTTTGATTCAATAACTAAAATTAATTTTAATGAGATGCTTTGCTTTTTGTTTAGTTCACTAACCAGAGTTTTCTTAGATGAGCAGCATGCAAATTGGATTGCTAAAGACATAAAACATGGAAAGGTAAAAGGGTATAAATTTGGAAGTGAGGATAAACAAACCTAAACATCCAGTTCTAAAAGAATTAAAAGAATTTCTACAAAAAGGAAACAACTAAGATGCACAGAAAACAATTTCTGTGATTCAATATTCACATATATTAGAGTTAGCAATTTTGGTTAACCATGAAAAACTAGCTAATTTTTACTCTAGTCTGTAGTCCTCATGTAAATGGCAATTAGGATTGGTATTGCCTGATTGCTAAGCAATGGTTAAATCGTGACATCCATGGCTGCACTGTTTAGCGACAATCCTGGCAGTCCTGGTTACCATTATAACCCCAAGATATGCCGGTCCTAAAGCAGGAAACAGTGGATGTCTCAAGAAAGGAGGTAAGGACATCATAGAGAGGGGAATACTGAGGGAAGCAGAAGCAAAGGAAGGCCTGTGTGTGTGTGTCTTGTGCCATATGAGTGAAGTCAAGCGAGGGAAGCAGGGCGCAGTGCACCACACAGGAGTGAAGAGAGGCTGAGGGGACTTCGCCACACAGGAGTGAAGAGAGGCTGAGGGGACTTACTGGAACCAGTTTGGTCTAGAGTCGTGATGGCAAATCTATGGCACGCATGCCACAAGTGGCATACAGAACCATTTATGCTGGCACGCAAGCCACAGGCAAACTTACCTCACTGCACATGCAAGCACCTTGCAACTGATTTTTTCCGGTTGGTTTGAGGCCATTTTCAGCCTTCCAGAGGCTTGGAAAAAGCATCTGCAAGGCTTTTCAGGATGAATTATAGGCCCGTTTCATCACTTCCCGTTTCATCACATACCAAAAGTGATGGAACAGGCCTAATATCGTCTGAAAATCCTTGTGGAGGCTTTTTTAAGCCTCTGGAAGGCTGAAAAAGGCCTCAAACCAGCCGAAAAATCAGCTGAGAGGCACAGTGCAGATAAGGGGGTGGGGGAAAATTGCACGCACGTGCACAGGGGGCATGGGGAGGGAGGCAATGCATTGTATTCTGGGTGCTGGTGCGCAAGTGCATGTGTGCTGGCGCACATGCAATTTTTGGCACAGGAGCCCAAAAAAGTTAGCCACCACTGGTCTAGAGGTTAAGGCACCAGGCGAGAAAGAAAGAACCATGAGCTCTAGTTCTAGTCTTGCCTTAACCGTGAAAACCAAATGGATTACTTTGGCCAGTCACTTTCTCATCTGTCAGTACAACCTATCTCATAGACTTGTTGTTGTGAGGACAATAAGAACAGGGAGTGTGTAGGATATGTTCACCACCTTGAGTTATTTGTAAAATTAATAAAGGCAGGATACATATAAATAAATAAAAGTAAAATAAAAACTGGCAATTTTCCTGCTAGTCTCCCCATTTTTGTGGTAGAGAAGATTGAAATGGTGATTCCATGTCTGTGGGATGATACAACTGTTGTGTGATACCTGAATCACGATCATACAAATGATGTGGTAGCTGGAACTTCTAAAACCAGTTGTAAGGAACAAAAAGGAACTGTCCAGTGGTGGGATTCAAATTTTTTTACTACCAGCTCTGTGGGTGTGGCTTGGTGAGCGTGGCAGGGGAAGGATATGGTAAATTTTCCAGTCAGAGGTGGTATTTGCCAGTTCTCTGAACTACTCAAAATTTCTGCTACCGGTTCTCCAGAATGGCTCAGAACTTGCTGAAAACCACCGCTGGAACTGTCTGATTGTATGAGCTATCAGCCAATGGAATAGGTTGTCACATGGTGTGCTAAGTTCCTCCCTAGAGGTCTTCAATCCAAGATTGGATGAATCATCTGTCAGAGATGCTGTAATGCAGGGCTGTCAAACTCCCGGCCCATAGGCCCGATGCATCACACACTGCCCATGCCCATTTTAGCAAAGGTGGAAGAAGTCCCGATATGTCATGTGATGCCGCCATGACAATGTGAGTTTGACACCCCTGGTGTAATGGATACAACAGTAAGCAGGGGGTTGAACTAGATTATCTTTATCCAGCTCTGATTCTATGGGATTAACCTGATCATTTCAAAAAATGCTGTGGTGAAAATCCGCATGATCCTTTTTTTAAGATCAAAGAAATGTACAAGATCCTCACATACTTCAAACATCCATTCTTCATTCTTAACTTCATCCATCCCTGCTGGAAGTGAAGTATCCAAATTGACTCGGGGGATCCATAATGGAATTTTTTACTTCCTTCTAAAAATGAATATAGAAGCTAATTAGAGAGGAAAAACTAGAGGGGAAGTTCTTTCTGGGTGGTGTGTTTTCTTTTACTGGGGTTGGGGGGGGGGGTGGGGGGGGTTTGAGCCAGGCTTCTTTCAGTCTTTATTCTTCAAAGGTAACAAGAATCCATTTCTGATTTTTTACTGTCTATATGGATACATAAATATTCTGGAAGAGGAGAGCATGCCATTCCACATGATAGCAATTTGTTGATTGATGGACTTTATGTTGACTGACAACATAAAAAGCTCTCTCTCCAAGGTGGCCAGCAGCAGTTTTGGATGCAGAGAAATCAAAGTGCAGTTATCCCAAGCAGCTCTTCACAACCAATACAGTGTAAACCCTCTCCGTTCTGAAATGCGTGTCGAAACGTGAAAGCCACTGCCAGCAAACTTGGAAAAGTGAGAATCTCAGGAAACATCCCGTTGCTAAGGCTCTCACGTTCCAACCGTTGCTCTCACGCAAGATTACCTCCGCCTCCACCCCCGCCAAAGAGGGATGGAACGCTTTGGCCCCGCCCCCATCCCGACATGCCTCGCGCTCAGCAAGCAGCGGGTGTTCCGTAGGTAAGATGGCGGCGCCCACGTTCCGGGCCGGGCGCCGATGGCTTCTTTCTGCTCGGAGAGCAGCGCCGCCGTCGCCCCGACTCTTGGTTTCACGGACGCGACGGCAGCGTCACGACCATCAGCCAGACGCTCGTCCGACGCCGGGCTCTCCCGTGGCGACGGGGCTCTTAGCCACGCAGTACCAGCGCGGTCTGTTCCAGGAGGTGTTCCCGCCTCAGCCCGCCGAGGAGCAACTCATCGAGCTCCTTCAGCCCGGCCGGCCTCCCGTGACGGCTTACTGCGGCTTCGACCCCACGGCCGACTCGTTGCACGTCGGGCATCTGCTGGCGGTGCTGGGCTTGCTGCACTTCCAGCGGGCCGGCCACAACGTTATCGCCCTGGTGGGCGGCGCTACGGCGCAGCTGGGCGACCCCAGCGGCCGCACCAAAGCGCGAGAGCCGCTGACGGCGGAGCAGGTGCGGGAGCGCGCGCGGGGCCTCCGCGAGGGGCTCCAGCGGCTCTTCCAGAACCACCGGGAGCTCTTCTGGGCCGAGGAGGAGGGTAAACGCCTGGGCAGCGCCCATTTCTTGGACAACGCCGGCTGGCTGGAGAACGAGTCGGTCATCGGCTTCCTGGTCGGAGTCGGGGGTCACCTCCGGATGGGCACGTTGCTGAGCCGGCAGAGCTGCAAGGCCCGCTTGAGCAGCCCCGAAGGCATGGGCTTGGCCGAGTTTCTGTACCCGGCCCTTCAAGCTTACGATTTCCTGCATTTGAACCGTCACTACGGCTGCCTCATTCAGCTGGGCGGAGCAGACCAAATGGGCAATATCATGTCTGGCTACGACCTCGTCTCTAAGTAAGGCAGGAAGGAGATCGCAGAAAGAAAAAGAAGCATTGACTTCCGACTCTCTGTTACAGTAGAATAAGGCATTAACAACAGATCACAGCTTTTTGCTTTTCCATAATAGTGTGAACAAATCATTTCCATAAAGATCTATCAATCTAATCTGCAAAGCAGTACATAAATCTTAAGCGCTGTTGTTATTATGTACTTGCATCTGGTGCAAGAGTGTTAAGTCAGATTTTGTGTGATGACATCACACTTCTTTTGTCATTTGGCTCCCTGGGTGTCTCTTGTGGGGGTCCATGGGAGGTAAGCATTAATTTGTGTGTTGTGGGAAAATGCCTGCCTTAAATAAGGAACCAAAGTGTTTGGAGAGAGATGTAACAAAGCATATTTTATTATCATGCACAACTACAGTGATCTCTTTGGCCACAACAATGCAAAAGAACCCCAAACTAATCAAGGTTATGGGTTATATACTTCCAGAACTGTCCCATGGTTAAGAAAGTAGTGTAAATCATATTATCACCTTTGTAGCTGGAATATAACATCTGATAATACTATAGATACCCTTAACTAGTTTCACACAGAGGCCCCGATAAAGACTCCAAGCCTCTTCTACTGATACTAGCATCTTTTAACATAAACAATGTCCTTTATTTGTTCTAAATGTCTTCTCAGTCATCCAGGTCATGATTGTCCCAAAGCTGCTTTTTTTTCAAGAGACAACTGGACTTTCTGGGGTTTTTTTCTTTGATGCTTCTCATACAAGAACCTTCTTCAGCTCTGTCCTTTATTATCCTTTGTTGTACGCATGTCGTGTCTCCTTTCACACTAGAAAAAGGGTCATAATTTCATTTCTGTCTCCTTCCCCTTTGGGATTTTTGAAGTCTGCTCTAATAATAAATTTCAGAACTATAAGAAAACAATTGAATATTATTCATCTCCTAGTGTCTTTTGGGGAGGGAACTGAGGTGAGTATTAATGAACTTTTATTAGTAGTAGTGTTTTTTCAAAATTTTGGACTACATTTCACCACTTCTTTGCAATTGGATATTCTGGATAGAGCTGATGGGAGTTGGTCCAGAATATTTAAAGAATAATAGGTTGTCTACATTTGGACTCTTGGACAAACATTTTTTCCATAGCCTAATGTGCATCCAATATCCTGGATTATACAGCTGCTACTGTCATATACATAGTAAGTGGCTGAAAATAACGCAAGTTGTAGTTTGATAAATCAAGTGTTTATGGAGATTCTTGATATATCAAGATGATGTCAGGCCGAGGGATGCTGTTATAAAACTTAAAATATATTTGGTTTTTAAATGGTTGGGTTTTTAAAAATCTGTGCTGTTCATTTAATGACCTAAGATCTTAAAAGCCAGTTTGGTCTAGTCGTTAAGGCACTATCTTAGGAACAGGGAAACCTGTGTTTTAATTAGGCCTTGGGCATTAGAAATCAGAATGGAAGATGAACCAGTCATTCACAGTCCTAGGAAGAAGGCAACAGCAAACCATTTCTGAAAATATTATGCATGAAATTGTCCATGTTGTGTCCAGTGTTAGGTGTGGTCAGATAGTACTGAATGTATGTCAAGCTCTGTTGACAAATAACATTTCCATTTTTTTCTCTTCAGAGTAACTGACAAAGATGTATTTGGAATAACTGTGCCTCTTATTACAACTACTACTGGAGATAAGCTGGGAAAATCTGCTGGGAATGCAGTTTGGCTTAACAGAAATAGGACTTCTCCTTTTGAACTGTATCAGTTCTTTGTCAGACAGCCAGATGCCACTGTTGAAAGGCAAGTCTATTTCTACATAAAGAGTTATTTTCCTGCTAAAAACAAAGAGACTTGTTTCCTAGAATGATGATTTATAGGATGCTGGCCTGCCAATGCGAGAGACCAGAATTCAAAGCTTTATAGCCACAGAGCTCACTTTCTTTAAGTCTAGCACAAATAGGTACCAAAATGCTTTTTAATTGTTTCTATTTTATTTCCAATAATGTTGGTATATAAAGGGCAGAAGATAGCATTTCTTTAACTTATTTCATAGGATTGTTGTGACAATCAAGTTGGAGTGAGAACAAAAGTACTCATCTTGAATGTCCTAGAAGTTAGATAGAATAAATGTGATAGTTTAAAAAAAAAGATGCTTAGAGGGGGCTTCCGGTTTTGAGCTTCTTCAGCGATAGACCAAAACCTTGCCTCTCCGAGGCTTCGATCTGTGCTTGCCGCTGGAGTGCCCCGAGCCGGCTGGTTTCGGGGCTAAGCCACCCCGTAGAGGTGGTGAAGAAGGGGGAGACTGTCAGCAGGGTTGAAGAGAGACGCATATTTCCTCCCCAGCTGGCCATTACTCCCTTTCCCGAAGGCAGTTGCAGCGGTGGTCAGAAATGGCCACCACAAAGAATGACTCCACCGGGAAAGAATGTGCAGGAGGAAGATAAGAGAAAGTTTTGGTTGACCGGGTTAAACAGCAAAAGCAACAAATAAGGTTTCCTGGAATTTAAACTTAACAACATTGCTCCCAAAGAAGATATTGAAGCTGCAAAGGAGAGAGAAGGGAAAGGATTTGGCTTTTTCTTCCCTTCCTTATACTAACAGCTAAGAGACTTAAGCAAGAAATTGAAAAAAAAAAATCCACTTTGACATTAATAGGCATCTAAGCTGGAAATAAAAGTCAAAGGGATAATAAAGATTTCTGGACATTAAAAAGTTTTTAAAAGCTGGAAAGGAGAAAAAAAGAATACAAGGGCAGGATTTGGAAAAATGGAGGGGACTGCCTGGAATTAAGGAATGGAACTGTATTAAAAATGAAATTTTGATAGGATTCTTCAAAGATACATTTTAATGGAAACTTGGTAACAAAATAATAGAACCCCAGGAAGATAAAGTGGAAAAAAGAAGCAAGTAGTAACAGCCTTGGACTATTGGATTATTTGGTGACTTTTGGTTTTTACAACTAGACTGACTAAAATTTACTGGGTAGTTGTTTAAAAGTTTTTAAAATGGTATCACTCTTTGAAGAACTGAAAATGGAACTGAAAAAATGGAAAGAAGATGCACAAGAAGGGAGAAGTTCTTTCTTTTGGCTTTGTGTTTCAATTTTTAGAAACGGAGATTGGAACTATGAGAAGCAACAAGAAGAAGCCATCTTTAATGATCAAATAATTTTAAGTGGGGGGGGGAAGAAAAGGGGGGAAAGAGAGTGAAAGGTTTAAGACAAGAAAAAACAACCAAAAAGAAGGACAATTTGAAAGATAAGTATAATATTAGAAAGCAACAGAAGAAGGGATTACAGATGAGAGAGTTAGAAGTAGAGAGACAAAGGGGCAAAAAGGGGAGAGAGAAGAAGAGGGGGAAGAAAGCAAGGAAAAGAAGTTGTAAAAGACAGAAACAAGAAATGGAGATACAGGGAAAAGATATAAGGATTGTAACCATAAGCTTGTTCAGAGATAATGGGTGAAAATTTAATTGTAAAAGGGATTCTGTAATGGTACATAAGATAGCATTGTTATATTACAATAGAAATAATTTTAGAAAATATGATGATGGATAAAATATTTATTGTAATATAGTGGGATGTTTGTTAATAGATGAATTAAAATGATTGAGACAATTAAAAGGGAACATTTTTAATTATTAGTAATGATTTATAAAAATATAAGTAAGAAATACGGGAAAAAAAGAATTAATCATGGAAAGTTTATAAGTGTTCCCAAAGAAGTATGATATTCAATTGAAAAGAAATGTTAAAGATGTTAAGATTTTACAACATATTAATGATAGAATTGAATTGAAATGGAATGTGTGTTTTATTTACATATGTATATAATTTTTTCTTTTTAAGAATATAGTGTCTATTTTAAGAATGTACCAAGCAGAATCCAATTGGAAGTTATGTATTATATTGAATGCTATAATCTCAAAGCTATACATTGAAGCTTAAATAAAAGTTTGAATGGACAAAATTAAAGGATATAAAGGTGTCAACTCTAATTGGTAATTACAGAGAAAAATTTGTTTAATAAGAAAAGATAATATCAAATTGTAACAGGACAGACAAAAGTATAAGTATAATGATTTGAATTGAGATGAAATAAAACAAAATTGAGAAAATTAAAAGAGGGGAAAAACTGTAGAAAATATAAAACGGTAATAAGATATGGAATAGAATATAAAAATGAGCATGAAATTGAGTTTTGTGTCTGTATGAAGAAGTGATAACCTGGGACCATGGTATTTTCAAAAAAGTTTTATTTGTATTTTGTTCTTTGTGAAAACCCAAATAAAATTTTCAAAAAAAAAAAGATGCTTAGAGCACTCTTCACAATTGGTTTATGCCATCTCAAACTTCATAAAGTAGTACTTTTGACACTCGAAGAGCCTAGCTCTGTTCTAACTGATCAACTGGATACTCTTGATAAACTTTAAAATTAAACAAATACTTGACATCCTCAATTTTGTGAATTGATGAATAACAGGTTAACAGCTACATTGCTTCTGTATAAATTACAATACAAATAATACATTCCTGGTTTTCAATCCTCTACCCCCCCCACCGCCCATTTTTCAGAGCTGAATGTTTCTGTATTTACTGTGATTAGCTTGTCATGTTAATTTAACTATCTGATCAGAAACAATTACTGCTAGTGTCAGGTTTTATTTTCAATAGTTTTAGAACAGGAAACATAATGTATTTGTCCCACTTTTAAATTATCTACTTTAAAAATAATGTAGATCTGTATTATGTGATACTGAAGCAAAATAATGCTATCTTCTCTTTAAGGTATTTGAAACTTTTTACTTTCCTTTCTGGATTGGAAATTGATCATATCATGAAAGTGCATGCTAAAGAATCTGAGAAGCGGGGACCTCAGAAACGGCTTGCTGCTGAAGTAACTAAGCTTGTTCATGGCAGGAATGGTCTGGAATCTGCCAAGAGGTAAAGGACAGATTGAATTTGTTAAGTCTCATTTGTTGGACAAAGGTCCTGTTAATGGATATATAAGCAAGGGCTTTATAGATAGCAAAAAGAGAGGCAATTAAATTCTGGATTTCCCATCTTAATTTCTACATCCCAAGTTGGAAACATCTGAACCAGGGGTGTCAAACTCAAGGCCCGTGGGCCGGATCTGACCCCCGGTATGCTTAAATCTGGCCCGCAGGGCCGCCCTGGAAATTATGAACTGCCCATGGTGCCTGTGCCAGTGAAAACGGAGCTTGGGAGGGCCATGCATGTCCCTCCTGAGCTCTTTTCGCTGGCAGAGGGCTGCAGGAAGCAGCGACAGCCGAAAGCCAGTGACAGCCAGGTCGCCAGAGGCATCTTGACACAAGTGATGTCGAGCTGGCCACACCTACCCCAGCCATGCATACTCAGTCCCCCCTCCCCCCCGGGTCAAACAACCTTGATGCAGCCCTCAATCAAATCGAGTTTTGACATCCCTGATCTAAACCAAGAAAGGAAAATCTAATGACATTTTCTCATTTATTTCACAAATGGTGCATGGGGATGTTGGGGCACATGATTGGTGCAGAGAAACTTTGGAACTGAAGCCTTTCCAGTCCTTTAAACCTACTCCAACCCTAACATGAAAATAGGTTTTTCCCACTGGGAGCAGCACGTTTATTTCGTTTTTAAAGTGAGGGAGAAGACATGACAGAGTCATTAATCATGGTGTTTTTTTCCAGAAGGATAATTGTAAATGCTAGAGCACTTTGAAGTATACAAATGCTCTGCCTAAATTGAGAAAAACTGGGATGGCATATATTGATGCAGAGCGCATTTTGATAACTACTTCTTTAATACCAGATGTACAAAGGCCTTTTATTACAACAATGTGGATGCATTAGAAAGTATGTCTGACGAAGAGCTGCAGGAACTCTTTAGAGAAGCACCTTACATAGAAATGCTACTTGAACCTGGAACAACAGTACTTGATTTGTGTCGGAAAGCTAATGCAATTGCAGATGGACCAAAGGGGTAAGTTAGCACATTTTTGTCTCTTTGTACTCTTACTTTCTATAGGTTATGCTATAAATTGCCTTATGTAGAAGTTACTTTCCACGAATCCTATATACAATGGCAATTGCAATTGGGATTGCTATTGCTTAAGTGAAAGGTTGATAAAGCACATGATCACATTGCTTAACAATAGCAGTCCTGTCAAAACCTAAAATGTGAAACACTGAGTCCCAAATAAAGACTTAAGGGGTGTCGTAGATAGGTGGGAGAGGTCCGGGAGATCCTTGGAGTTTCACCCCTGGTAGGCTCCTAGGAGAAGTGATGGTCATGTGTGGGCAGGAGATGCCTGCATTTCATCAGAAAATAGGATCTCTGCTTTTTCCAAGTTTGAAAAATAATAAATCTGTTCTACTTCACATTCCTGATAAATACTTATTACTTCTAAACCATCTTGATATTTTTTTAGCAGTAGATCCAACTGTATATTTTTTTCTTCCAGATACCGTGACATAACAGTTGGTGCAGTTTCTATAAACCATATCACAGAAACTAATCCTGATGCTGTACTTATTCTTGGACAACATATTCTCAGTAATGGTTTATCACTACTGAGGATTGGAAAGAGGAACTATTATATTATAAAATGGCTTCAGTTGTCACATAAAGTGTGACAAAATAAAGGTTTGTAGTCAGCTATGTAGTCAGCTATGAAAGGTCATCTTTCTTCCAAGATATCGGAAAGGCATAACACAGTATACAACAGACGTTAACAAGGACAGTGGAACAGTTGTGTAAAGTGTTTTTCTCCCTGAGTGAGGCCTGCCTACCTCCAGAAACATTTGGAAAATGGATGGTGTTTTATTTCATCAGTTTGTCAAGAAATACATGTAATGGTTTCAGTTATAATGGAATTTAAATGTATAAATCATTGTGGAAATATTCTCTGAATTAAGGATATTAAAGCGAATTTTCAAAGACTTACTGGTTGCATTATTATTTGAATTTCAAGCTTTAGGTAAAATGGCCTATTCTAAAGACGAATAGCAATAGCACGTAGGCTTTACAGCCCTCTCAAAGTGGTTTACTGAGTCAGCCTATTACCCCCAACAATTTGGGTCCTCATTTTACCCACCTCAGAAGGGTGGAAGGCTGTCGACCTTGAGCCTGGTGGGATTCAATCTGCCAAATTGCAGGAGTAGCTTGCAGTACTGCACTTAATAACAACTAATTTTATTCACTATTTTCTAAGATAATATGCTGAGAGCTTAGGTACCAGAGACGAACTCCTTGTGTGTCCAATCACATTTGGCCAATAAAAACTTCTATTTAGAGTCATTTTATGAGTCAGTTTTGACAAAAATGTAAGAATGCCTTGAAAAATGCAGCTAAGTTCAGCTTAAAAACAAATACTAGAATAGATGAGAAAATTTAAATTTATTGTTATTTGGCTTTGAGGTCCAATCTAACTGAAAAGTCTATTTTTATACTGTTAAAAACAGCAGGAGCTTTATATATCTTATGCTTTCCAAGTAAGATATTACAGATAGTCTGCATTAACCAAATACTGCCTTTACTGCTTTCCCAGCTTGCTTTTGTTTAAAGCTTAGGTTTCTCTGAACCTAGTTATTATCAAATTGTTATTCATCGACGGTGCAGTGATGAATTGTATTTATATAATTGGAATCAGATTTGTAGTTTAATCTGCCATGCTCAGTCTGTAATAGTAGGGAGTGCTAATCAAATGGTGGCAATTAATTTTTTTTTAATGGCCTTACAGTCCACAAGAACCAGAATTGCTCATGTTTGCATCTTGTGAGTACATTTGATATATTGCTTTATATTTACTAGGATAGTGTTTCACAAAGCTTTATTATAATTGTATTTACTTCATGCATTTATCCTTCTTAGACACTTCATTAATAAAGGATTGAAAAACAGTATTAGTAGAAAAAATTGGGTTACACTTTTTAAACAAATCTAAGCAACTCCTATCATAGTTACAACTTATTCAAAGCAATTAAAATACCTGTATTTTCTGAAACTTCACTCAGCTGCCTTGACAAGTGATTAAAACTGACCATACTTTAAAAGGTGATTTATTGGTACAAAGCTATCAACTTTACAGAATTAGTTATAACTTTAGAAGCTGACAAATTGTCTATGCATAATATTCATTTTTTGTAGATTCAAACTGGCAAACTGTTTACCTTTGCAACATTTGCTATGGCAGATGAGGTTTACATTACTTTAGACCAGTGGTCGCCAACCAGTGGGCCGAGGACCACTGGTGGTCTGCGAGAAAATGTTGGTGGTCGCAGAAAAATGTCACCCCCGAAGCAATTAATCCAGGCTGCATGGGAATACAAGGCTGTGCTGCCCACATGGCCTGTGGGAACACAAGGCTTGTGTTGCTTGCATTGCAAACAACACGAGGTAGTGAGGGGAGGGGGGAAAGGGTGTAGAAGGGGAACTTGCCCCACTCGCCCCAAGCACCTGGCCTGGCTGCTTCTTTCCACTTCTGCTTTTGGCTGCATGCAAGGAAAGCAGCAAAAGTCTTTCTCTTCCCCAAACTCCGTTAGAAATGAGTCTCTGGGACCCTGCAAGGCATCCTGCTCCAAGAAGCTGCACTGGCAAAGTCTCATTTCTGGTGGTTTGGGGGAGAAAAAGAAAGACTGCTGCTGCTTCCCTTGCATGAAGCCAAAAGTCTCTCTCCCTCCCCCCCCTCCGAGAACGGAGCTGGAGACTGTATCCTGCAATCCCAAATAAAGAACAATCAATTGGAAGTGGGGAACTTTCCTGCAGACGTTTTTGGGGATTTTCCCAGGGTCTCTGGTCTGTGGGATTTAAAAGTATGAGTTTGGTGGTCCCTGAGTTCCAAAAGGTTGGTGAACCCTGCTTTAGTCCATAGGTACCAAACTCAACATGTTGTGTGATGTATCACATTTTTTTCCTTTGTGGAACTGGAGTGGGTGTGGTCTGCACATGATGCATCCAGCCCGTAGGCTGCAAGTTTTTGACACCCCTGCTTTAGACCCAGAAAGTCTTAAAGAAATGTTTCTGCAAGTTATTGTGATCTGATCCAGCACTATGATTCACCTTACCTTGGTATACATTTCAGTTTCTATTGTACCAGTAATATTGAAAATTATAGAAATGTACTCTTAGTAAATATTGTGTAAAACATGTATAGAACATTTGGGGAAACATTCCATCTTTATCTTCCCTGATAGAGAAGGGTAGCTAAAGGAACATCAGAAACAGTTCCTGTTGCAAAAGAACTACTTCTCAAAATTTAGCAGACCATTGCCAAAAAGATGGCTCAGTGTAATCTGAAGATGTCATATGCCAGGCCTTCCCAAAACAATTGTGTTGGCCCATCTCATATCATCAAGTCATATCATTTGAATTGATTCAGAACTGTTGTTAGTACTTGAAACTGCCTGTATCGATGTAATTTAGAAAAACTTACTTCAAAACTTGGGAATTAAATATTGCAATAAATATGAGCTTTGCCTTCAAAATTATATTTCTCATTACTTTTAGAGCAAGATATATTTTTTATCAATGATGGGTTAACATGTTTAGCCTGACCCAGAGGTGGTATTCAGCAGGTTCTGACCAGTTCTGGAGAACTGGCAATGGAAATTTTGAGTAATTTGGAGAACTGTTAGCAGAAATTTTAAGAAGTTTGGAATACCACCTCTGACTGTCCCTATCCCCATCTTATTCTCTGCCTACCAAGTCCCAGCTGATCGGGACTGCACAGGAGAATGAAGCTGGAAAGTAGGTGAGTGGTGTGGAGGGATTGGGGATTTTACAGTTTCCTTCCCCTGCCATGCCTACCAAGACACACCACACCCACCAAGCCACGCCCATAGAACCGGTAGTAAAAAAATTTGAATCCCACCACTGGTCTGACCCATATTCTTGTTTACTTTTGAAGATGCAATGGAAATGTCAACATCCACATCTCTCAGTCACGGATCAATGCAAAAATTATCAGGAACATGCAACAATCACTTGTGTGATGAAAAAATCTTTTAAATCCACTTGGATGTTCCCACTGAACACCAACAGCACTTAGTTTTAGATACAGGTTTATAGTGATTTGCAGCCCTCTCTAAGTGGTTTACAGACAGTACTGCCCCCAACAACCTGCATCCTCATTTTACCAACCTTGGAAGGATGAGTCAACATGGAATTGGTGAGAATCGAACTGCTGAACTGCTGAGCCAACAATCAGCAAAAGTAGTCTGCAATACTGCATTGTAACCACTGTGCCACCACAGCTCTTAAAGGCAGGATCCAGTCAGAAATTAATATAAACAAGAGAAAACAATATTTCTTTCAAGTTCCTCTAAAACAGAATAATTTCCCCAGGGGTTAATTTGGGCATATCCTAGGGGTAATGGAATAATGTATAATTGCTTGTTTGTGAGTTGAGGATCTTGCTGTAAAACAACAATCTGGGTTTGATGTGCTTGTGTCTGTTTATGGGGTAATGACTGGGCAAAGATACATTATAGTACTTTTAACTCATATACTAGTGCAATTCATTGAACTGTCAGAATCCTGGCATAGCAGTTATTCAATTTAAGACCATCTAGTTCCACAGATTTGCAAAGGCCACAAACAAGATTTAAACACAATTTTATTTTTCATATGATTAACCTGTATGTGGGTGTGAATTTCTGTAATCTGAACGCAGAGACACATGTAAGAGCAGTAAATGCAACTATGTTTCAGTGTAAAATAAGGGCGGAACTCATATACTTTTGAACTTACTGAATATTAAAAATGTCCGGTGACAAATGATATAGGTCAACTTTAGCCTATTATGTTGATGCTATCAGGCAAATTTTGGTTTTCCACTAGCATGGAAGAAAGCATGGTGCCGACTTCCTAATGTGTGCTGCTCAAAGGAAGCGAGAAATATTCATTTCAAATGCGACAGTTAATATGCTTCCTTTAACCGGGGGGGGGGGGGAATCTGTGAAAAGATGTGTTGTGCTTTAAAATAATAAAATATTCAGAGATCAGTATGCCATTGTTGCTTTTGCTGGTCATAGTAGAGAAATCAAACAAATTGGCTGTATCACTGGTGGTTTTTTAAAAAAGGCAGAACTTAGTAATCTGTTCTGGTGATCCAAACTGATCTGATGGACAGCTGCCTTTACTTCAGTTTTCTTTTTAAGATATTAAGAGAGACATGATCTTTCATACTATTTCTGTTTTTTTAAAGCCTGGTATTTTAAGGGAATGGTCCCAGTTTTTTGGTCCCATCCAGAAGAAACTGGTGAATGGAAATTTCTTGCCAATTCTGTTCCTCAGCTGACAAACCAAATATTCCATATTTCTATAACAAAGAGAAAAGTTCAGTAATACCAGAAGTTAAACCAACTATCTTTACATATCACACGGCTAAGAAGCAATGTTTTTCCTGTACTGTTCATCTGCTTGAGAGGGCATGCAATTAAATTCATAATTAAATATTGTAGAGTCTTTCTTTCATGGTTAAAAACTTATATTGCAAAAGCAGCTGAAAAAGCTACATCACAATACTCCACTGCTTATCCTATTCACAGGCAACTAATTTAACCAAACCAGGCCCTGGGATTTTAGCCTAGCTTTTTCTCTCAATTTTAACTTCAGTCCCACATAAAACAAGGTTGCTCTTCTCATCAGAAAACAGCCCGGGATAATGATGATTAAATATTATTTGCTTTGCAAAGTACAGGATGTTTTTCTGTCCATAGATAACTGAACCAAACTTCTTGATATAAGCAGACTTTACATGCACACATGGAGTTTCATTTAGGATATAACACCTAGCCCTTTTCAAGTCTTTTGTTTCTTCACCAAAGATGTGTTTCTCTAATCTCTGCAATAATTTGACTGGCTCGTTGCAAGGCCTGGAGGAAAAGAAGAAGAAATCATATACCAATTAGGGCAAAGGGCATCAATCCAGAAATACTTCTTGTCAGGCAATAATTTACAGCTCTTAGAACACCCTGAATCATTCTGCTCAATAAAAGTACTGCAATTTTTTTAGGAAAAGGAGTATATTAAATTGTAAAATCATGGAAAGGCTTGAGCTCAAAGAATTGTAGCTGAGGTTTTTCCTGTGATGTTATTGTATCTTCACTGACACCTCTAGAAATAAGGAAAAATATTGAACATGGGGGAAAAAAGGGAGACACAGATGCTGGCTCTCAAAACTCTTCCACTATTTTATGTAGACTTTGCCCTCTACTATAGATTCAAATGCTTAAGGAATTATTTAGATTATTTTAAAGAAGCTAATGCTAGGAAAGAGTTAATTTGTCTAATAAAAACTCAACTAATCCAATCTCCATAAGCATTATGGTCCATAAATGCATTTAACAGTAATTACTTCTCTATTATTGTCCTAGCAACTCCAGTTTTATCATGCTTATTTCAAAGTAAAAGTAAATAATAGAAATATAAATTACAAGACCAAGAGAGATCCATACTTGCTTCCTGCATTGCAGGGACATTTATAGGAAAAATAGGATTAAGTAAAGATATTCAGCTTTTAAAATGTTGGAGGTTATTTATGCTACAGGGCTAGGATTGTGCAAGAGGTTATGATTGGAATTAAAAGAAACTTCATTTTTTTAACTTTCATATGCCAAGCAGTGCTAGCTATAGGCATGTAAGCAATGCTCAATTACAATCATAACTGAATCTACAATTTTGGTCATAAGTGATGATTGTTATAAAGCAGATCATGTGACCATCCACAATTTTATGGCTTTTGTGACAGTCATTGTGCAAACCCATTGTTCATCATGGGGCATTTGTTTTGCCAGAAATGAAGTAAATGTTAGTTTCCTGCAAAATATCATAAATTACAGCCATGTGATATGCAAACAGTGATAAATTTGGGCTGGCTCCTAAATGCCCAAAATGCAGTTATATAATGGGGCCTGGAGGTAGGGAGATGTTGGAACTTTGAATCCAGGTCATTAATAGCTTTTTCAAGATCCAGCATAACTTCTAACAGTCATAATAAATCATAGACTTCCTATAATAATTTTCATGGAGAGATTCCTTCAGATCTGAAAATTATTTCAAGGGTTCCCACAGGGTTGGGAAAGCCTGCTCTGGGCATTGGGCCAGAAAACAGATTTTACATTACAAAACTACTTTGACCCTTTTCTAAACTACTGAAGAACTTGTATCATCCTTGTATCGATATAGAATGTTTGTAGAACAAAACAAAATCGGTATGGATTTAAGATGCTTCAGATTTAAACCTTCAGCAAAAGGTCTGTGTACCTGTAACATGTCAGCTGCCTCCTTCCTGCGCTGAGCCATGTCCTCAGATTCAGTTAAAAGATCGTCCAGCAGCAAAGCTTTGTACAGCTGCCCAACTAGCTCACTCTGAAGAGTATCTTTCACGTGGTTCACCAGAAAATGCATCACTGCTTTTGGCACACTGAAAGCAAACAGCAACAGTTCAAGCACCTTTCTGAAGATAAACTGCTTTAAGCTTAGAAAAGAAAGTGAAATATCTCTTTAAACAGTTACATGTGTTTCTGCGGTCCAAGGAGTGATCAATCAAAACACAAGAAAAGTCAGAAATGTCATCTGTAGTATGGCCATTCCAGCTCTGTGGTCAGATGATCAAAGTTCAGGCACTTGGAAGTTTGCCCACAATTATGACCTCAGGGTTCAACTCCCCCCCTCCAGCTGCCCATCTCTCTCCATTTTTTCCATCTTTGACTGCCCTGTGCTCCACCACCTGCTGCTTTCAACTGCCTTTCTCCATGATAAAGTGTGTCATCATCAGGTTAGCAGCTATCTTGTCAGGCCCACCTCATCAGCAGGGGAAGAAGGAAGATGAAAGTCTGTTGGGGGGGGGGGCAGCAAGTGCAACTGGGCACAAAATGGCCAAAATAAGGAGGGAGGGGGAGGAGTTGAAGCCGAGGATAAGTGGAAGGAAGTTGAAGGAGAGGAAAGCATGGTTCTGCAGAAACATGGGATTCTTGCTTAATGAGAGTGCATTCCTTGCCTCACTCTTCCCCAGTTTATCTTGTTCAAAACCAAAAAATTGTTAACAATTAGGGAGCAATGCAGATCTGAAAGGCAAAATATGAACGGCACGCATAGCCTATCAGCTAGGAACTTTTTAAAGCAAACATGTATTTTTTTTGCAATCCTATAAAAGCTGAGGAAGACAACTGTGTGAGCCAGGAAAAAAAAACAGCAGTTGCTTTAAGATTCAATTTTTATGTATACATTCAATGTTAACTGGCCACTGAATCATATTATGCCTTTTAAATATGGGTTTGTACCCAGCATTAGAAACTGACATGCTGTAGAGTGAAATGCCAGCCTCCAGCAGGGCAAGGCTTCTGAACCTCAATACAAGCTCCATGAATACTCCTGAAAGCTAAAACTGGCAGGAGGCTGCAGACAAGTGCTTGTTTTAAATGTCTGCTCAAGGAAAAAAGTCAGAGTGGCAAGAATGTAAGTGCTCTCAAAATGTTTTCCCTGCTCCTCCCTCCCCTCTGAAAGATTGGCTTACTCCTGCTTTTGAATCATTATTTGCTTCAATTATGAGCTGGCGTAAGGAACTAAAATGGAAGCAAACTGAAGGCCCGCAATCAAATCAACACACTTGTATCTAGGTCTGCAGAAAAAGAGTGCTATCAGAACATCCATGTCATCATAGATGCAAGCTAAAACTGTCACAATGCAAGCTTCTTGGGGTTTTAATATATCTTACCTGTCTTGAATGTTCTTCCTCACAATTAAGAAATAGGACTTGATGAGACGTTCTATCACTTCGCAATCTCTTTGTTCCCGGGCTGAAAGCTTGCGTGCAACAGGAACAGGCTAGGAGTGTAACAGGAAAACAAAAATCACAAATACATATAATAAATATAATAAACAATGGTAAACAAATGCTAACCTGATTTTTAATAGGATACTGCTATTTATTATTGTTGTTGTCGCAGAGTCAGCCAGATATTCAAACTGGTTTTGGCCTTTTTGTCTACCTATCAAGTCCTTTTCAAGGATCTGGGATAGGCAGATGTGTATGTTTGATGATGTGACAGATATTCTAGGATGTAAGCCATTCCAAGGAAAGCCTTTTGCAATTGACTGATGGGGAATTTGTCAAATCACATTTTTGAGACAAATTATTATAATTGGTTCATAAAATTGCCAAATGAGAAAAAGTCAAAGCAACCTACAGCTGGGAAATCTGGGAAACAGTTCAAACGATGAGCTCTCTTCATTTGTAATAGAGTATTTGTGATCAATAACTTGTTCTTAAACTATAGTTTTGCTCAGTCAGGCTCCTTTAGGTACTTACCACATCTAGCAAGTTTACAGCATGGCCTTTTTGAGGGCTGGCAGGTAGAACTGTTACTGGTTTGGATTTTTCCTCTGCTAGTATCTCTTCGGTCCTGGATGTTTTCAGCATTCCTCTCCAATTTCCAGTTCCAGATTCTGGAATTGTTTCCCCAGCACCAAGGGACACCTAATTCAAGGGAAGATATAATATGCAAACTGAATTCCTTATTTACTAGATAAATGCTTATTTGAACATTTCCTCCAATTTCGTTAGTCAATGTATTCAATTTTCTTATTCCATCACTAAGAATGTAAGGCATATGTTCCTCCTACTACCCGTATTATTTTATCCTTTTAACTCTCTTGACAGGTAAATGTTAACAGAGCTATGCTATTTATTTTATAGGACTTATACTGCTTCCTATTTCAAATAATGATTCTAGGCAGCTCACAATGTCCATTAAAAAATAAATAAAAGCAAAAGTACACCCCCCCCCCCCAAGAAGTTGGACCAAACAGCCTCCCAGCTGAAATCCCAACCTAGGCTAATGTTTTGGGAGAGACCCAGGTCTTTATGTTCCTCTGGAAGAAAACAGTATAGTATTATCAAAGAGCACACAAGAGGTGAAGGCTCAGACTGATCCTTAAAAATGTACAATTAGCTTTTAGTGCAACTAACACTCCCTAACATGCAAACCTGTAAACCAGTAATTGGAAACTACAATAGTCAAAGCCTGCAGAATTCCTTTTAATTTCAGTGACAATTTACTGTCAGGCTGAGTGGAAATGCATGAGAAATTTAGCCTGAATCCTTGAATAAGCTTAACATGGTTAGTTTCTCCAGAATAATTACAAGAAAGAGAAAACTCTCATCTCCACTAATTTTGTTTCACCGTTCAAACATATATTGTCTCCGATAAGTTAGAAAGTATTATTTAACCTGAATGTGCAGATACACAGGTTTACACATCCATGATTAACTTGACGTGTGTACACTTTTAGCAATCCCACATTTTAATTCTTAAAACTCATTTCCATTCTTTGTTCCAAGTGTTACAACTACTGATATCTAATTAACAAAACATCAACGAAAAAAAGGTCCCCTACTCTTAATTTTTCATTAACTGCACAACTGTCTCAACCACTGCCTTTGAATTTATTACCTTTTCAACAGATAATGGTAGATAAGTATCCCTTTTTAACTACACTGCTCAAAAAAATAAAGGGAGAACAAAAATAAGACATCCTAGATCTGAATGAATAAAATATTCTTGTTAAATACTTTGTTCATTACATAGTTGAATGTGCTGACAACAAAATCACACAAAAATTATCAATGGAAATCAAATTTAGCAACCCATGGAGGTCTGGATTTGGAGTTACACTCAAAATTAAAGTGGAAAAAAAACACTACAGGCTGATCCAACTTTTATGTAATGTCCTTAAAACAAGTCAAAATGAGGCTCTGTAGTGTGTGTGGCCTCCACGTGCCTGTATGACCTTCCTATGATGCCTGGGCATGCTCCTGATGAGGTGGCAGATGGTCTCCTGAGGGATCTCCTCCCACACCTGGACAAAAGCATCCCCCAATTCCTGGACAGTCTGTAGTGCAACGTGGCATTGGTGGATGGAGTGAGACATGATGCCCCAGATGTGCTCAATTGGATTCAGGTCTGGGGAATGGGTGGGCCAGTTCATAGCATCAATGCCTTCATCTTGCAGGAACTGCTGACACACTCCAGCCACATGAGGTCTAGCATTGTCTTACATTAGGAGGAACCCAGGGCCAACTGCACCAGCATATGGTCTCACAAGGGGTCTGAGGATCTCATCTCGGTACCTAATGGCAGTCAGGCTACCTCTGGCGAGCACATGGAGGGCTGTGCAGCCCCCTAAAGAAATGCCACCCCACACCATTACTGACCCACTGCCAAACCGGTCATGCTGGAGGATGTTGCAGGCAGCAGAACGTTCTCCACGGTGTCTCCAGACCCTGTCACGTCTGTCACATGTGCTCAGTGTGAACCTCCTTTCATCTGTGAAGAGCACTGGGCGCCAGTGGTGAATTTGCCAATCTTTGTGTTCTTTGGCAAATGCCAAACGTCCTGGTGTTGGGCTGTAAGCACAACCCACCTGTGGATGTCAGGCCCTCATACCACCCTCATGGAGTCTGTTTCTGACTGTTTGAGCAGCCACAGGCACATTTGTGGTCTGCTGGAGGTTATTTTGCAGGACTCTGGCAGTGCTCCTCCTGTCCCTCCTTGCACAAAGGTGGAGATAGCTGTCCTGATGCTGGGTTGTTGCTCTCCTACAGCCTCCTCCGCATCTCCTGATGTACTGGCCTGTCTCCTGGTAGTGCCTCCATGCTCTGCACACGACGCTGACAGACACAGCAAACCTTGCCACAGCTCGCATTGATGTACTATCCTGGATGAGCTGCATACCTGAGCCATTTGTGTGGGTTGTAGACTCCATCTCATGCTACCACTAGAGTGAAAGCACCGCCAGCATTCAAAAGTGACCAAACCATCAGCCAGAAAGTCTAGGAACTGAGAAGTGGTCTGTGGTCACCACCTGCAGAACCACTCCTTTATTGGGGAAGTCTTGCTAACTGCCTATGCTTTCCACCAGTTGTCTATTCCATTTGCACAACAGCATGTGAAATTGATTGTCAGTCAGTGTTGCTACCTAAGTGAACAGTTTGATTTCACAGAAGTGTGATTGACTTGGAGTTACATTGTGTTGTTTAAGTGTTCCCTTTATTTTTTTGAGCAGTGCATTTGCTCAGGTGCCTTGTAAACCCTCCTAGTGTTTTTTTTTTACTGAAGTTAAGAGAACTGGCCATTAAAACTGGACACCCTAATTCTTTACCCTGTATGCTTATAAATTATCAATATTTATTTTAATATGATTCTTCAATTCCTGATAAAGATTAACTGTTGTCTTAGCCATTACAATTTTTTGTCTAAAATGATTTGATGCTTCTGATGCATTAGGTCCAAACTGAAAAACTAATGTTTTAATTGAATAAATTGCCACTTAGCATTTTTAGGAATGTCTCTTTAAAAAATATAATTAGCAATATGATGATACAAGTGAGCTCCTTTTTAATCCATTTTCTTCTTTTACAGATTTTACTTCTCATTTTTAAATAAGATTTATCCCAGAGAGTCAGCTTCTCATGACAAGGATAAAAATTAAATCTCTTTCCCAATAATATCCAAATGTAACTTGACTGGTGACCATTGTTACCCTTATGACCACTGCAATATCCCCATGGTCACTTGGCAATAGACATTTATGACACTTGCAGTGTCCTGGGGTCATGTGATCACAACGTGGAACCTTCCCAGCCAGCTTCCAAGGAGCAAAAGTCAATGGGGGAAACCAATTTTGCTTAATGACCGCATGATTCACTTAATGACTATAGTAATTTGCTTAAAAAGATCATAAAATGGGGCAAAACTCAGTTAGCAACTGCCTTCCTTAGCAATTGGTATTTTGGACTCAGTTATTGTTGTAGATACCCATATGATCACCATAATTTCACTCTGAGGTAAACACTGAGGTATCAAAGTAAAGATTCTTGAGTCAGAATTCTGGAGCCCAGAGACATTCATGTAATTTTCCTGACATCAATGTGGAAGTGGTTTCATATTCTGGGCTTTCTGTTTTGTTTTTTAACTTCCTAATTTAGTCTGAAGTTCTATGTTTTTCTAATAACCTCCTATCCAAATATACTACTTCCTCAATCCAAGCCTACTTAGCTTTCATATAACAAAGACACCAAACCCACTAAACCAAGGGTCTTCAAACTTGGCAGCTTTAAGACTTGTGGACTTCGACTCCCAGAATTCCTGAGCTAACATGACTGGAGGAAGAATTCTGGGAGTTGAGGTCCACAAGTCTTAAAGCTGTCAAGTTTGAAGACCCCTGCACTAAACAATCAGAGCTGCTTAGAACCCAAGATGAAACCTTTTACCCAAAGACCATTCAATAACCTAACATCTGAAGACACACAATCAACTTGAAGAATGAGTTCTGAACCATGACATCAGCTGTTTGTAAGAGCTGTGCTCAATTGACCAAGGTACAGCACAAAATAACTAAGCATGCAGTGCTTAGAAGAAAGAGAGACAGACCTTGCCATCAACCTCAGCAGAACCACCAGCAGAAATCTCCTGGGAAGAGGGTGCCATAACACCAGGAGGCTTAATGGACTAAAAAAGGCAAGAAGGGCAGAGAAGGGTATCAGTATTGCTTGACAATACCTCATGCGTTAAGTTTAATCAGGCTCTTTTATCCCCTTACTTGCTGAATGTCAGAAATAAGAGTACACTAAACAGCAGTTTGGACCGCCTTAAAAAAAAAAAAAAAGCAAGCTGGCATTTAAAAAACCTTCTGTCAATTTTATGAAGAATATCAGACACACTCACCTTGTCCCGTAATCCAAGAGAAGACATCTCTCTAGCTAACCTGTTCCGCCTTTGTTCCTTTAAGAAGAAAAAAAATGAGATTAGAAATTAACTGTCAAACAGCAGTCAGATCCTGATTCTTAAGGCATCAGGATAGAAACTGGGAGACTTGAAGTTCTAGTCCTGCCCTAAACACAAAGCCAGCTGATTGACCTTGGACTGGTCATTTTCTCCTAGCCCTAGGAAGAAGACATTGGCAAACCACTTCTGAAAACCTTGCCAAGAAAACTGGAGGGATTAACCCTGGCAGTTTCCAGGAGTCCATGCTGACACTCACTTGTCTAAGCATGATTTCTGCAAACTCAGTAAGAGTTAAATATGTTAAAGATGAGTTAATAGCAAGCGCAATAGCAATAGCACTTAGACTTATATACCGCTCGATAGTGCTTTACAGTCTTCTCTGAGCAGTTTACAGAATCAGCATATTGCCCCCAACAATCTGGGTCCTCATTTTACCAACCTTGGAAGGATGGAAGGCTGAGTCAACCTTGAGCTGGTTAGGATCGAACTCCTGGCTGTCGGCAGAGTTAGCTTGCAATACTGCCATCTAACTAGTTAAAGAGGACTGAAAGCAGGAGGTTCTGCTAACAAGGAACCCTTGTAGCCTGTTCGACCTCCAAGAATTGGAGACACAGATGTTTCTGTCACACAGGCAAGATGATATTACAGATGAACTAATAGTCCCAATCAGGCAAACACAAAATCCATCCTCAGCAGTTATGAAAATCTAGTAAGTTTAATAATGTATCATGAACATTTGAAAAGATGAGACTTTCTTTTACCTCTATATTATTGTTTATTAGCCCACAAGCATCCGCAAAATCTGGATGCTTGGTGTTGATATAAGCCAACTCAATGGCTACTAAGTTGTGAACCTGGAAGAAAAATAAAAGATGGGAAAAAATCAAAACTTTAATTCCACTGAAAAACAACTTTGAAACTTTAGCTGGCATTGAACACTGCATCTAGACCAAAATATTTTTTTCTCTCAGCAAATTTTTCAAATTAGGTTTTTGTAAGTTGTTTGTTTTCTTTGTTTCAAAGTGATTTTATAATTCTCAAAGTTTATGGCACATATATCACGTTTCAATACTTTGCAGCCTTTGATGTAGATCAAAAAATTTAAAATGGAAAGACAAGTTCTTATGAACATTTGATTCTGAATTAAGCCATACAACAAGTGATCCTGTGTACTGAATATACTGGAGTTTGTTACCGTATAAGGATGTAAAAAACTGAAGCTTAAGTTCTATGAAGGAAGCTCATTCTATGTACTTCTGTCAGAAATTGTAAATGTCACTTGTAAAACTGTTATTTAATCACCAAAATAATTCTTTAGCAACAAATCCAAATAGTGATATCTTATAATATTTGTCTCATGTTTTCATGTAACCAAAAGTGTTATAAAACAAGAATCTCCACCCTGATTACCATTTCATTTGTAATTGGTAGCCTTCGGCGCAAAAGACTGGTCACAACCTCAACAATGGCATCATGGAGTTTAGGAAATCTCAGCAATTCCTGAATACAAGCAAAACAGCACAGGATTTCATTTGCTATAATCAAAAACAGAATGGTCAAAATGAATGAATGAGAACATTTAGCTTCCAGAAGAAGCTGGTCTTTATAAGTGATACAATTCCTGTAAATCAGCAGAGACCATTGAGTGCACCCAGGACCATCCTAATTACAAAAGCTATCTCTACCTCCCTGGTGGTAGACTTTATTTCAAATGCAAATCTAAAGGAGTTTTTTCCTTGAGTTCCACTTAGAAGAATCCATCCCTTTACACTGATGTCAATTACTCTTCTCTAATAGCAATAGCACTTAGACTTATATACTGCTTCACAGTGCTTTTACAGCCTTCTCTAAGCACTTTAGAGAGTCAGCATATTGCCCCCAACAATCTGAATCCTCATTTTACCCACCTCAGAAGGATGGAAGGCTGAGTCAACCTTGAGTCTGGTAATATTTGAACTGCCAAATTGCAGGTAGCTGGCAGTCAGCCAAAGCAAGCCTGCAATATTGCACTCTAACCACTATGCCACCATGGCTCATTATTCAACAGAGTGGAACATGGAAGTATGACTCCTGAAATGCCCATCCTCTTACCCCTGTAAAGTAAAAGAGAACCTCTATGGCTCTACTCTTACTTGATGCCCTCCTCTTGCTTCCTTAGGCACATATTTAAGATTACAAGCCTTTTCCCATTGTGATGTTTTGGACTATATATACTATCTTGACTTTCAGCCAATGTTATTAACACAACCATGCTGGCTGACAATTAGGGAATTTGTCCAGGATCATCTGGGGCATTACACCGTATAAGCGATGCCAAAACAAAGCATTTGCTTACATGTCCATACTAAAAAGACCCCCCTATGTCTAAGTATGCACACAGCCCACTGAAAGAATCTATTATTATTCCAACACCTGTTCATTTAATTTTTTTTTAACTTAATGAGAACAACTCTCCTTTATCTCCAAGGAGATTATAATTTATAGGCGCATTACTTTGATAGCCTTGGCAGAGATTTTCCAGCCTGCCCAGATCGTGTCAAGCTCTACCAGCAACAACTTCCACCCACCAGCTCCTTCTTTTACCTGGGTGCTGTAATTGCTACAGTGTTGAATAATCCGCTGCATTTCCTCATGAACAAGTTCCACACATCGCAAGCTGGGCTCTTCCAAGCGTTTGATTTGCCTCTTTACTAACAATTCAAATGAAACTTCAGGTACAAACAATGCAGGCCGTGGACCCTGATCAAAAGGAAAGCAATTAGAGTTTTTTTTGTTATCATACTTCACCATGCTGAATAGGGCAATGAAGCATTGGGCAGATCATTCTATTATTAACACCACCACCCTGACCACAGAGTATCTGTTTTAACCAGAAAAAGTATCTTACTGAGTAGTTATAAAAGGGTAATACCTACAGTAGCATTTCTAATGGCAGTCAGGATGTCAATGGTGTTAAGACCACCTAATGGATCCACAGACTCTAAGGTGCGCCCGAAGGTTTCATGAAAAATGTAGCAAATTCTAGCTCCACCACACCTAAAAGATGGGAAAATAAACAGGAAACGAGTAAGCCAAGTTGTATTATAGGTACAGGGACTCCTCCACTTACAATCGTTCATTTAGTGACCATTCCAAGTTACAACGGCACTGAAAAAAGTGACTTATGACCAGGGGTGGGATTCAAATTTTTTAACAATCAGTTCTGTGGGCGCGGCTTACTTGGTAGGCATGGCTTGGTGGTCATATGACTGGCTGGGCATGGCCAACTCAGCATCACTCACATCATGGCACGCATCTCCTCGCCTGGCCTCTCATGACTGTGGGGATGCTGCAACAGTCATAAGTGTAAAAAATGGTCATAAGTCACTTTTTTCAGTGCCACTATAACTTTGAATGGTCACTCCACACAAGCAAAGTACCAGCAAAGGAGGGGAAAAAAACTCCAGAGATGTTCCTGAGACAGGAAGTCTAGTCCTGTCAAGAATGTAATAAGGGTTAATGGAGAGAGTTTTTGTAAGCAACACCAGAATGTTTCCTTCCTGCCTTCCTGACAGTAATTTAGGCCAGTAATTTCTTCTAACAACCAGTTCTCTGAACTGCTTAGAATGTTAACAACCAGTTCTAGCGAATAGGTGCGAACTGGTAGAATCCCACCCCTGCTTTTGACCGCTTTTCAGGCTTATGACTGTTGCAGCACCCCATGGTCACATGATCAAAATTCAGATGCTTGGCAACTGACTCATATTTATGATGGTCACAGTGTTCCGAGGGTCATGTGATCACCTTAGAGATCTTCTGACATGCAAAGTTAATGGGGAAGCCAGATTCACTTAACAACTGTGTTATTAACAAATGCAATGATTCACTTAATCACTGTGGCAAGAAAAGTCATAAAGTGGGGCAAACTCCCTTAACAAATGTTACCCCCAGCAACATAAATTTTGGACTCAGTTGTGGTCATAACTCCATGACTATCTGTACTTAGTTTTCTGCAAGGAGAGCACATTTCAAGTCAAGTGTTAAAAACTTACTAACCAGGTAAGCTTACCAATGAGGACCCATTTACTCATGATAATTGGGACTGGGAAGTTCACTGCTCAACACAGTTGTAATGTGTAATGTGATATGACTGTACCAACTACAGTTCCAGCACTCTCAGTTGCCATTCTTAGATTCATTGTGTGAAGTCACAGCACCCAGGGCCACCTGACTGCCACCTGCAACCTCTTGCTAGCTTCCCCATGGGCTTTGCCTGGCCGTGAAGCAGTGGTGGTATTCTACCAGTTCGGGCAAACCGGTAGTAAAAAAATTTACTGTTCGGCCAAACCGGTAGGAAAAAAAACAGCTACCAGTTTGGCCAAACCAGTATTTTTTTTCCTCCCAACGATCAGCTATTCTGACAATCAGCTGTGCCAGGATCCCCCCCCCTCCGCTGTCTTACTGCTTCACCCAGAAAGCTTCCCTAAGGCCCAGAAAGCAAAAAACCGGAGCGCAGGGAGGATCGTTAAGCTAATATAGCAGTTGTGAAGCAAATAACAAGGTTGTAAAGCAAACCCATTGTCAACAATGGGCGCTTTTTTTGGCAGAAACTGGAAGTAAATTGCCCCCCCCCCCCCCCCAAAAAAAAAAAAAAAAAAAACCATCAAAATTGTGGTCATATGACTATGGGATCTGCAGATGAGGGCTGGCTGCCAACGCCCCAAAATGTGATCATACAATTGGGGGGAGGGAGGGAATCCGGATCAGGTCCATCTTAATTCTGTATAGTCACTAAGCAAATGGTTGTAAGTCAAGGACTACTTGTAATTACCTCTCGTTCAATGCTGCTTAACTTTGAACAATTGTCGAACAAGCGCACATTAAACAAGAATTACTTGTATGTATTCTCTATCATCTAGAACAGGGGTGTCAAACCCACTTGCATCATGGGCCGTATGATGATGTTTTTTGCGTTTGTGGAGCTGCGGTGGCCGTGGCCTACAGTAACCATATCTGGCCCGTGAACCACCAGTTTGACAGAACTGATCTAGAAAGACTATCATCCATAGCAAAATCTGTAACATTTGCTTACAGTTCTGAAGTCTCTATGTATTTTGCTGTCCCTTCAATGGTGTTGCAATATTCAGTGGCAAATTTGGTAATAAGCTGCAATAACGTGGCACTCTTATCATCTACTGGTTCTCCATAACTGTTGAGCAGAGACTGGTACTGGGCAGCTAAAACGTTGATTCTGGTTTTCAGTTCAGGTAAGCAATCTCTAATGTGATGCATGAGTAGCCTAAAAGCAAAGTTGGAGAGGGGGAAAGAAACTGTTAGAAAGATGATTTCAGCATGCAATCTATTCAAGTTTTCATTCCACATTTTGGCTGTTAAACAAATGAAGTTCTAGGAGCCTGAATGCCAGCAGTTTTTAGTTGAAATATATATACGACTGAGATTTTTGAAAGAAAAAGTTATGAAGTTATAGTAGGCTAAAGTATTTCACTGAGATGTTCCAGACCATTCCTCAAACACTTTAATTTTAACACATGACATACAATTTGAAAAAATTAACAGCATTCAGCTATGTAAGCTACATTGTTGATTAGTTTTAATTATTTAAAATATTTTTCAATCTCCAGGATATTTAAATGCAATAACATATGATATAAATTGTTAAATGTAGTAACAAAACACACAGTATGATAGGGATCGTTACCCAGCTGCCAGTGTGAATTCTAATCTTTAAAACAGTTCAAAGATAGTCCGTGTTTTCTTTCTCGGGAAATTTCAAATAAAGGGTGCTGATTTCAAATAAAGGGTGCTGATGGCCTTTGAGTAAAAGCCCTCCCTCTAGACTAGAGAGATTATAAAGTGAGTATTTACAGGTTGTGGTTCAACTAGGAGAGTCTCTGAGTATCTACTGGGAGGCAACAAACAATGAAATGTAGCACAATTGTGAGGAAGTAATGCCCTTAACCAAATATGGGTGAGCTGTAATTAGAGGTCCCTGCAATTGTTTATTTCTTTAATTACCAGCCAGGGTGGTTTGGAAGTGAAGTTAGTATCAAATAAACCAAGTTACAGTATAATAGACTGACATGAAAAAATGTATCAGCAAGGATTCCATTAAATTATGTTAGTTTATCTATCACACAGAATTAGCACTTAAATAGACCTCAAAATCTATCCTTTATAAGAAAAGGCTTATAATTTGCCAAAGTAGGAGGAATCAAATTAAAACTGATAATTTGTTTATCTCACAAAGCTAATACCATATATCAAATCAACCCATAATAAATGCCAGGCTTCCAAGTGTTCCTCCTCCTCTGGAGTTCACTGATAAAAACTCAAGATTTTTGCAGAACATTGTGCCCCTACAATTGACACTTTGTGCAGCCTTTAATATTACGCACCAGCAAAAGAAAAAAATTCTCTAACATGGGCCCCAATGGGGGAATATCACTCTAGAAGTGGTTGATCAACTAATGGGAACCATAGTAGCAGTGGTTAAAATGCACTATTGCAAGCTAACTCTGTTAACTGCCAGCAGTTTCAACCTGACTGGCTAAAGGTTGGCTCAGCCTTCTGTCCTTCTGAGATCGGTAAAATGAGGATGCAGATTGTTGGGGGCAAAATGCTGACTCTGTAAACCACTTAGAGAGGAGGATTGTAAAGCACTATGGAGCAGTATGTAAGACCATGCTGTTGCTAATAGCGGTTCCCACTTCACCCCCTGTATATATTCACCCCCCTGTATATACTCCTCGCTTTCTCCCCATCTTTATTTATAACTTGTACTTTATTGCAATTTTAATGAGATTTTATACATTTATACATATATTTAGGATGTTATTTTTATGTTATAAACTGCCCAGAATTTCCTTATGGTGAGATGGGAGAACAAACAAATTCAATAAATAATAGATGAGGAGGAGGAGGAGGAGGAGGAGGGGGAGAGGAAGAAGAGGATCAAGTTGCAAATTAAGATCAGAGCAACTCCCTGTACCTATTAAGTGTTCTAGCTAGATACTTTGTCCCATTGCGGTTGGCTAAAGAGGGATATTTCTTCTGGAGGAAACCATATTCATCACGAATCGAATCAGCCACGCTCTTCTTAGTGTTGATATCCAGCTGACTCCTGCAGGTTAATAAGATTTATTGTGAACACTGTGACAAAAGACTTCACATCTTATTCATCACCAATGGGAATTGGCCATTGCAGCATATGATCTAGAACTTAATATTCGTTTCCTGTTGATGGCCTATCAACAGATTTTTTTTCTATTTTGGGATTTATTTTGTCTTTTTTTGCTTTCCATGCAAAAGTGCAACCATAACACCATTTCTACTGCTTTGCCTATATTATTGTCTGACAAGACACAGACCTGGCACAAAATATATATCAATATATAGGGTCTGTAATGATGCCAAATCCTAACTGTGCTTTCATTCATCTTACTTGCTGTCACAATTATACCACTATTTATACCAGAATTGGGTGGGGTTTTTCCAGCACTAAGGCATTGATGATGAACTTTGACTCCACACAACCCCAGTGAATCACTACTTGCGGTCTCCAGGAAGGCCAAGTTGCCACCTAACCCATTAAATGTTGCCCATCTCATTTTTTTTGTAGCAGAGGCAAAGGAACAGGCACTTCTAGAGAGAAAGAGTGTGGGGAACAGGAAAAGCATGCCCTGTGTGCAAGGCACGGTTATATGTGTCCCTATTTTCTTCAAATTTGGAAAGGTTAATGCCAGAGGGGAGGATGTTTTTTGCTATTTATTGTTATTTCTATTTTGGGACCCAACTTATACGTCTGTGCAGATTCTCAGTCATCCAGGTCATGGTTGTCCCAAAGGTGCTTTTTCAAGAGGCAGCTGTTTTTCTTTGAAAATGTTTCACTTCTCATCCAAGAAGCTTTTTTCAGAGCTGAGGAAGCTTCTTAGATGAAAAGCGAAATGTATTTAAAAAAAAAAAAAGTTAAGTCCAGTTGCCTCTTTGGAAGGCCCATTTTATGGTTGTGCTTGTTTCCTGTTTCAAAATGACTGCAGAAAAGCAGTATCTTCTAAGCCTTAAGGACCGGTCCCACTGCACTTACGGATGCAAAGAGGATGTAAAACATTAAAAAAAGCTTGCCATCCATTGGAAAACGCTATGCATCCGTTGTGTACTCATTGCATACGTGTTTCATACACTCTGTCCGTCGAGCATCCGTCCACTGAGATTTCATCCGCGCAAGAAGTTTTGAGCTGCACAAAACTTTGTGAACGGATGAACTTTCCGCCATGTACGATGTAAATCCGCAACATACGAGCAACAAACATTCTATGTCCGTTTATCATCCGTTAAACGTCCGCTGTATCCTCTCTGCATCCTCTGGGCATCCTTGCAACTCACATCCGCTGCAGCTGAAAACGGAAAGAGGGAGGAAACAAAAGGTACACAGAACGTCTACACAGCGTTAGTAGCACGGAAATAGAAAGGATGCGCAGGGAACGGTTTGCATCCGATATACATCCACGCAGCATCCCCTTTCTTTCCTTTAGGTGTACGTGATGCATCCGATTCGAAATTATCCCCCGGAACCCCTTCAGAGGTGTCATCCGCTTCCATCCGCTAGGCTTCCTATGAATATCCGTTTAACATCCCCGCTACATACTATCCACATCTGTTCTTTTCCGTTCTGTTTATGCAAATTTTCACCACTTTCTGGAGCGGATGACAACGGATGGAGCCACCCCCAAAATTTTGCTCGTCCGCTGTGTCCTTTATGCATACGTTTTGCGTCCGTCAGCCAGTGGGACCGGGCCTTCATTAGTTTACATAATATAAAAAGTTTGAGAATTTTAAGTTACTCATTATCTGCAATAGTTTTACTGAACCCTTATGGCAAAATGTGGGAATATCTAGGATGTGTGGGAATTAAAAAAAATTCTTTCAGAATCAAACTCTCCTGCCACTCCACACTCACCTGTTGACCACACCAATGATGCCAAGCTTCACGGGTATTACTCTTCCCATAAGTACATCCATGGCATCTGTGCCAGCATCCATAAGATCCAGCTTTGTGATCACAGCAAGCGTACGCCGCCCTATCAGAGCAGCAGGAAAACTGTCATTTACATTAAGCTGGTCATGTATTTAACTTTTCAAGCCTAGGAAATATCTACCCAAAGTAAAAACAAAACAAAAAGGGAAAAAAGGTGAAAAAAGTGCAAAGTTAACCATTAAACAAGGCCATAGAAGAAAGAAAATTCACTATTTAAAGATTAAGTCATTCTCTGATTTAATGCAAATTGTGAAGTTATCCTAAGCTGCCTCAGCCATAGTGCTAGGTCAGAGTTTTTCTGACTTGTAGTTTTTTATAATTCAGCTAATGTACTCACTGCTGAATCACCACCTCTTGGCTTGTTCTGCCAATAGGAACTGCCAAGCAAACTAGGAAACCTAAATGCATTTGAACTAGGACCGTTTTGGCTTGAAATCAGCTCAGTCTTGGTGATATACATTGTGTATAAATTGTTTATCTTTATTAAATGAAGATATGCTTAAATTCCTATGTATTACGGTGAACAATATAAACAAATCCTCCCTCCCTCCCTCTCAGAAGTTTCAGTAAAAAAACTAATAACGATGATTTGCAACAAGTGGAAGTAACAAGTTGGAGTAAGAAGTTTGCACAGAACAAAGCGTTGAAACCAAATCTCTGTTGCTTTAAAGTTTAGTGACTAAAATGAAACAGAAACATAACCAGAAATAAATCCAAATATAAGAAATTAACAAGAGAAATTAACAATAATTGGCAAAGCAAAACACTTCAGCATCTGAGACAACTGTTCTACGTTTCATAAACAAGGATTCATAAAGTGAAACAAGCTTCAGGGCTAAGCATTCCTCCCAGTCTGTGATTTATTCTATTCAGCTCCCAGATACCATTCAGCAGTCAAATGTGGCTTGCGTTAAGTGAGGGCTCAGAACTGGTGAACTCTAACCTGATACGATAGTTACTGTCAATAAAGTTAATAAAACAAACAGGGAGCCATGGGGAAGAATATTCTGCCTCCCTCATTCAATATACAATTCTGAAATAATCCTTGAACAGTAACTGAATGCTTTCTCAGCTGCTCTTGGTAATTTATGGGATTTAGCCTTGAATTTCGTCTGAAACCCTCTAATCGGAAAACTCATTAACTCATTCCAATGGAGAATATGAATTTTCTAAGAACAGATGTTATTACAAGGTGACATCAAACTATCAACTGGGCTTTAAAGTATTATTTCCTGGAGATGGAAAACTATCTGGAATGTACTTTTTATACTTACCATCTGGATCTACCTCCCGGGCTATTTTCAGTGCCTCAGAGGTGGCCATGTCTGTGTTGGCAGCAGTGACCGCCAGAATAATTGAATTGGGGTTACTAATGAAGCGAAGGATTAACTCTCGGATCTGAAGTTCAATATCTTTTGGCTGATCACCTACAGGTACCTAGGAGGAGAGAAAAATTAAACCAACTTTAAGAGGGAGAACCCCTACAAATCTTTCTCTTTAAAGTCACACAAGAAACTCAAAGAATAAGTACCCGCCTAGATGAACACAAAAATGCAGTAAAAAAGCTGGAACATACCTCCTCACTAGTCCAACACATGAAAACCACAGGTCACAACATCAACTTCAATGGCACTAAAACCCTGGCCACTATAGAAAACCCCAACCACAGAATCATCAGAGAAGCCATAGAGATTGAAAAAAGACCTGAAAGCATGAATAGAAGAGATGATTCCAGCAGACTGTCAATCATTTGGAAACCTGCACTCTCAAATAGAAAGATCTCCACACCACAAAACAGAAAAACACCTGAGCACAGACAGACTCCCTCTGATAGCTCCAACTCAAACACCCCCCCACCAGGCACCCAGGTGAAACCCAGCTTGCTAATGAATAACAGACGTCCTTTCACACGAAGCCAAGCTGCACTAAAAGCCTCCAACACAAGAACAGAGTGTTGCCAGCCAATCAAAGCCACAAAACAGACAGAAGAAACCAGAAACACCAATCAATCAAACTCCAAGTCCAATGAACACAGGTCCAGGCTCCTAGCCAATCAGAATGGACCAGCCTCAAATTTGAAACCAGGAACTAGCAAATTCCAATTAGATCAGTTAAACAAAGATTTGCTAGCACTACACCTGGAATTGAGCAGCAAAATCCACCCTCTACTTTGGGATAAGATCAAACAACTTACAACTTGGAGAGCTGAAACTGAAAACACTTATAAAAATGATAAACTCTCAAGAAAACTGAAAAAATTAGAAAATGACAAGAAAATTCCCAATAACCCAC
>BLBF01000055.1:19439967-19492004 GCA_015471245.1 Laticauda colubrina | reverse complement strand
TAGGAAATCTTTCAAGAAGCCAACTTAACTGGTTGGCAAGAAAAGTACTGACCACAAAACTAATATTTGCTTATTCAACTAACTATGGTTAAAACAATTATGACTTAGATATACATCATGATCCAGCCAAATCAGAAACCACAGTCAGGGGTGGGATTCAACCAGTGTTTCAACCAGTTTGATGATTACCTTTCGTGCGCGCATAAGCATTTCGCACACGTGTTAAAAAAAACTTAAGCTGTGCTACCCAGAGAGCTGAAAAGCTCAGTGCACAGGTGCACAGCCTTTGAAAAGCCTCTTTTTTCCTGCTTTTTCAACCTCAGTTGTGCTGTGCAAAGCAGCTGAGGTTGAGAAAGCAGGAAATAAATGACAGATAAGAGCCCAGGCCAAACAGCAGCAAACACAGAACCGGTTTGGTGTCTGCTGCTCTTCAGAGCTACCAGTTCTATAGAGCCAGGCAGAACCTGAAGCATCCCACCCCTGACCACAGTGTGAAACAAGTTTGCATGTGAAGCAAGCAATCACATTTCCACGTAGTATCACACTGAGAATCTGTCTCCTGCACACATACATGGCTAGTTTGAAAATCCTGGAGCTTTCAAGGAACTGAATGTTCACCCTCAATGCTTAAAAAGCTGCTTTGAAATATTGTACTGAGCTACACCCAATGGCCACCTCTATCTTCTATTTCTATCATCATGCCCTTGAATGCTTATGGATGATTGTAGAGGAATCAAAATGACAGCATTCAGCCATCTTACACAGTAAGTGCTGGCCATCAAGAGCAAAGCCTACCTTGTTTTTGGTGTGTAAAAATTTTCCCCATTCTTCAGCCTCAATCCCTGCAAAGAGATCATTGTGGCGTGAGATAAGAGGTGGGCAACACAAACAAAAGTTATCCATGTATACATATAGTTTCTTGAGCTATGCTCTTTTGGCTATTCAAGGTGAAACTAAAAACAAGCAACATTAATCAATTATAAGCAAAAAAAAAAAAGCATTTACTAATGTGTACTCTGCTGAGAACAGGTAATACCATAGATGGTTAAGAAATCTTGATCCTGGCATATCCTGCTTCTTCTATTTAGATCCATTTTAGGTCAGTCTTTGAAGCAGCTACAGAGCAGGAAAGTACATATATGGGTACATTTTTTTCATATCATCAATGGACTTAAGGAGACAGTTGATAAAAGTCATAAAACTAATAATGACTAGGCAAAATCTTGTTGCTTAATATGTAACTTGGCCATAAACAACTACAACTGAATTGGGGGCATTATACAAGCAGCCATACAACAGAATGCTTCTGGTTACCCTGTTTATCTATACAGGATCTTCTGCAGTTCCCTAATTTTATGTGCCAAGAAGAATGTTAGTATAAACTTTCCAGGGGAGAAAAGGTACAATGAAAAAAACATTAAAAAGTGTAACTATAAAAGTATTGAGTAGATGTCTAAGGCAGCCAATACCTCTGTCAAGGAATGTCATACCTCCTGACTCATTTCAATTCTACACCCAGTTTTATCCTTATACTATATTGTTCATAACTGTGGCTTCCTGGGATAAGAGTTAAGAATATTTTCTTCACAGAATCATGAGCATCCAGATTTTACCTTTATAACAGTCCGAGAATGGATATCCCTTTTTCTTTTTTAAAAAAATGTCAGCTTGCCCGAAGCAGAATTCTTAACTTTCAATGTTCAAAACAAATTACAATTGCAATTCTAAAATTTATAATCCCAACTGTCCTGAGAAGTTTTCAATTGGGTGCCCGCATAAATGTTAGAAATAAAAAAAATATATAATAAAATGTATATTATATGATACACATAAAATAACCATCTGGGGGGAAACTATTTGGAAAGCACCAGCTTGGAGGCACTTGGTAGCTATGGTCGAAATTCATCATTCTAATTTGATGAATCTTGTTTTAATAAGAACAGCATGCTGAATTTGTGACTCTACTTTAAAGCAACTTTTAAAGAGAAAGCCAGTTTTTGGGTGGCCTGCGGATCTGTCATGAGACCAGCTTTTCCAGAAACATTGGCAGATGCAAAACAATTTCCTTGCAGATGGTTTCTCAAATTAGCCTTCTCATAGCCTATGTCACATTTCCATGACGCTAGACAAGTGTTCTTTTTCCAGTACTACTTATTGCAATTATTCACCATTTACTACTTCCAAGAAATGCACGCTACCATAGCTTAAAGCAGGGGTCTTCAAACCTGGCCGCTTTAAGATATGTGGACTTCAACTCCCAGCATTTCCCAGCCAGCATGGCTGGCTGGGGAATTCTGCCAGTTGGAGTCCACAAGTTTTAAAGTGGCTAAGTTTGGAGACCCTTGGCTTAAAGGAAAAAGAGAGAAAGATTATAAACAATTATGTTCAGGCATTATACCACTTTCCAGAAAAAGGATAGGTTTCCAGTTAAGGTTCCTAATTTGACACAAATGCAGGCAGAGAGATGGAAAGGCCAAGCTCAAGGCAGCCAACCAAAACCAGAGATTTAGCAAAGCAGCCAGAGTGTGAATGTGCAAATACAGGCAGCAGGCAGCAAAAGAAGTGATATGGAAAGCTGGTGGCTACACTATATAAGTAAGCATGCAAATTCTGTGTAGTGGGAAAAGAAGTGAATAGGAAACCTTTAGAAAGGCGCCTTGAATGTTTCCAAGTTGCAGGGTCTGCAGTTAAAAAGAAACAGCATCAAAGGTTTAGTTCTACAGAGGGTTTGTCTTGTCTGTCGTCCCCTGCCCCCCAGCCCCTTTCAGATGTGTTACTTCAAGTTGCAGGGTTTTTATTAGTTTTATCCTGCAAAAATCACAGCATGCACAGAGACGTACACACTAACTTAAGAAACTATTAATGCATTCAAGATTTCATCTGAAAAGTTTGTAGGTACCAAGCAGATAATCAACAAAGAGGTGAAAAGATTTGCTGACTTTGAAATGACCTATTATAGGTCATAACTTTGAAATGACCTAAATCAACTGTTATACCATGTGGTACTTCCATTTAACCAAAAGCAGAATTAAGCACCAGAAAACAGTCACACTGGGAACACAACCCTCCATTTTTTAGAATACAGAGCTAATGTCCCAATTTGAGTTAATAGGTATAGACGTCACTATTAAAAAAAAAGTTTACAGGAAACTCTATTATAGGCTGTCTCAGCCTGATACCTTTTATACAGATAATTTCTCACTTAGGAACCACAATCAGGTCATTCCGTTTCATGTTCACGGAGGGGAAAATCATGTGTCTGCAACAAGTGTTTACCACATTGCTTCTCCTTTGGTTGTTAAGTGAAACATCCCATGGCCACACCTTATAATTTTACTGACACCTTCTCTATTAAACTGCTTGTTTACCAGCCCATTGCGAGGCACACAAATGGAAATCCAGGGACCCGGAGACACTGCAGCGGCCATCAATGTGCACCAGTTGCAAAGCCCCCAAAAGGCAATCACATGACTATAGGACAGCATCATAAATGCAAGGATTGAATGCAATGTGGGGTTTTTTTTAGTCATAATGTCAAACCATTGCTAAGCAAGGCAGTCAAGGACTACGTAGTCCTCGACTTACAACAGTTAATTAGGTGACCATTCAAAGTTACAACAGCACTGAAAAAAGTGACTTAGGATCGTTTTTCACACTTACGACCTTTGTAGCATTCCCATGATCACGTGATCAAAAAAATCAGATTCTTGGCAATTGACTCGTACTCATACTTATGACAGTTGTTGTGTCCCAAGGCCATGTGATCCCCTTTTGCGACCTTCTGACAAGCAACATCAATGGGGAAGCCAGATTCACTTAACAATCGTGTTACTAACTTAACAGCTGCAATGATTTACTTAACAACTGTGCCAAGAAAGGTTGTAAAATGGGGCAAAACTCACTTTATAAATGTCTCACTTAACAACAGAAATGTTGGGATCAATTTTGGCCATAAGTCAAGGACTATCCATACTTGTATATAATAATAATAACACTTCAAAAATTCCCTGCCTACGTCAAAAAACTGCAATATAAGACTGAATCATATGATTATCTACAATCACTGTCACAACCCATGTAATTAAGTCAATTAAAAACTGGTGGCTGCAATACACTAACCTTAGTAAGTTTTAACACTAAAGCCAGTGTAGCATAATGGTTACAGTGGTGGATTAGAAACTGGAGATTATGAGTTCCAGTCCTCCCTTAGCATGAAAGCTTTGGCTTGTCATGCTTTCTGTTGACCTAAAGGCTCGGTCGACGGATGCAAAACGTATGCAAAAAGGACACAGCGGACGAGCAAATTTTCAGGCGTGGCTCCATCCGTTGTCATCCGCTCCAAGAAGTGGCAAAATTTTGCATAAACAGAACAGAAAAGAAAGGAAAAGAACGGACGTGGGTAGTATGTAACAGGGATGTCAAAGGGATGTTCATAGGAAGCCTAGAGGATGTATATAGGAGGCAAACCGTTCACTGCTCATCCTTTCTATTTCCGTGCTACTAACGCTGTGTAGACGTTCCATGTGCCTTTTGTTTCCTCCCTCGTTTCATTTTCAGCTGCAGCGGATGTGAGTTGAGGGGATGCCCAGAGGATTCAGAGAGGATACAGTGGATGTTTAACGGATGATAAACGGACATAGAACGTTTGCTGCTCGTATGTCACGGATTTACATCGTACACAGCGGAAAGTTCATCCGCTCAAAAAGTTTTGTGCAACTCAAAACTTCTTGAGCGGATGAAATCTCAGTGGACGGATGCTCAAAGGATAGAGTGTATGAAACACGTATGCAGTGAGTACACAACAGATGCATAGCGTTTTCCAACGGATGGCAAGCTTTTTTTAACATTTTACATCCTCTTTGTATCCGTTGGTGCAGTGTGACATGGGCTTAACCCTCTTCATCACATTGCTGTGGCGGACAAAATAACAGATGGGAATATTATCAATATTGCCTTAAGATATATAAGAGAAAGAACAGGATATCATCAATAAATATTGACAGATTATATAAGCATCCACAATTGGGGGAACTGTACTTTTTCTCATAGCTCAGCCCGAGAGACTCATATCTTTCTTTCTTTTTCTCTCGCTCTGTGAGAGACTGACTTACAAACAGAAATACCGAAACAGTTTTCCTATTATATACAGAAAGTGTGTGTGTGTGTGTGTGTGTGAGAGAGAGAGAGAGAGGGAGGGAGGGAGGGAGGGAGGGAGGGAGGGAGGGAGGGAGGGAGAGTCTTACAAGCAGAAATACGAAACACCCACATACACCCTTATTTGTGGGGACAGGAAAATCCTCTAAATTATATTTTATTTGTATTTGATTTCCTTCTATTTTTCCTTTTTGGAAAAGAAGTGTCTTAAAGTCAGTCATCCTTTCTTCCTATACATGCAGTAACTAGGATTATTTGCTCTGTTCTACATGGTTGGTTCTGATGGTATCATGCCTAACCAATTCCCTACTGTTATCTCTTTTGACCCTGAAATGCCACGGAAAACAACAGAAGAGACTGTCCCAAAGGTGTTTTTTCAGGAGGCAACTGGACTTGTTTTTCGCTTCTCATCCAAGAAAATTCTTCATCTCTGAAGATATTATTTATTATTGCCAAGAATGTGGATCATATCATGTTTTCTGCATTCAAACCACAATGCCCTTATATCTGGCTTCCAACACGGTTCTACAAAATGCCATTCAGCCTGACAATGATCAGCAATCCTTAAGACAAAACAATCAGAGCTTATATACCAATAAATAGATTAAACCCGTGATGGTGAACCTATGGCACAAGTGCCAGAAACGCATGCAATCTCTCCAGGCACGCCAGCCATTGCCCGTTGTTCTTCTGGATTCTGGTGTATGCATTTGCACCAGCTAGCTGGTTTTTGCACTTGCATGTGTGCCAGAAACCGGAAGACCAGGTAATGCTCCCGTGCGTGTGTGCCATGGAACTGCTCTTCTGATTTCTGGCACTCTCCTGTGCATGCATGCGCGCTCCTGTTTCAGCACTCAGTGCTGAAAAGGTTTGCCAATATTGGACTAAGCACTCTTGCCCTTCACTTGTCTGCCTAAATAAAAAAAGGAGAAAATGCATACTTGATAAGCCTAAATTTGATTCCCCCAACATTACATGTACAAAAAGAAATAAACATATTTTAGAACACATTCACTACCTATCTTCTACTGGCTGCTTAAGAATGAACAGTCCATAAATACAGCGCAGGTGGCCAGATTCTGCACAGCAATACTGGGGATTCGTCACAAACCCATGTCTTCTCCACCATAGTTATGTTATATAACCGTGATGGCAAACCTATGGCATGTGTGCCACAGGTGGCACGTAGAGTCATTTGTGCGGGCACGCAAACCCCAGCCAAACTTATCTACACTGCGTATGTACATGCCTCCCAGCTAATTTTCGGCCTGTTTGAGGCCGTTTTCTGCCTCCAGAGGCTCGAGGGAAGCCTCTGCAGCCTCGGGAGGCCCAAAAATGGGCCTTCTGGAAATATCGGAAGTGCCCGTTTTCAGCCTCTGGAGGGTCTCTGGAGCCCAGTGGAGGCCATTTCACCCTCCTGGGGGCTTGAGGGAAGCCTCTGCAGCCTTTGGAGGACGAAAAATGGGCCTCAAATGGGTATTCCCTGGGAGTCCTTGAGAGGGCGAAAAAGGCCTCAAATGGGTCGAAAATCAGCTGGGAGGTGTGCACGTGCACAGTGCAGGTAAGGGGGAATGGGGGGTGTTGCGTGTGCATGTGTGGGGGTAGGCACATTGCATTGTGGGTGCTGGCATGGACGTGTGTATGTGCGCTTTTGGCACATCACTGTTATATAACTATAATGAAGCAAACCCTTTGCACTGCTTAATCTTTTTCCCTTTTAGCAATGGACCTACAATGGGCCACAGAGTTTATAGATTGTAATGTTAGTATAGTTAGACCATGTATAATTGACAGACTGGATTTTATTATAGATTTTAGTTCTTATTTATTATTTTATACTAGAATCTTTAATTTTATATTTACTGAGCGTTTTATTTGTTCTGGTCTCTGGTCTAAGACTGTAATAAACTGATTGATTAATTGAACACATTCATATACCCATATACAATATAAACTTATTCCATTAGATCTTTCTTTCCCCCCATATATAAACTTCCTTAGACATAAAATTACTGAATTCTTGTTGCAATTTGCTACCTGTACTTTAACATCAGGATACTTAAAGGGAGAAAAATAGTAATTTAAAAAACCTAAGGCACAGGAGAAATTTAAGTACTGCTTCTTCTCCGCGTTGACTACATGATAAAGCCTCATAATCACCGTTGCCATTTAAATATCCACTAATCGCACAGAGGGCAGGCCTTACCATTTTCATCTCCAGCGGTTTTCCGACTTTCTTCTGACGTAACGTGTACCAGCTGCAGGATGAGGGGTCTTCGAGTAACAATCCCAGTGCCTCTTGGGAGCAGATCTCTTCCAACTAGGCTTTCTAGTACAGAACTTTTGCCGCTGCTCTGAAAATGAGAAGAGAGGACTTAAATACTCATGCCACCATTCCAATAACTTTGTACAGTTTCTTTCATCTCAGTCTCAAAATAAACTCCCATTGAGGTGGATTTGTCCTTGGCAATCCAGATTAAAAGGGGAAGAGATGATGTGAAGTGTGCAGGATGCTCAGTAATTTTGTATGAATATATTAAATCAGAATCTATTGCTAACTAACGGTGCAGAACATTCCTGGTGATGTACGGTTAATATTATGTTGCTGAGTTTCAGATGACAACTAAATCTGTTGCCTGTTGAATCAGGTGCTTGGAAAAGGGTCCTAGGTGCCTTCTTTAATGGGAAGGCAAGATATAAATGAAAATGAGTATTTTGGGGCTTGAGATTGTGTATTTTCATAATTTGCTGATTTTCATATTTGCTGATTTTCATAATGATATGAACCATTTTAATATACTATATACACAAAGTTCCTTTGACTGCCTTTAAGTGTACCTTGTCTATTTAAATGTGCCAAGAATATTACAACACAAAAGCAAGCACACAACTTCCCTACTGCTGTCACTGACATCTACTTATCACTCTTAACTGGACCCACAATGAGAAGATGACCTGCAAAGTTTGACCCATGTGTAGGCATTAAAATATAATTCCTTGAAGTACACTCCCCTTTAAATATACTTTTCAAATTTTGGATTTTTATTTCACCTGCAACAATGTAAAAAAGAACCTTTGAAACTAAAGTCGCTACCCTACCATATAAGATTCTTTAAATCAGGGGTGTCAAACTCAAGGCCTGTGGGCCGGATCCAGCCCATGATGTGGTCAGATCTGGCCCTCAGGACCATCTTGGAAAATGTAAGGGGCCAGTCAGCCACACCCAGTGAGTGGCGTCAAGCTGGCCACGCCCACCCAGTCAGCCACACCTAGCAAGTGGTGTCAAGATGGCCATGCCCACCTAGTCAGCCACGCCCACCTGGCCCTCCTAGGTAAAACATATCCCTGATGTGGCCCTCAATGAAATTGAGTTTGACACCCCTGCTTTAATTAGATCATCTTAAGCAGCATGAATGGATAAACCATTGTTTCATCAACACCAAACAGTTATCAACAAAACCAGTTTCAGAAAGCAGATTTCACAATTAGTAAGGAAACCATACCAGGAAAAAAGAGAAAGGAAGTCACATTCTTGTAGTATAGCCATAATGAGTCACTTGACAGTGAGGTGGGAAGGACAATAATTTAATAAGTAATAAATTAAATATTTGTGTTAAATATTTATGCTTAACAAATGAAAAACAAAGAAAAGCTTATATGACCCTGCAGTATAATATTAAACACAGTTTAAATGCATTGTAAATTTCTTCATTCAGTATTCTCTGGGATGTAAAGAATCAACAACTAATCAGTGTCTGTTTCATTTATCTGTTCTTTCTCAATACATAAACCAGAGCAGGAACAGAGGCAAGATAATAGACAGAAATAAGAAATTTCTGCCTAAGAAATAGGAGTAGCCATGTTGACCTGTTGCAGAAAAAATAATAATCCACCATCCACCTGTATTAGGACAAATGATTTATGGACTGCAAACAAGTTTGATTAGATAAATGATGTCAAACTCTGAGACAAAAATATAGGAGTATCAGGGACATGGTGCTGATGTGACTGAAAGAAATTGGTCTCAAAAAGCAGAGGCACTTACTTAATAGTGATTATTAAAATTGCTAAGTGGTATACCAGGTATTCTTGTGGTTTGTTGGTTAATCTAAGTACATCACAAAGAAAATTTAAATCCATATTCAAGGTACAATACTACTATCATTTCATGTCCACCTCCCACTTTAAATTTTCTCTGTTAAAGAATTACCACCTTCATGTCATAGAATGATAAATAGATTACAGAACAGAGTTGGAGGAAGCATTTAGGCCAGTGATGGTGAATCTTTTTGTTGTGATGTGCCAAAAGCGTGCCAGCACCCACAATGCAATGCACTCAGCTCCCCCCCGTGCATGCACACGCACCCCCCCCCCTTACCTGCACTGCACATGCGCATATCTCCCAGATGATTTTTGGCCTGTTTGAGGTCATTTTCTCCCTTCCGGGGCTCAAGGGAAGCCTCTGCAGCCTTTGGAAGCCGAAAAATGGGCCTATTTCTGCACTTCCGTTTTTTCCGGAAGGCCCATTTTTCGGCCTCCAAAGGCTGCAAAGGCTTTCCTCAAGCCCCCAGGATGTCAAAAAAGGCCTCAAACGGGCCGAAAATCAGTTGGGAGGTGCGCACATGTGCAGTACAAGTAAGTTTGGCTGGGGCTTACTTGCCCACACAAATGGCTCTGTGTGCCACCTGTGGCACAGATGCCATAGGTTCACTATCACAGATTTAGGCCATCAGATTCAAACAGCAGCTGAACATATATTAAACCATCCCCCACAAATAACTGTGTAGCCTTACCTGAACACCTGTATGTACTAAATAGAAGACTATGACTTCTCTGGGTAATTTGTTTTATTGTCAAATCATGCTTACCTGTTAAGAACTTACTTCCAGCCTTCAATAAGACATTGTCTTAAATCCATTATTGGTATTTTTTGCTCAACTGTCCAAATTGGGACTGGATTTTTGTCATTAAGTCATTATCCAAACAGTCATGAAGCAAAACATCATATAACTATGCTACTCAGCAATGGCAGCTCCAGTAGTCATTAGGTAAAGGATTTCAGGTTTCTGCAGTCCTGCGTGAAGTGCTGGCAATTGTATTCTTATTAGCACTATGAAGTGGTATATAAATCTACGTGCTACTGCTATTATAATAGAAATTGCCTTACAAAAGATAAATGTGCCAAATCTGGCTAGCCAAGAAAAAACAGTTCAGTAAAAAGATACTGTAATTATGAGTAATTTCCAGTTAAGTTTGCCTCCAGTACACTTCCAGGCAACCCCAGCTGAGAGCAAACACAAACACCCTTCATTTCAATTTGCAAAACTATCACCCAGTATGTATTTACTAATCATCAGTGAACATTTAAAAAGTTAACCGGCATGACTGAGCAGAGAAAGATACTAATAGCAAGCAACAGTTTACATTAACTACAGTACTATAGAACAAGTATATAACTTTCCAGAGTCACTGGAAACAGTGTTACTGGTAATTAGCACATATAATTCAAAGTCAGGGGCCTTGGGTTATTCCAACTTTAACCCTTTTAGGTGTACACCAGGTGAATCCTCTCCATTTTCTGCACATTAAATAATTTGAGGGATGGAGATGATGTAGCCAGCAATGACATAGGTCCATTCCTATGAGGGAGAGAGGCTCTGGGTAATAAACAAAGTGGAATATCCCCAGTCCTTCCCTGCCCTGTATAAATGAGGTTAGATTTCTATACCACTTTCTTGTAATCTGCAGCATTAATTTAAAATGTATTTAATATCTTCTCAGACATCCTAATAAACAAAAAAACGGATGCTATTTGGAACACTGTATTTTATTTCTTTTTTTAAAATAATTAAGTTACCAAAACTTTTCTTATGTGAGATTGGTCTATCTCTCACAAAGGGAGGGAAAAGCAGGAACCTTTGGACATTTTGCCTATATATCACAAGACCAGGAAACCACTTTATGAAAAATACTTCAACTATTGTATTGTTTTCTTGATCTAGATAGGGAACACAAGGTATGGGAGCTTGGTAACATATTAGATATTTAGGGCATAAACTGAAGGTGTGGTATTCTCTGTGACTAATTTGTCAACGTTGGGTTACAACTTCACATGTGTTGGAGGATTACTACTTCCATCATCCTAACTAGCATCCTTTAAAATCAGAAAATTTTAATGATAAGCCAAGATTCTCCTTCAGGATGGATTAACAGGAAGAGAAAGGAACATTAAGTATGTTAGCCACCTTGAGTTATTTATCAAAATAATAAAGGTAGGAAATAAATAACATGACAGAGTTTCTATTTGATTACAATATATCAAAGGTCTCCCAACTTGGCAACTTTAAGACTTATGGACTTCAACTCCCAGAATTCTCCAGCCAGCCGACTGGCTGGAGAATTCTGGGAGTTGAAGTCCACAAGTCTGAAAGTTGCCAAGTTCCATTTAAATTCTTTTCTATTCTGTAATACACTACACAAATTTTCTGAATAAGCACATATTCTAATTAACTCTAATAACTGACATACATTGCTTTGCATTTCAGTTTTTAACATTTGTGTGGATTTAAAGTGCAACTGATGTAACATTTAAGATTTCAATGGATTTGGTTTTCTCCATACATGTATAAGAAGCCTTAACAAGATTTCTTCATTAAAACTATGAGCTACAGTGTGTTTGATATTTGAATTACGTTGTTGGCATTTTTCTGTTTGTAACTGGTTATTAATAAGTATGTGCCAGCAAATTTTTTTTTTTGAAAAAATAAATACTTTTTAAAAATATTCATTTTTAGCAACCCTATTTTCTTTATTTTAGCTTTTACTGACTTTCTAGGTTTATTTCATTTTATGTCAGAAAATCTATATAGGACTTTTCCCCAATGTAACAGAATCCACATTTCGTTGGCCTTTACCTGTTTAAAAATGTATTTGGCAAACATCAAGAAAGAAAGAAAGAAAGAAAGAAAGAAAGAAAGAAAGAAAGAAAGAGAACTAAAACATATCAAGCAAGCTCTCAGAACATGTGGCTACCCCAAGTGGGCCTTCATCAAATCTCAAAAAAGACCCTATAGGAACTCCTCCATAACAAACAATGAAGAGAACAATAAACAAGCAATGCTGTCATTTCATACGTCGCAGGAATATTGGAAAAGCTCAGGAGGATCTTCTGCCAACACAAGAAATGTGCTCATTTCAAACCCAAGAATGCACTAAGGCAGAAGCTTGTCCATCCCAAGGATAAAACACCCAGGCACAAACTGAGCAATGTGGTATATGCAGTACAATGCAGTAAGCTATATGCAGATCTGTACATTGGGGAAACAAAACAACTACTTTATAAACACATGGCACAACACAGGAGAATAAACCCATCAAGACTAGATTCAGTAGTCCATCTGTATTTAAAAGACAAATGCCGCTCTTCTGAAGACAGCAAAGTCCACATTTTGGACAGAGAGGACCGCTGGTTTGAAAGAAGGGTTAAAGAAGCCATCTATGTCAAAACTGAACAGCCCTCTCTCAACAGAGAGATACAACACTACCTATCTCCTGTTTACAACACAGTTCAACAGCTCCAAGAAGGCTCCACACCCTTTTGCACTACTCAGTTGACCCTGATGACACAGATTAACCTCCAGGCTGCTGTAACAACTTGCTAAAAGAATGCAAATGACCAGCTGTCTGCAAGGAGTATAAATCCTTCCATTCCCCACCATCCAGTCAGAGCTGAAGAAGTTTCTTGGATAAGGAGTGAAATGTCTTCAAAGAAAACCTAGAAAGTCCAGCTGCCTCTTGAAAAGAACACCTTTGGGATATTTGGCAAACGAGTAAAAGTGCCTCACCCAGCTAAAATTATATCTCAGAAGCCTACAAATCCTACTCCTAATTTTACTTTATAAGATTAGAAGATAAGTCTGGCTTTCCTATTTATATAGGCACAAACGTTGCCATGCTTTTCTAACAGCAGTAAAAATTTCTAAATAAAGGCCAATTTTACCTTGCTGAAATTATTTATTGACTAAACTATAATTCCAATCTGGCCATATCTAAATGTGTTCAACTTCAATCTCCAAAATTTGTTGTCTGCTCATTACTTTTTGTTATATTTGGGGAAATCAATTCTTGGACCCAGGTTACTACTATGCTTGCAATACATTTTATGAATAGCTTTTATAATAAGATCACAGAACTGATGGAACCTAGCCAATCTTCATTTATCTAGAAAAGGTTTTGGCAAAATTGTACTTGGTAAGATCTAAGATAGGAAACAACCAAGATTGTCCAGGGCTCCAGAATAGACTAGAAGGGGAGGGGAGGGAGAAGATGGCAATGGCAAAATATTTCCATGCTCTTGCCCCTAAATTATATCAATCTGTAGGAAATAATTACAGGTGATTTTTTTAAAATAATACAATAAGACTGTAAGGAAGATAGCAAGCAACCAAGTACCAACACCAATATATGGTGCAGAAAAGGATGACAAGACAAACCAACAATAAGAGGAATCAAAGTTAAAGGTTCATCTAACTAATTCTGACTGGGTGGTCAGGATCCAGGCCCTAGAAGACACAGAGAAAACAAGGGAACTGAAGACCTATATTTTATGGTATGCTTCAGATACATTCATTTATTCATTAAATTTATATCCTACAGTTAAAATATGTTTCCATTGAATTAAATCCCACAAATCCAATTATATCCAGGGTCAAATTTACATTCAGACTTACAATTCCAATCGTGCTCATTATTCACCACTGATGATAGGATTTCTGGGAAATGTGACTTAGCAGAACTACTATGGCATAGAATTATCATCAATAACTTCTTTAAAAAGATATATTCATCAAATATATTTTATGCACATAAACTTGTTTTCCACTTAGAATACATAACCCAAAATCTTTGCTATATGGTGTGTACAATGTAATGCATTGTTACATTGCTATTTGTTTTATTTGAAAATTTTACTACTTGCTCATGGCGACTCAAGGCAGCTTATAGAAAATAAAAATACAATATAAAAGAAATAAAAATTAATTAAAATCATAAAATAACTCCCCACTCTGGTAACAACACACATTTGTACCAGTCATTTAATGGGCTCCATCTCACTCTGGGTTCCCAAGCTCGCTGGCAGAACCACATCTTCAGGCCTTCTGAAAGAGTGTCAGGGGGGGCCAATCTAATTTCCAGAGGGATGATGTTCCAAAGGGAAGGAGCTACCATGGAGAAGGCCCTTCTTCTGGGTCATGCCAGTTGTGTTTCCTTAGGGGACAGGACCAACAACATTCCTTGTCTCCCGCTCTAGTGGGTTGGATGTATGTGACTGGCAAGAGATGGCCCATCAGATAACCTGGTCCCAAGCCTGATTTTCCAGTTATCATAGTTCTACAACTTGGGACAAATGGAATGTCCAAGATGCCTGGCTTATGCATTTTGGGAAATAGGTAGACATTGCCTAATCCGGGACCCTAGGATATCTTCATGTAGATGCAGTCTTGTATGTTTCACCAGGTTGCCTAATCCTCTTTGGTATGAAGCTGTGGAGTATGATTAAAGGTGTTAGTTGGTAGAATGCTGTATTAGAAAGTTGTCTTCCTTTATATAATCCACCATAATCATGACAACCACCCCATTTTTGTCAGCTTCCCAGAGAATGAAATGATATACTTGAAATCTTAAATGGCATCTTGTGCTACTCTGCTAAGAATTTTGCAGAAGGTGAATTCTTTTTTGGTGATTGATGAAAGTATTCAAGGTAGAAGTGCAGAAAGTTGGAGGAAGGGTGCCAGGTAAAGAAAGATAGGTGATAGCAATAGCTGCTTTGTATATTTATTCTAGATGTGTTCATTGGTTTTTGTTTTAAAATATTTTTACTGTTTTAACTGTAATATATTTTTGAACAGTAAGCCACCCAGAACCATTGATTGAGATGGGCAACTATAGAAATTGATTGATTGATCAATTGGAATGAATGAATGAATGAATGAGCGAGCGAGCAAGAAAACTACCATAGGGCTATACTAAGGCAAATCAAGGGAGATATGAATCTAGAAAATTTCTGGAAAAGGAAGATTGAGATCTTCAACCTTTCTCTATTTAGCTGTGACAGAGAAAAGATCTCATAAATTTAGTCCTGAATATACTATGGAAAAAGTGTATAAATCTATTACATTGAAATGCTCTAAACTGTTTTGTTTCTGGGAGTGGGGAGATGACACATTACAATATATGTCTTATAAAGTCTGTATCCATGCTATGAAAAAACTCAGATTGTATGTATATATATCTCTTTTCTATCAGATTCCAACTTTTTTTTAAAAAAAATCAAGTTTCTTGTCTTTATAGGTACAAAGTTATGCTTGAAGGAATTTAACTGATGCTAATTGGAAGTTATAGACAAGACCAAATAAAAATGACAGTCACTGAAATATATTATTCTTTTCCTCCAGAACTAGCACATGTAGCAAACTAGTGAAATAGTTTATAGACAATTATGCAAACACATTCCATTTATACAGAACTCATTTCTTTTGAGAAGTGCCTACAGACAGAGCCATTGGCCTATCAATGAGAAACATTTTCTGTACCTCCTTCTCATTATGACTTAATAATTTCAAGCCTCTGAAGAACTCTGAAGTTGCTTCTAGGATGAGAAACAAAACATTTTCAAGGGGGAAAAAATCAACTCCTGTAATCTTTTGGAAAAGCACCTATGGGGCAACCATGACCTGGATTAATTGATAATCTCCATAAACATCCAAGCTTCTACTAATTCTACTCTGCTATGTGCCCTCAATTTATAAGAGAGGAGGATTGAGATCTTCAACCTTTCACTGTACAAGTTTAGCAGCACCAGCAAGATTTCAGTAAATTTACCCCTGTATATGGAAAAATAATACAAATCTGTTAACCAAAATGCTGTATTTTTTTCCTGGAAAATGCTATCCCTTACACATGTATTTGATCCTTTGTCAGTTTGTTTTTATATTTATAATTTTTATATTTCTATATTAAAATATAAGCTGCCTAGCATCACTTTGGACAAGCTGACAATTAAATTTAATAAATATATTAACGGTATGATTTTCATATTCTCCAATTTTCACATTATATTCCTGAATTCTTACCACTGAGATCTGATCTCCTATGGTTTCTATAATTTTAACCATTATTTATCAATCACAATTTATATTTTTCTCTGAAGAACAGGGTGTGGCATTTATATTTTCCGAGCTACTCACCCCTGAAAGCAACTGACAGAATAATCCCTGTTTACAGCATCACCTCCAAACTATTCTCTGAATAAAATATTTCTTATTATCACTTCCAAATGCCTCCACAGCACCTATATATGTCTATACAAGACCATGTGTTTAAAATGTGCATTTCCTCATTTATAAAGTGACAGCAAAGAGACCTTTTATTTAACACAGTTGTTACAAGGATAAATCTTCATGCTCAGCAGTTCCAGACAGCACATACTAAACCAAACACAAAAACATACAAACTTTTCTTATTGAATACATAGGGGCAAAATGTTCCCATTTTTCCTTTTAGCTTTAACTAGCTCTGGACTTTACCTGCTCAACATTTAAATGCATTAACTTTTAACACCATTGCAATATTTCCAAACATCTTCTCCTGTTCAGTTTAAATATTAAATTGTTAACAAACTCGACTAATCCCATCCTTAGGATTTAACAGCAAAACAAACCACCAGAGGCCTTTTGATAACCCTACAATGTAGCCTTGATGCAGCTTTCCCCAAAGTGGTATCAATCCCCCAAAATTGCTGACATTATCCAAGAGGTTACCATTATTATTGTTAGTAGTCATGTTATTAAAGTCATTAAAGTCATGTTATTAAAGTCATGTTATTAAAGTAGAATTTATTTTTCAAAATTTCATACAATGTTTGGGAATTGATGAACAATCTGAAGGGTTCAATGAGCTGTAGGACTCCTGATTTAGGGTGCTATTCCCAAAAATTTATATTGCCTATTTGCAGCCTTCAGGCCTGTTGCGTTCCCCTTAATTTGCTAGTAAAGGGGGAATTATTAAGTCAGGACTGGAAAGAGTCTCTCAGCATGCTTCTCCTATTTGAGAGTGACTTCTTTCATTCTGGGAGGGGAATATAACACGTGGTTCCAAAAAGAAAAAAAGAAAGCAAAGGTTTTTATGTCAATGCAACTCTTAACACCACAACCACTTAACTTATTTCTATAAAACTTAACCCTGCACACACCTCAAGACTCCTGAAGACTCCAATACAACCACAATAAAGCTCACTTCCAGTCCTACAACTGGAAGGCTGCCAATGCTAATCACAACTGCAATATCCATAAATGCATTTTTAAAATTTGCACACCTCCCAGACTCGCTGGGAGTTGTCGAGAATAACAATAACCACAACCACAACCACAACCACTACCCCCCCCAACCCCCACACTTTGCAAGACCCGCATTGGCCGGCCCGGCTTTCCCCCCCCCCCACCCCCCCCCCCCCCCCCCCCAAGATCAGGAAGGAAACCCACTTCTCCTGCACTCGCATCCCACTGAAACACTCCGCTCTCCCACCCAACCCCCACGGGTGGAGGGCTCCCCCAAGGGCATCTGTTCGCCTCCAGCCCGGGTGGAGGTCACCCTGACTCAGGCCCCGCCTGCCTCACCTGCGTCCCGACCACCACGATCTGCGGCAACTGGATGATATCGGCGCCCACCGTGTTGAAGACGTCCTGCAACTTGTTAATGACCGGAATCAACGCCTCCATGGCGGAGAAGATGGGGCGCGGACAGTCCGCAGGGGAGCAATGAATGGACGGGGAAGGGGGAGAGAGAGAGAGAGAGAGAGAGAGAGGAGAAGGCGCCAGGGAAGGGCGCTTGCTCCGCCACCTTCCCCGGCCGCCGACACACTTACACGCGCGCGCGCTCCCCCAACAGGCCCTGCGCGCGCTCTCCCGTCTCTCGAATTGGTAGCCGGCGTCGGCGCAAAGCATGGCGGGTACTGTAGTACGGTCCTTCCTGAGGCGGAAAAACTGCCGAAGGTTCGTCACGTAAAGGAGCGTTTTGGGTGTATGTCTTTATCATCTCGCTTGTGGTGAGTTCCCCTGATGTATTTATTTTAAATTAGTTGTGAGGTCTGTCTATCTAAGGAGAATGTTTTCAGAATTGTTTGGCTTTGCTTTCTATAACTACTTAGGCTTAGTGGAATATACAATTGTTCTAAGCGTATTCTAAACTTTTGCTGGTATATTTTATCAACAAACATCAAAAAGGACGTATAATTTTTTTTATTCGTTATTTCCCTCAAGCCAGAAACAATTACCTTATTTTCCATAGACGTACCATTTGAATAGTACACATTTGAATAATACAGCCATTTTGTGGGCTTTGTTAATCCCATTAATCAAGACCTAGCAGTATGTAACATTTACAGTGCATTCAGAAAGTATGAAATACATGAAAGCCCTGAAGAAGCTTCTTGGATGAGAAGCAAAACATCTTCAAAGAAAAAAAAAAAACCAGAAAGTTCAGTTGCCTCTTAAAGAAGCACCCTTGGGACAACCATGATCTTGGATGACTGAGAAGCTCCATAAACATGAAAGTCCACTTAGAGTTTGTTACTCACAGTTATTTATTCAGATCTTTTTTTGCAAACTCTAAGCAGGCTTTTATGTGTTTTGCACGAAGGAGAGTCTTCCATCGAGCTATAAAGCTATAAAGCCCAGATCAGTGGAGGGCTGCAGTGATGGTTGTCCTTCTGGAACTCTGTCCTATCTCCACACAGGATCTCTGGAGCTCAGTCTGAGTGACCATTGGGTTCTTAGTCACTTCTCTTACGAAAGCCCCTGTCACATTGCACCAACGGATGGAAAGAGGATGTAAAACGGAGAAAAACACTTACCATCCGTTGGTTAACGCGATGCATCTGTTCTGTACTCACTGCCTCCGTTTTGCTTCCTCTCTATCCGTCCAGCATCCGTCTATTTACGTTTCATCCGCTCAGAGGGTTTTGAGCTGCTCAAAACTTTTGCGCGGAAAATGTATCCAATGCGTCCATTCTGCATCCGCTAGGCATCCGCTAGGCATCTGTTACGCATCCGCTATATCCGCTAGGCATCCATTCCGCATCCGCGCAATTCGATCCGCTCCAGCGGTAAACGGACACAGGGAGGAAGGGGAACGGACGCGGAACAGATGCAGAACGGGTGCAGAACGGATGGAGAAAGGATGAAAGCGGATACAGCTCGCAAAGAAAGCATTTAAAACGGAAAAAACGTTCTCAGAGGGGATCTATCTTGGATATTAAGGATGTCTAGAGGATGCCTAGAGGATGCAAAGGGACACCTAGGGGAAAACCTATACTGCCTATAAAAAGGGGGAGCAACTCACCTGGATCTCACTTTTAGACCAGCAGCCCTGCTGTGCAGACCTCTGCAGCCTTGCTCTTGCTCTTCCTCTTCCACAGCATCCAGTCATGTCCACCATGGATTGTAACAAACTCACTGCCTCCGTTTTGCTTCCTCTCTATTCGTCCAGCATCCGTTTATGGACTTTTCAACCGCTCCAAAAGTTTTGGGCTGCCTAAAACTGTTGCGCGGAAAATGTATCCAGTTCGTCCGTTCTGCATCCGCTACGCATCTGCTAGGCATCCGTTACGCATCCGCAATGCATCCGCTGTATCCGCTAGGCATCCGTTGCGCATCCGTGCAACTCCATCCGCTCCAGCGGTAAACGGACACAGGGAGGAAGCGGAACGGACTCAGAACGGATGCAGAACGGATGCCTAGCGGATGCAGCACGGAAACAAAGCGTTTAAAATGGAAAAAACGTTCGCAGAGGGGACCTATCTCGGATATTAAGGATGTCTACAGGATGCCTAGAGGATGCCTAGCGGAAAACCTATACTGCCAATAAAAGGGGGGAGCAACTCGCCTGCATCGCACTTTCAGAACAGCAGCCCAGCGGTGCAGACCTCTGCAGCCTTCATCTGCCTCTTCCTCTTCCACAGCATCCAGTCATGTCCACCGTGGATTGTAACAAAGTCCTTTCGGCAGCCAACATCCTTCTGCAACAGTGCGAAGCCATCTGCAGGCTCTGTGAACACTACTGCGAGAAGAAAAGGAGCCACCCAAAAAGAGTCTGGGTCCGAAGATGGTTCGCCAGTAGAGCGGAGGACGGACTGTACAACAAGCTGATGGTGGAGCTCAGGAGCGAAGACACTCGGGCGTTCCAGAACTTCATGAGGATGCCTCCAGCCATGTTTGATGAAGTTGTGCAGCGCCTGACACCCAGGTTGACCAAGGCAAATACCAGCTTCCGGCCCAGCCTGGAACCTAGGCTCAAGGTTGCACTGACTCTGCGCCACCTGGCCTCAGGGACCTCCTACACGAGCATGCAGAACGGCTGGAGGGTGCCATCCAACACCATCAGCATTGTGGTCAGAGATGTGGTGCAGGCCATCATCGAAGAATACAAGGAGGAGCTCCTCCAGTGCCCCTCCACTGAAGAAGGATGGAAGAAAGTTGCAGAGCAGTGGTATCAGAAGTGTAACTTCCCACACACAATTGGAGCCATCGATGGCAAGAACGTGGCCTGCAAATCTCCAGCCAAATCAGGGTCCACTTATTTCAACTCCAAGGACTTCTTCAGCATCATCCTCTTTGCCGTGGTCGATGCTGACTACAAGTTCATGTACATCGATGCTTCAGGCAACGGCTCATCTTCGGATGCCCAGATATACAATGCCAGTCACCTCAAGGAGGGGCTGGAACACAACCTCATCGTGGGCTTCCCAGATCCAAAACCCCTGCCCATCGACACACAAAATGTGCCCTACTTCATCGTGGGGGATGACGCCTTCTCCCTCAGAACCGACCTCATGAAGCCCTACACCTCCAGACTCCTCACCCGTGAAGAAAGGATCTTCAACTACAGGCTGTCCAGGGCAAGGCAGGTGGTGGAGAATGCCTTTGGCATCCTGGCCAACAGGTTCCAGGTACTTCTCACCACCATGCAGCATTGCCCAGAAACCGTGAGGAGGATCATGGAAGCTTGCTGCATCCTGCACAATCTCATGCGCACCCGCTACCCAGTCTTGCAGAACAGGCTCGTGGACCTCCAACAAGGCAATGGCGACATGGAGCCTGGGGAATGGAGGCAAGGGCGAAACCTGATCGACACTGAGGATGTGCAAGGCCCCAACAGAGCCTCAAATGAAGCGAAGAAGCAGCGCAACCTCCTGAGACACTGGTGCAACTCCCCAGCTGGAGCAGTGGAGTGGCAAGACAGGATGGTAGATGCTTAATGGATGCTTCCTTCAGCCTGTCTCATCACACAGATGAGATTGGGCCATGTATGTTTGGTTGGCCTACAATGATCAGGGCATTTAATAAAGAGTTGTGTTTATGTTGACATGTGTGGATAATTATTACATTATTATTGATAATAAAGGGCCGTAGATGTGGCACTTGGGAGGGTGGACCATCCAGTCCCACTATGCTTGCACTGGAGGTTTATCTATCCCACAGCTATTACCCATCCCACAGGTATCCTAACCCATCCCAAAGCTATCCTTACCCATCCCACAAGCATACAAAGGCTTAAACCATTTCTAAATGTTTCCAGCAAGACTTTATTAAAAAAAAAGAAATGAAGCAAGTGTGTGAATCATAAATAGACTTTATTAACAACAAGCTATAAGACAAAAATGAGTCTCTGGCACTCCTCTTGGTCGCTCAGTCCCAGGGGTGAAGGGTGCAGGTGCTGTGGAGGTGGCTGGTGCTGGAGTGCTTGTCATCAGCTCCTCCAGAAGCAGAAGCAGCAGAAGCGCCAGCCCCAGAAGAGCGAGCCCTTGCTGCAGAAGCCCCAGCAGAACCAGAGTGAGGGCCAGGGGGCGGGATGGTAGCCCTGTCCCTCTTGCCAGGGCTGGCAGCAGATGGCTGAGGCTTGCTGTGCTTCCGCATGGTTGTGGGGTTGCTGGCTGGCAGGGAGGCTGGCAGGAACCAAGGCTGGCAGAATGGCTGGCAGGGAGGCTGGCTGGCAGGCAGGCAGGCACCAGGGCTGGCAGGCAAACATGAACCAAGGCTGGCAGGCAGACATGAACCAAGGCTGGCAGCAAGGCTGCCAGGGAGGCTTGTAGGGAGGCTGGCAGCAAGGCTGGCAGGCAGACATGCAGGCAGGGCAGGCAAGGCAGTCGATATGTCCGGCAGCAGGTCTTTCCTCTCAATGGCATCCTGCTTCCGATCTGCTTCCGTTATATCCGCGGGGCTGACGCAATGCATCCTCCCCGCATGCGCAGTGAACGCCAGGCATCTGTTAGGCTTCCACTGTGCATCCGCTAGGCTTCCGCTCGGCATCCGCTTCATCCGTTCTGCATCCGTTCTGCATCCGCTCTTTCCCTTCCGCGTCCGCTTCGCTGAGGCCCCCTGGAAGCCCTGCGGATGTGCCACCCACTCCCATCCGCTGGGCTTCCGTTCCGCATCCACTTTGCATCCGCCCTGCGTCCTCCCCGCGTCCGTGTTATCCGCTCTGGTTATGCACATTTTTGCCCCTTTTGAGAGCGGATAACAACGGATGGAACATTTTGCTCGTCCGCTGTGTCCTTTTTGCATCCGTTGGCCAGTGTGACATGGGCTTTAAATTGTGTTTTCACTTTGTCATTATGAACTACTGAATGTAGATTTGCTGTCCTCAATTTGAGTTTGAGCCTGGTGCTGAGGCCAATGAAGGACACCAGATGTGAGGTACAGGTTTTCTTTTCTTTTATTGGAATGGTGTATAGAAAGGGATCCTGGCCAAAATGCCAAGAGCCTAGAACAAAGGATTAAGAAAGCTTTATAAAATTTCACTAAAGCAGAAGGTAGGACAAGGAGGGATAATAAGAAATATCATGTGATAAACATTCTAGTAATAATCTAACAATTTGTTCTATTGGTCTCTACCCATCCCTATTTGTAAACCTTGGCTAATGAATGCTCCTTGAATTATCTAATGCACCTTCTATTTGCTCCAGGCCATCTCTACTCCGAACTTTTAGCTTAGTTATGCAGATGTCTGACTCTTTGTTACTGTTACCAGTCTTCTAATCACCTAGAATTGCTATAAATGTTACACATGCATATTCTCTGTGACTAAGCATTCTTTGTTCTTGCCAGACAGACCACAATTACAGGCTTCCCGATTTTCTTTCAAGTGTAGGCCATAACCTTGCTTTTTTTTTTTCAGCAACCGGCCCATCAGATTAATGAGGGGAAAAAATGAATTTCAACAACTGTAGAATCAGACTGCAGCATAACAAAATTGACAAAAGTGAAGGGGGTCTGAATACTTTCTGAGTGCACTGTATGCTTTTCAGCACCAGTAGCTGAAGTAATTTCAAAAGTATTGTTGTGCCTAAGTCCTGCTTGTAGATTTTCTGGTCACATGCAGGTTGTCCTCAACTTGCAACCATTTGTTTAGTGACTGTTGGAAGTTACAATAACGCTGAGAAAAGAGACTTTTGACCGATTTTCACACAACCATTGTAGCATCCCCATGGTCATGTGATCAGAATTTGGATGCTTGACAACTGGTATATATTTATGACAGTTTCATTGTCTTTTGAGGCCATGAGATCACATATGTGACCTTCCCATTTGACTTCTGACAAGCAAAATCAATGGGGGAAGCCAGATCCACTTAATGACTACATGATTTACTCAACAACTGCATATGTAATACTAGTACTTGATATATCAGAGTTGCACTCCAAGCAGCAGAGCCACCACTTTGAGATCTCCACAGATATTACAGATACAGTCTCCCTAACATCAATCATTGTCATTACTTCGCTAAATCCAATAGTAATATAATATAATTCTCCTCTATACACTTTAAATATACATATTATTCCTTATTCTCATTGATCTTCCTTGTCTCTAGCCAACCATAAGGAAGCAAAATCTTTATTGTCCAATGATATTATAAAGAAGGGGAAAAGGAGTCCAAAGAAAAATTATCAAGGAAGATGATGATTTTGATATTATAGTTTGACAACTAAATGGTCACATTTAGATTGGAATGTTAAGAGAGACTATACTCATTCAAAGCAGGATTTACCAGCTCTTGTGATACCAATAAGGTTATAAAGTTCATCAAAAGAAAGAGAAATAGCAAATCCCCCATTTTTTAAAAAAAAAAGCATTCATGCTCTATGTGAAGAACCTGTACAGTTCCCACTGAAAAAAAACTAAATAGCAATTATTATTATATTATGGTAGCAATTTGATAAATAAGAACTCATAAGAATTGTATTTGTTATTAAAAAGAGAAAGCTGTTTTGTTCTTGCAACAGCATTATCCTTACTCCAAAATCCGCAGTACAATTAATGTTATGGCTTCTTCACTTATTTTTATGAACCATTTGAAGGAAATGACAAACTGCTTATTGTTGCTAAGAACACTCACTACAAGGAACCCTTAAAAGGAACTTTTTATATTTTATTAGATTCTTTAGTTTAAAAAATTATAAGTAATCAAAAAAGTTTGACAATTGAATACCCCCAAAAGAAATATTTTCAAATAAACTTATTTTACCAAATAATTGAGAGGGATTAAGTTACACAAATTCCACAACTGGATTGTGATCACTTTCAAAAGCAGTTTTATTCCCCTGCAGGATTTTCCTTAGCCATAGCATCTATTGAATTACCAGACTGCTGCCCCCCCCCCCCCCCCCCCCAAAAAAAAAAAGATGTTCATCACTTAGTTTCAAAGTTCTGACAACTGGGTCATGTTTTGGCCTTTCAGCCACTGGTCACATTTACAATTGTTTTCAGTGCTCTGTGTTTATGTGATTGCAATTTACAATGGTTTTGTCAAAAGTTCCGGCAAGAACAGGTCCATTGGTAACAACGGGTTCACTTAATAACTGCCACATTTTATTTATTTATTTGATTTGTCAATCACAAGATAATACGTATAAGTATAAACATAATTATGAATACATGAAATGGATACATACAAGAAAAATAGAAACAATAGGACAGGGACGATAGGCATGTTGGTGCGCTTATGTACATCCCCTACAGACCTCTTAGAAAGGGGATGAGGTCAATAGTAGACAGTCTAAGGTTTTTGGAGTTTGGAAAAGAAACCACAGAGTCAGAGTACTGCAGACATTGACCACTCTGTTGCTGAAGACATATTTCGTGCAATCAAGTTTGGTGCAATTTACTTTGAGTTTGTATCTATTGTTTGCTCTTGTATTGTTGTGGTTGAAGCTGAAGTATTAATTGACAGGTAGGACATTGCAATGTATGATTTTACATACTATACTTCGATCGGACCGAAGGTTTTCTAGGTCTAGAATTTCGAGTCTGGTGGCAGATAGCCTGACTCACAGACGAATTCAATACAGAAGCCTGATGATGGCAGATGAAATTCTGCCGAAACGTTGCTACAACTTTAAAAGCACAACTACAATACAGCTCTGCCATTAATTAAAAATTAATAACAATCTTTTACATTTCTATTTCTTTTAACAAACATTATTTAGTGATATCATTTGTCTTTTACTTTAATCATCTATATTTCATATTTTACTTATTACTGTCTTTAAATAAAAAACAATAGTTATTAACAGTCATCCATAAAATTATTACTCTTATTCAAATTCATCTTGTCAGCTGATAAAAATCTTCCATGTTTCTTTTCAGTTTTTTTTAACTCTTTTTAAATTATTATTTTTTAAACAAATTTTATTAGTTTTTAAAGACAATACACAAACAAACAAAACATAAAACCTAATAACATAAAGTCTCTTTTCTAAAAACTGCTTATTAAATTTTAACAAAACAAATAAAACATCTTATTTGAATACGACATAGTTCCAGATTATCACATATGCATATCTTATTTATTCTTTTTCCAACTTCTCCTTTTACCTAAATTTCTATATCTCTTTATTCATTGTACTTATACTTTCACCTGTCTTGTTTACAATTTCATTATTCTCTTCTAACGTTCTTCCAAAATTTTATTAATTCTCAATAAGCTAACTTAACAAACAAAACACAAAACATGAAAACAAAAAACTTTTTTTTGGAAAGCGACTTAATCCTGGGTTAGCATCTTTTTATACAGACATAAATCAAATTCATGCTCACCTTATATACTATTTCATATCTCATTTATCATTCTATATTTTCTATATGTTTTCTTCCCTCTTTTCACTCTCTTAATTCTATTTTATTTATTTCATCTCAATTTAAATCATTTTACTTGTATCTTTTGTCCGTTCTTTTTGAATTATCTATTTTTTCTTTTCTCTTTATTGCAAAATTTCTCTGTAATCACTGGTTGAAGTATGACGACTTTTTATCTTTCCCCTAGATTTAACACTTAAAATAATATATAATTTCCATACTGATTCTGCTTGGTGCATTCTACATAGTACATTTTAAAATAATAAAAAAAGAGAAAAAAATAGTAAACTTATACTATAGTAAAAACAATGTTCCATAGCTAATTAAACTCTATTAGACATTTTACACATTCCCTTTAATATATTGTTAACACATATAATATTCCAATTTTCTAACTCTATTTCAAATGCAAATACTACAATGCAATCCTGTGCACTTTTGCAGAATCTCTTCTTTAATTACATTTTACCCTTTGTCTCTAAAAAAAACCCTGTTTTTTAACATCTTGTTTTAAGTCTTCATAACTTCTCTTCCCTTTTTCCCTTCCTCTCTTATCCAGTCTAGTCTTTTTGTCCCTCCCATCTCTCAATCTCCACCCTCTTGGTCTCCCCTCTCTGTTGTATTCTCTTTTCTGTTGCTTCCTGACATTGTATCAATTTTTCACCTTATTTTTCTCTTTCTTGGTTGTTTTTTGAAATCTTGATTTCTCCATTTTCTTTCCCTTTCCCTTTTCTTCCTCAACCAAAATTATTTGTCCATTAAAGATGGCTTCTTCTTCTTCTTCATCCCAGCTTTCTTGTTGTTGTAATTCCTGGTAGGTAGAAATCGCCATTTCTAAGAAGTGGAAAACAGATCCAGAAGAGCCCTTGCCTTCTTGTTCCTCTTCTTTTAACTTTTTATATTCTATTTTCAATTCTTCAACAGATAATGCCATTGTAAGATTTAAAAAAAAAAAAAACAACCCAAATGATTTTAGACTTTCAAAAGATAGTTTCCAAGAGTCCCAAAGTCACAAAGCAATCCAAATCAGCACAAACTGTTTCATTTAGCACTTTCATCTTTTTGTACTATCTTTTCCTGGGGTGAAATTTAAGGCTAGGTCACATTGGCCGACGGATGCAAAACGGATGCAAAAAGGACACAGTGGAAGAGCAAAATTTCGGGGGCGGCTCCATCCGTTGTTATCCGCTCTCAAAAGTGGCCCAAATTTGCATAAATAGAACGGAAAAGAACGGAAAGGAACGGACGTGGGGAGGATGTAGCGGGGATGTAAAGCAGATATTCGTAGGAAGCCTAGCGGATGAAATCGGATGGAAGCAAATGACACATCCGCAGGGCTTCCAGGGGAGAATAGTGAAGCGGACGCGTAGCGGAAGGGGCGGATGCGTAGCGGATGACGCAGATGCATCACGGACACCTATAGGATGCATAGCGGATGCATAGCAGATGCAAAGCGGTCACTGCGCATGCGGGGAGGATGAATTGCATCAGCTCCATGGATATAAAAGGATGCAGCTCGCAAGCAGTCAGCATTCAGAGGAAAGACCTGCTGCCAGAGACATCTTGAGAGAACACCATGGGGAAGAAGAGGAAGCCTGTGCCTACTCGTGCCACCCCTGGCAAGAAGGACAGAACCACCATCCCACCCCCTGGCGCTGACTCTGAAGCTGCTGGTGCTTCTCCTGCTGCTGGTTCTGCTGGTGCTGCTGGTGCTTCTCCTCCTGCTGCTGCTGTGGTGGACCAGCCCCAAAGCCCTCAAAGCCCTGCTGCTGAAGGCCCTGCCAGAGGGAGGAAGAGGCAAGGGAAGGAGAAGGGAGAGAGGAAACAGTACTCCATTTCTGAGGACCATGAGAAGGAGGTGCTGGAATGGCTGAGGGAGAATGAGTACCTGTGGAGGAAGGGCCACAGGCTCTATCGCGACACCAAGAGAAAGCAGGCAGCTTGGAGAGAGAAGGCGGAGAGCCTGGGCTACACTGCTGATGTCCTCCTGGGGTGGTGGAAGCACATGCACACCTGGTATGGCAAGCTGCACCTGAAGAAATCCGGGGAGGCCGCTATCAAGCTCACTGACCGGGAGACCTACGTAATGGTCAAGTGCAGCTTCCTGGAGGGTGAGGTCCGCCACCGAGGAGCAGCCCCTCTGACAACCCTCTCCCTCAGACAGCCCACAGACAGCCAGTCCTCTTCCAGCCAGAAGACAGCTACCGTGTCCAGGCAGGTGTCTTTGGAGGGCCCCACGGCAGAGAACCCCCCCCGACAGCTGCACTCCCCGTGCCGGAGGACGTGGAGGATCCCCTGTCTCAGATGGAGCAAGAAGAAGCAGCCACCAGAGACCAACCCACACCCACCCCCAGCTCCACCTCCACCTCCACAGAAAGCAGGCAGAGAGGCAGACTGAGGGACAGAGCCACGCTGTCCTCTTGGAGATCAGGGACACAATCAAAGCGAGCACAGATCTTCTCTCCCAGCTGGTCCATTTCGACATACCATCCTCCAACCGCAAGCCCTTCCTCACCTACGTGAGCCAGACCCTCATGGACATACCCGAGACCCAGTACCAGGTGATGAAGGAGAGGATCACAGCTCTTCTACATCACCTTCCAGGCCCAGATGAACCTGCTCCTACCCACTCCAGGTCTGCTCCTCCACCCCAGGCTATGTCACAGCCCTTCCACGGATTTCAACAGCCCCTCACCTACCAAGGCTATCACTACCAGGACTTCCCACAGCAGAGGCAGCCCTTCCCAGTCCAGGCCCAGGTACACCACACGCCACAGATGCCTCACCTCGCCCAGCTGCAGACCAGACAGCCCCACTACACTCCTCCTTCCTCCACCCCACAGCCAAGCCCATTGTCAGAACATCTGTCATCAGTCTTGGGCCTCACGTCCCAGGTACTTGATGAAAGGCCTCTCAACCTCACGGGACTGAGTCAGCTCTCTGAGAGCTTCCTGCACACACCATCTCCTGTTGTAGTCTCAGGGCCAGGCACCCCAATGGAACCTCAGACCAGCGCTCTAGCCACAGCCACCTCCACAGTCCCTGGCCGCTCGACAGCTGAGACCATGGACATGCCTCAGAGTGACTGATAATAGTGCCAGAGACTGAGTTGTTACCTGTTCACTTTATCTTTGCTTAAGACACTTTACTTGGTTCATTTTGCTTTTTTAATAAAGTCATGCAGTTTACTTAAGACAGTTATTAATAAAAGTTATCTTTGCTTCACACACTTGGTTCATTTTATTTACTTTATAAAGTGTTGGTGAAAACTTTGAAAAAATGGTTAAGTCTTTGCATGCTTGGGGGATAGGTAAGGATAGCTATGGGATGGGTAAGGATAGCTGTGGGATGGGTAAGGATAGCTGTGGGATAGGTAAGGATAGTTGTAGGACAGGTAAGGATAACTGTGGGATAGATAAACCTCCAGCGCAAGCATAGTGGGACTGTATGGTCCACCCTCCCAGCTGCCACACATATGGCCCTTTTTTATCAATAACAATTTAATCATTGATCAACACATTTCAAAATAAACAAAGCTATTAATGCCCTGTTCATTGTAGGGCCACTCAACATACATGGCACAATCTCATCAGTGTTATGGGAAGGCTCAAGGAAGCATCCATTAACCATCTATCATCCTGTCTTGCCATTCCACTGCTCCAGCTGGGGAGTTGAACCAGTATTTCAGGAGGTTGCACTGCTTCTTCCCTTCACATGAAGCTCTGTTGGGGCCTTGCACATCCACAGTGTCTTATCAGGTTTTGTCCTTGCCTCCATTCACCAGGCTCCATATCCCCATTCCTTTGTTGACGGTCCACAAGCCTGTTCTGCAAGACAGGGTAGTGGGTGTGCATGAGATTGTGCAGGACGCAGCAAGCTTCCAGGATGCTCCTTACAGTCTGTGGGCGATGCCGCATGGTGGTGAGAAGTACCTGGAACCTGTTGGCCAGGATGCCGAAAGCGTTCTTCACCACCCGTCTTGCCCTGGACAGCCTGTAGTTCAAGATCCTCTCTTCACGGTTGAGGTATCTTGAACTGTAGGGCTTCATGAGGTAGGTTCTGAGGGAGAAGGCATCATCACCAATGATGAAGTAGGGCACATCTTGTGTGTCATTGGGTAGGGGGTCTGGATCTGGAAAACCCATGATGAGGTTGCGTTCCAGCCCATCCTGGAGGTCACTTGCGTTGTATACCTGGCCATCTGAAGCTGACCCGTTGCCTGAAGCATCGATGTACATGAACTTGTAGTCAGCATCGACCATGGCAAAGAGGACGATGCTGAAGAAGCCCTTGTAGTTGTGATAAGAGGACCCTGAGCTGGCTGGAGCTTTGCAGGCCACGTGCTTGCCATCTATGGTTCCAACGGTGTGGGGAAAGTTCCACCTCTGATACCATTGCTCTGCAACTTTCCTCCAGCCTTCTTCAGTGGTGGCACACTGGAGGAGCTCCTCCAGGTATTCTTCGATGATGGCCTGCACCACTTCTCTGACCACAATGCTGATGGTGTTGTGTGGCACCCTCCAGGCATACTGCATGTTTCTGTGTGTGGTCCCAGAGGCCAGGTGGGGCAAAGTCAGTGCCACATTCAGTCCAGGGTCCAGGCTGGGACGGAAGTTGGTGTTTGCCTTGGTCAACCTGGGTCTCAGACGCTCCACAACTTCATCAAACGTGGCTGGTGGCATCCTCATGAAGTGCTGGAATGCACGAGTGTCTTCATTCCTCAGCTCCACCATCAGCTTGTCATAGAGTCCAAACTCCACTCTTCTCCCGATCCATCATCGGACCCACACAGTTCTTGGACGTCTCCTTCTCTTTGCTTAGAAAAGGTGAAACAGTCTGAAGAGGGCTTGGTTCTGGTGTTGAATGATCACGGCTACCAAAAGGAGTGTATGATGATCCATGGTGGAGATCAATGGATGATGTGGAAGAGCAAGAGCAAGGCTGAAGAGGTCTGCACACCATGGCTGCTGGACTGATACTGAGATCCAGGTGATTTCCTCCCCCTTTTTATAGGAAATGTCGGTTTTCCGGTAGGTGTCCTTCCACATACTCGAGACATCCTCCAGACATCCTAAATATCTGAGATACATCCCATATACAAATGTTTTGTCCGTTTTAATGCTTTAACGCTTTCATATATCCGTGCTACTAACGCTGTGTGGGCGTTCCGCGTACCTTTCGCTTCCTCTTTCCATTTTCTGCTGGAGCGGATGTGAGTTGCACGGATGTCCAGAGGATGCCGAGAGGATACAGTGGACGTTTAACGGATGACAATGGATGTAGAACGTTTGTTGCCCATATGTGTCACGGATGTAGATCATACGCGGCGGAAAGTCATCCACTCAAAATGTGTGCAGCTCAAAACGTTTTGAGCGGATGAAATAGCAGTAGACAGATGCTCAACGGATAGAGCGTATGAAAGACGTACGCAGTGAGTACACAACGGATGCATCGCGTTTTCCAACAGATGGCAAGCGTTTTTCTCCGTTTTACATCCTCTTTGCTTCCGTTGGTGCAGTGTGACATGGGCTTAAATTACACAGTTCCAAAGTAATTTTTTAAAAGTCTTATTGCCGTTATCTCTGATCTTAAAAGTTCCAAGCCGTCTCCTCCAACAAAATCTTAATATATATTCTTTGCCTCTCCCTTTCCACTTATAGCAAAAAAAAAGAAAATTTTTGGTTTTTTGTTCCAAAGTTCAGAAATCTTAATATCCCCTTGGCTTTAATTTTCAGATTTAATTACCTTCTATGCCAAAGCAGGTTTTTCCGATTTCCATCTGCTATTTCCGTAGGGAAGGAGAGTGAGAAGAAAAAAAAACCTTTCCCTTTAACTTTTCTCTGCCGCTTTTAACAATCTTGTTAGGAAACAATGTATCCTTTAAAAAGTTGAACCTCCAGAATAAAGATGTAAAGCCCATGTCACACTGCACCAACGGATGGAAAGAGGATGTAAAATGGAGAGAAACACTTGCCATCCGTTGGTTAACGCGATTCACCCGTTCTGTCCACACTGCATCCGTTTTTCTTCCTCTCTATCGGTCCAGCATCCGTCGACTGAGGTTCCATCCGTTCAAAAAGTTTTGAGCTGCTCAAAACTTTTTGAGCAGAAGATGTATCCAAAGCGTCCGTTCTGCATCCGCAATGCATGCGGTGAACATCCTTTCTGCATCCATTGTCATCCATTACGCGTCAGCTACATCCGCTAGGCATCCACTGCACATCCGTGCAACTCAAATCCACTCCAGCGGAAATCGGACACAGGGAGGAAGCCAAACGGATGCGGAACGGACGCGCAACGTTAGTAGCATGGATTTCAGTCCAGCAGCCCTGCTGTGCAAACCTCTGCAGCATTCATCTGGCTCTTGCTCTTCCACAGCATCCAGTCATCTCCACCATGGATCGTAACACACTCCTTTGGGTAGCCACCATCATTCTGCAACAGTGCGAAGTCATCTACAGGCTCTTTCAACTGTTCTGCGGGAAGAAAAGGAGGCGGCCAAGAAGCGTCTGGATCCGAAGATGGATCGGGAGAACAGCAGAGGACGGACTGTACAACAAGCTGATGGTGGAGCTGAGGAACGAAGACACTCGTGCATTCCAGAACTTCATGAGGATGCCTCCAGCCATGTTTGACAAACCTGGGCTCAAGGTGGCACTGACTCTGCGCCACCTGGCCTCAGGGACCACCTACAGGAGCATGCAGTATGGCTGGAGGGTGCCACACAACACCATCAGCATTGTGGTCAGAGAAGTGGTGCAGGCCATCATCGAACAATACCTGAAGGAGCTCCTCCAGTGCCCCTCCACTGAAGAAGGATGGAGGAAAGTTGCAGAGCAATGGTATCAGAAGTGGAACTTCCCCCACACCGTTGGAGCCATCAATGGCAAGCACGTGGCCTGCAAAGCTCCAGCCAAGTCGGGGTCCACTTATTTCAACTCCAAGGGCTTCTTCAGCATCATCCTCTTCACCATGGTCGATGCTGACTACAAGTTCATGTACATCGATGCTTCAGGCAACGGGTCAGCTTCAGATGCCCAGGTATACAACACCAGTGATCTCAAGGAGGGGCTGGAATGCAACCTCATCGTGGGCTTCCCAGATCCAGACCCCCTACCCAACAACACGCAATATGTGCCCTACTTCATCATCGGGTATGACGCCTTCTCCCTCAGAACCTACCTCATGAAGCCCTACACCTCCAGATGCCTCACCCATGAAGAGAGGATCTTCAACTACAGGCTGTCTAGGGCAAGGCGGGTGGTGGAGAACGCCTTTGGCATCCTGGCCAACAGGTTCCAGGTACTTCTCACCACCATGCAGCATAGCCCAGAGACCGTGAGGAGGATCATGGAAGCTTGCTGCATCCTGCACAATCTCATGTGCACCCGCTACCCAGTCTTGCAGAACAGGCTCGTGGACCTCCAACAAGGCAATGGCGACATGGAGCCTGGGGAATGGAGGCAAGGGCGAAACCTGATAGACGCTGAGGATGTGCAAGGCCCCAACAGAGCTTCACGTGAATGTTGGGTGGGCCTACAATGAACAGGGCATTTAATAAAGAGTTGTGTTTATGTTGAAATGTGTGGATCAACGCTTACATTGTTATTGATAATAAAGGGCCATAGGTGTGGCACCTGGGAGGGTGAACCATACAGTCCCACTATGCTTGCACTGGAGGTTTATCTATCCCACAGCTATTACCCATCCCACAGGTATCCCTCCCCATTCCACTGCTATCCTTACCCATGCCACAAGCATGCAAAGGCTAAAACCATTTCTAAAAGTTTCCACCAAGACTTTATTTAATAAGATAAATGAAGCAAGTGTGTGAAGCAAAGATAATCTTTATTAATAACAAGCTGTAAAAGAAAAATGACCCAAGTCAAGTGTCCAAAGCAAAAATAAAGTCAACAGGTAGCCAGCCACCCAGTCTCTGGCACTCTTCTTGGTCACTCGGAGGTGTGCCCAGTCTCAGGGATGAAGGGTCCAGGTGCTGTGGAGGTGGCTGCTGCTGGAGTGCTGGTCTGAAGCGCCACTGGGGTGCCTGGCCTCAAGAGGGCAACAGGAGACGGTGTGTTGAGGAAGCTCTCAGACAGCTGGCTCAGCCCCGTGATGTTGAGAGCCCCTTCCTCCATGACATGGGGTTTCAGCCCCAATACCGATGACAGATGTACTGAGGCCGGGCTTGGCTGTGGGGTGGAGAAAGGAGCAGTATAGTGGGGCTGTCTGGTTTGCAGCTGGGTGAGGACTGGCGTCAGTGGCATCTGTGGCATGGGTGGCATCGGTGGCGTGGGTGGCATCGCATCAGTGGCACCGGTGGCATTCCATTTACATGTGCCTGGACTGGGAAGGGCTGCTGCCTGTGCTTCTGGACCTCCTGGTACCCGTAGCCTTGGTTGGAGAGGGCCTGTGGAAAGCCTTGGAAGGGGAGTGACATCACCTGGGATGGAGGAGCAGACCTGGACTGGGTGGGAGCAGATTCATCTTGGTCTGGAGGGTTGTGAAGCAGATCGGTGATCCTGTCCTTCACCACCTGGTACTGGGGTTCTGCCATGTCCATGAGGGTTTGTTTCACATAGGTGAGGAAGGGCTTGCAGATGGAGGATGAGGAGTCGGTGTGTACCAGCTGAGAGAGGAAATCTACGCTGGTCCTGATGGTGTCTCTTATCTCCAGCAGGACAGTGTGGCTCTGTCCCTCCGGTTTGCCTCTCTGCCTTTCTGTGGAGGTGGAGCTGGGGGTGGATGCGGGTTGGGCTGTGGTGGAAGTGCCGTCTCCTTTCTCCCACTGCGCCAGGGGGTCCTCCATGTGCTCCGCCATGGGTAGAACAGCTGTCGGGGGGGGGTCTCCGTCGTGGCACGCTCCACAGATACCTGCCTTGAGACAGAAGCTGACTCTCTGCCGGAAGAGGACTGGCTCTCAGCAGGCTGCCTGAGAGAGAGGGTTGTGAGAGGGGCTGCTCCTCAGTGGCGGATCTCACCCTCCAGGAAGCTGCACTCGGCCATCACATAGGTCTTTCTGTCCGTCAGCTTGACCGCGGCCTGGCCAGATTTCTTGAGGTGCAGCTTCCCGTACCAGATGTGCATGTGCTTCCATCAGCCGAGGAGTACCTCCGAAATGTAGCCCAGGCTCTCCGCCTTCTCTCTCCAAGCTGCCTGCTTCCTTTTGGTGTCCCTATAGAGCCTGTGTCCCTTCCGCCATAGATACTCGTTCTCTCTCAGCCACTCCAGCACCTCATCCTCATGTTCCTCTTCTATGTTGTATTGGCTCCTCTCCCATTCTTGCGTCTGCCTCTTCCTCCCTTTGGCAGGACTATATGGGCCCTCATCAGAGGGGCTTCCAGGTTGTAGGGACTGCTCCTCCACACCACCACCACCAGCAGCAGCAACAGTAGCAGCAAAAGCAGGACCAGCAGCACCAGCAGCACTAGCAGGACCACCAGCAGCAGCAGCAGCAGGGTAAGCACCAGCAGCGCCAGCAGGACCAGGAGCACCAGCAGGACCAGCAGGACCAGGAGCACCAGCAGGACCAGCAGGACCAGGAGCACCAGCAGGACCAGGAGCACCAGGAGGACCAGGAGCACCAGCAGGACCAGTAGCAGCAGCAGGATCAGCAGGACGAGGAGCAGTGCCAGCAGAGTAAGCACCAGCAGAAGCACCACTGCCAGAAGCAGCATCAGCAGAGTAAGCATCAGCAGAAGCACCACCGCCAGAAGCAGCATCAGCAGAGTAAGCACCAGCAGAAGCACCCCCGCCATAAGCAGCATCAGCAGCTCCTCCAGAAGCAGCATCAGCAGAAGCCCCAGCCCCAGAAGAGCGAGCCCAGGCTGCAGAAGTCCCAGCAGAAACAGAGTGAGGGCCAGGGGGTGGGAGGGTGTCCCTGTCCCTCTTGCCAGGGCTGGCAGCAGATAGCTGAGGCTTTCTCTTCTTCCCCATGGTTGTGGGGTGGCTGGCTGGCTGGCTGGCTGGAGAGCTGTGTCTGGAAGCAGGTCTTTCCTCTGAATGGTGACCTGCTTGGGAGCTGCTTCCCTTTATATCCGTGGGGCTGACGCAATGCATCCTCTCCGCATGCGCAGTGAACGCTAGGCATCTGCTAGGCATCCGCTAGGCTTCCGCTCTGCATCTGCTAGGCATCCGCTAGGCTTCCGCTCTGCATCTGCTTCATCCGCTCAGCATCCGCTTCATCCACTCGGCATCCGCTTCATCCACTCGGCATCCGCTCTGCATCCGCTGTATCCGTTCCGGGTCCGCTTTGCTACGCTCCCCCGGAAGCCTTGCAGATGTGCCATCCGCTCCCATCCGCTTCCATCCGCTAGGCTTCTGTGAACTATCCGCTTTCCATCCGCTCTATGTCCTCCCCCCGTCCATTCCTTTCCGTGTTGTCCGCTCTAGTTATGCAAATTTTTGCCCCTTTTGAGAGAGGATAACAATGGATGGAACATTTTTCTCATCCGCTGTGTCCTTTTTACAAACGTTTTGCATCCATCAGCCAGTGTGACAGGGCCTTAACTTATTGTCCTGGTTCAGCCAAAAACTTTCACTTCTTCAAACTTCCTCCTGCACAATCTTATCCGGCTGAAAGCTTCTTTGTGGCAGCCATTAGTGACCGCCGCTCCACCGCCTTGGGAAAAGGGAGTTAAACCAGCTGAGGAGGGAGATTGCGATTCTCCCAGACCCCTGTCCGGATCTCCCCTGTCTTTAGTTACCTCTACGGGGTAACCATAGCCTCCAAATCCAGCTGGATCGAGGGCACCTCAGTAGCGAACGCAGCAGGAACATTTTAAATCTTGTTTCTGTCCTTTGTAGCTTCTTTTCCTTTTCCTTTCCCTCTTCCTTCTCTTCTTCTCCCTCCCCTTTTTGTTCCTTTTTCTATCTGATTCTCCCTTCTGTGATCCTTCCTTCTGCTTCTTCCTAGTATTATAATTGCTTTTCAAATTACTCTTTTTTTTGGTTGTTGCTCCAGTGCTTAAGTTTTTAACTCCCTCTCCCCCTTTCCCTTTTTTACCCCACTTAAAGTTGCTTGGTCATTAAATATGGCTTCTCCATTATCCCACCCTTCTTGTTCTGCCAGCATTTCTTGTTGTTTTTCATAGTTCAAAATCTCCATTTCTAAAAATTGAAATATGAAGCCAAAAGATCCTCTTCCTTCTTGGGCTTCTTTTTGTTCTTTAAGTCTCATTTTTAACTCTTCAAGGACTGATGCCATTTTAAAAAAATTTAAACAACCCCCAATTGATTTTATTTTGTTTCATTAGGTTTCATCTTCCAAAATTCCAGCAATCTTCCAACAATCCAAAACTTTTTCTTGCTTCTTTTCTCACTTTCTCTTTCCAGGGGCTTTGTTATCTTGTAACAAAGTGTCAGCTACAATGTATCTTTTGCAAGCCTTGTTAAAATTCCACTGTCGATTTTTTTTAAGGTCCAGGTGGTCTCCTCCATTTTCCAGATTCCACCTCCTTGTTTCCTTTTTTCCTCCTCTGCTTTCTTTCTTTTTTAAAAATTTTTTTTAAATTATCCAAGAATCTTTATCCTTTTGACACTTTATTTTCAGTTAAAAAGAGCCTATTAATGTCAAAGTGGATTAATATTAATTTCTTATTTGAATCTCTTCTTCTTAACATTCCAAGTCAATTAAAACTGTCAACGTGAGAGGAAAAAAAGCCAATTTCGTCCTTTCCCTTTCTCTTTTGCCACTTAAGATCTTTTTTGGAAATAGTGTTAGTCTTTAAAATTCAGGTTCCAGATACTTTAAATAGATGTTCTCCATTCAACCCGGTCAGTCAAGCTTTCTCCTTTAAACTTCCTCCTGCACAGTCTTGTCTGGTCGGGTTCTTCTTTGAGGTAACCATTTTTGACCATTGCTGAAACCACCTTTGAGAAGGGGAGTAATGGTCAGCCGAGGAGGAGAGATGCGGCTCTCCTCAATCCAGCTGATAGCTCCCCCTTCTTCTCTACGGGGTGGCTTCAGCCCCAAATCTGGATGGCTCAGGGCGTTCCAGCAGCGAGCACAGATCAAAACCGCGCACAATTGTGGATTTTGGTCCATCACCAAAGAGGCCCAAACTGGAAGTCCAGGATGAGGGTAGCAACTCTTAATGCCTTTTTGGCTATGTAATTACAGTGGGCTCTAGCACTTAGATCATTGGAGATGAATATTCCAAGGTCCTTTACAGAGCTTGGATCATCAACAAGGTCTTGACTGTTCAGCTTGTATTTTATTTTCTGATTTTTTTTGCCAATATGTGAGACAGAGCATTTATTTGTTGAGATTTGAAGTTGCCATTTGTTTGACCATTCTGATACATAGTCAAGGTCTTTTTGAAGGGTAGCAGTATTGTCTGTGGTGTTGAATAGCTTTACATCATCAGCTAAGAGAACGCAGTTGCTCTTAATATGATCACAGAGGTCATTTATGTAGAGTATGAAGAGAGTTGGTCCTAGAACACTGCCTTGGGGTACATCACTGTTGACAGGTACAGAATTTGATAGGACACTCCCAATTTTGATCATTTGCTGTCTGTTTGATAGGATTGCTTCTATCCAGTTATGCAGGTGTCCAGAGATACCATAAGATTTTAGTTTTAGGAGTAGTTTGTTGTGTACCGCTGAATCAAAGGCTTTACAGAAGTCTATGTAGATTGCGTCTATTGCTTTGCTCTGATCGAGTTGTGTAGTCCATATGTTTTTACAGTGTAAGAGTTGCAGATTACAGGATAGTTTTTTTCTGAAACCAAATTGTTTGTTAGAGAGTAGGTTGTTTGTCTAAGTGGAGGATGATGGATTGGTTAATAATTAATTCCATGACTTTACAGGTGACGTAGCATAAAGAGATTGGTCTGTAATTTTCAACTAGGCTGGGGTCTCTTTTTGAAGATGGGGATGACCGTGACTTATGACCATAGTTTTGGCAAGGAGCTGGTCCTGAAAGATTTTTTCATAACATTCATGTTCTGACTACTGTATTCACTTAATGATTGCAATGAAAAAAAGTTGTAAAATTGGGTCAATCAGATGATGACTCGTTTTATGTAACAACTTATAACCATAATTGCTAGGCTCAACTATAGTCATAAGTCAAGGACTAACTGTATCATGGCTGAACCATCATTGAATTAGCATGGATCCAAACTGAGTATCTTACTGAAAGTGTAAGGAAGCAACTTAACCTAAGAGATATTTTTATTTGCCAATTAAATATCTGCAGTTTCCTAAAACAAATTTATGTAAATTTTAAATATTTAATGATAAATAAGATAAAAGTACTATATTGTGATAAAAGCATCAAAATTTACAAAAGCAGAGCAAGCTAAATATTTTAGCCCAATAGTTTTAAATCATATTTGATGAAAAAAGTTGCAGTTCACAAATATATGATTTTTAATAAAGTATGTAGGTACAGCCAGAACATAATAAAGAAGAATCTACAGATTTTTCTCATTTGGGATTCAGTAGTATTGAGGGGAGGTTGTGCAGAACTTGAGTGTCTCGAAGGTAAGTGGTTTGCCAAGCCTATTTATGTGGCTGTCGAGAACCCCCTTGGCTGGAGCTCCACACTATAAACACTGCAGCATTTTTAGTTTCGTTTCAAGCTCTCACTGGGCATAATAGAAACCTATGCAAGGGAAAACACTATAAATGTGACTTCGTATGTCAGACGTCTTTTCTGTTGCATCCAGCTCAGGCTGTTGAATGGGTATGGATAATTTGATATGGTTTGTAGTGAACTGTGCATTCGCTTCTGAGCTGTAAATATTTTAATTGTTTATGGGTAATAATACATTGGGTTTCTTTGCATATCATGTTATTTCCACTTATGCTTAATATTAGATACAGCATACTTAAAGTCACTGACATCTTTTTGGAATAATTTAATAGACTTTGAAACTGATTTTTTTAGGAGGTGTGGTGACATTGGACTTGGGATATTGCTAAGAGAATATTTTGTAAAAACTGAATTTCCTATTATCTTGATATTAAGGACTGAATTCAAGAGATGAATAATTTATTTAGTTCAAAAAGGAAATGTTATCTATTGATCAAAAAAGAATGTTAGTATGTTTTCCTTTTGCATATATTAAAAAAGAATGCTTTTGGCTTTCTGTTGAATAGTTCATGGATACTTTTGTCAGACCCAAAACCTTTAAAGTTGACTTCTAAGGCATGGATTCTAAGGCAACATAGGAACTCTTCAACTTATAATCATAAGTGAGATCAAAATTTCTGTTGCTAAGTGAAACATTTGTTCAGTGAGTTTTGCTCCATTTTACAACCTTTGTTGCCACAGTTGTTAAGTGAATCACTTCAGTTGTTAAGTTAGTAATAGTGTTGTGAAGTGTATCTGGCTTTCCCATTAACTTTGCTTGCCAAAGGTGATCAGTTGACCCTGAGACATTGCAATCAACATATAAATATGACCTAGTTGCCAAGCAGTTGAATTTTGATCACGTGACCATGGGATGCTGCAATGGCCATAAGTGTGTGAAATGGTCACAAGTTACTTTTTTCAATGCTGTTGTAACTTTGAATGGTCATGAATGAACTGTTGTAAGTCGAAGACTACTTGTACAGCAAGTGGAAAAATATAAGCATGAAAGTGTAATTTCGTAAATAAAAGAAAGTGGAACTAGATGGTAAGATTTTCAAAACCAGCAAACCAATACTTTATCCAAATAATAGGATATTTTTGTAAAGGTTGTTCTATCTTCTGGAACTGGTTTCTCACAGTTCTAGACCCTCTATCTCTAATATGGTGATCTCTAGCTGGAGTTTAATTTCTATTTTCACTAGCCAGAATTTGACAACTGATGCCAAGTAGTCCAGCTAACTGACAGGAAACTATCTGTAGATTGGGGTTGAATGATAGGTACACAGGTAGCTGCAAAAATGAACTCCAACCTGTATTTTTCACCTTGTGTTCACGATATTTTTTAATTCTTTAGTTTTATTGTACGTTTGATTAATTTGTTGCTTTCTCCTTATCCCTGTCAAATCTCTTCCCTTCTTCTGTTTTTTTTTAATGGATTTGATTGTGCTCTTCTGCATGTCATAGGGTTAATATAATGAAAAATTGCTTTTTTCAGCAAGATCTGGGCAGGTAAATTAAGTTAGAAGATTGGGCTGAATTGGTCTGACTCTTGCACACACCTTCATTGTCTTTTTTCCTTTTTTCATTATAGTTCAGCAGGTTTTCTAAGCGTGATCCAATGGAGCTGCGTGATTATCAGTGGGAGGTCATTGGGCCTGCTTTGGAAGGAAAAAATATAATCATATGGCTGCCAACAGGTGCTGGAAAGACTCGAGCAGCTGTCTATGTTTGTAAGAAGCACTTGGAGAGTCAAGACAAGAACAAGGTGGTTGTGTTAGTCAACACGGTAAGTACCAGTAGATAGAGGGTGGTGGAAGATCATTTTCCAAAATCCACAGCTTCTTGGATTACAAACACCTCAGAGATGAAATACTTGGGACCTCAAGCAAGCACAACATCTCTGTTAATTATGAAAGCATTCCCTTTTCTAGGTTTCTGCACAAGTTAGAACAAAGTAACAGCTTTTTTTTCTTCAGGCACATGTACGCCTGAAGAAAAGGGAGTTGCTTTAACAGAAAAGAGTTGTACTCTTTCCAGTCAAAAACGCCTCTTCCAAAACATATTGGAAACGTGCATGGCCTAATGGTGCCTGTTTTATCCCCTGGAAAATCTTTCACTGCAGCAACTTTGTCTTGGCAGATACCTCTAATTGACCAACATCTGAAGAATGATTTCAGTTTCTTACAAAGTCAATTCCAAATTACCTCTGTTCATGGTGATAGTCTCCAGAAGCTATTCTTCTCAGATATGGTAAAGAGCCATGACTTGATAATTTGTACAGCCCAAATCCTGTATAATGCCCTCAACAACCAAGAAGAGGAAATGCACGTGGAACTGACTGGTGAGTAGTGAACGGTAGGGTAATGGGAAGGTACTGTGATTCACAGAAATAGAAGGTCTGCCATAGCCTGGAGTTTGACACTGATTGGGCCCAAGATTTACTTGGCCTTCCAACCTTCTGAGGCAGGTAAAATGAAGATCCAGATTGTTGAGGACATATACTGACATTTTATAACATCCAGAGAGTGCTGTAAAGCACGATGGAGCAATATATAAATCTAAGTGCTATTGCTATTGCTGTAATGTGACTCGTTATAATAGTTTTGCTCATTGTTTTCAGATTAAATGTAACAACCCATCAAAATCTGCCCTTGTTTTGTAATTGCATAATAATTACTGTATTTTTAGGAGTACAAGACGAACTTTTTCCATCCCCAAAAGTGAGTAGAAATGTCTGTGTGTCTTATACAGCAAATGTTGCTGAAGCCCCACCTACCTGGCCGCCCCCACCCTTTGGCCTCTGCCTTCCAGCAATTTGCCTTCTGGCAGCAAACAGAAAACTGTTTCAGCTTCAGCACAGCCTGATTAGCATAAGCAACTGATTGGATCAGCCTCCAATGATCAGCTGTTTCAGGCCACAGGGATTGCCATTGCCTATTGTCGCCTCCGTGTGTCTCTTTTTCGACCTTCGCATCCAATTTTTGGCCTCCACGCACCCCATTTTCCACCTGTTCTGATCCCTGTCACCTTGAATGGGCCAAAAATGGGGTGCACAGAGGCCGAAAATAGGGCACAAGGAAGCTGAAAACGGAATGCAGAGGCCAAAAATGGGGCACATGGAGGCAGCAATAGGTTATGGCAATCCCTGTAGCCTGAAACAGCTGATCATTGGGAAGCTGATCCAATTGACAACGAGCTGCTTAAGCTAATCAGATTGTGCTGAAGCTGAAACAGGCTGTTTGCTGCAAGGAGGCAAATTGCTGGGAGGCAGAGGCAATTTTTTTTCTCTTGTTTTCCTCCTCAAAAACTAGGTGCGTCTTATACTTCAGAGCGTCTTATACTCTGAAAAATACAGTAAATATAACCTCACACAACCTATACTCAGCATTCTACTGAATCATTTTTAAGACCTATCTACTCTAGAGACATGAAATTTATGGTTCCTAGGGCATATGTAAGTCTTTTGCTTCTGGACTACAGATAACAATCAAGTTATAAGGAGCTGCCTTGGATTCCTGTTCCTCAGCCAGATCACTTTATTTCTTGGAATACAGGTGGCCCTCAACTTATGACCATAGTTGAGCCCAGGATTTCCATTGCTAAGCAAGACATTTGTCAAGTTAATTTTATGACCTTTCTTGCTACCGTTGTGAAGTGAATCACTGCAGTTGTTAAATTAATAACATGGTTGTTCGATAAATCTGGCTTTCCAATTGACTTTGCTTGCAAAGAGAAAATAATACGATGCCAGGATACCGCAGCCGTCATAAAAATGAACCTGTTGCCAAGAATCCGAATTTTGATCATATGATCACAGAGATGCTGTAACAGTCTTAAGTGTGAAAAACGGTCATAAGTCACTTTTTTCAGTGCCGTTATAACTTTGAACAGACACTAAATGAATGTTGTTGATTGAGGACTCTCTACATAAAATCTATTTATTAGAGCCTATAGAAAAAAGTGTTCTGGAGAAGTAGTAAAACCATTGTCGTGGTTTTTGGTTTCTTTGTCTAAAGCAGGTTATAGCAGATTCACAGCAGAACATTACTGGAACAGTCAGTCTCTTTACGAACAGGGAGCAGCAGCATACAGTAATAATCCAGTTTTAGCTGTGAATCCCCCATTCAAGCTCACTATTTGTCTTTATTGTCCCAAAGATGTTTTTGCAAGAGGCAATTGTACTTTTACATTTTTCTTTGAAGATGTTTCGCTTCTCATACAAGAAGCTTCTTCAGCTCTGGATGGAAAGATTTATACTCCTTGCAGGCAGCTGGTCATTTGCATTCTTTGAGTGAGTTGTTAAGGTCACCTGGAGGTTTATCTGAATAGTGCAAATGGGCATGGATCCTTCTTGGAACTGTTAAAAGGACTGTGTTGTATATTAGAGACAGATGGTGTCACTGAGAGAGGACTGTTCAGTTTTGACATAGATTGCTTCTTTGACCCCTCTTTCAAACTAGCGGTCCTCTCTGTCCAAAATGCAGACTTTGCTGTCTTCAAAAGAGAGACCTTTGTCTTTTAAATGCAGATGGACTGCTGAATCTAGTCCTGATGGGTTTCTTCTCCTATGTAGTACAATACGTTTATGAAGTGGTTGTTTTGTATTGTCTCTATTGTCACCTTTTGAACATTGCCCTGTGATCACCAAGAGAGCAACTTGGAACACCCAGAAATTAGCAGATCTTCCTTCTGAGAGTAGGGAAAGCCTTTGTAGAATCTTCCACAATCTTGGGATAATTTATTCACTATCAAAGTCCTAATATCAAAGAAAAGGAGGTGAATCATATTTGAAAATTACATTTTTTGGAGAGCCTAGCAAAGAATGAAACACAAATTACATTTCAATTTAGCCATATTTCAGGTCGGACTCCTCACTGAGAACTCTGTAACCAGAAACTGACCTAATTTTTCTTGGAAGTAAAATGAATAATGAAGTAAATGTAAAGGGATTCCTTTCAATGGTTAGCCAAGTTTGATCAAGAATAATTGGGAACTGAATCTCTCCATTTCCTCTTCCATGTTACATTGTATGTCCACTCTTCTCTAAATCCAGTTGCCAAGTAGCTTTTTAGAGTTAGTGCTATATAAGTGAAAAGTTACACCACACAATTGCAAAGCTCTGTTATGCTGAGTGACAGCTCCATGGACTTTCGGCTTTGCTAAAAAATGAAACCAAGATCAGGTTTTAACTGGAGCTCCAGCCAAGGGGGATCTCAACAGCCACAACATAGGTTTTGCAATCCACTTGCAGTAGAGATACTCTGCCTCTTGAACAGTCCTCCCAATGCTGTAGAATCCCAAATGTAAAGAAACTGATACAGCAGCCTCAAACCTTTTGGGCACCAGGGACTGGTTTTTTTCCACAGATCAGAGGGGGTGTGGTTTTGCATGCTGCCTGCATCCCATGGCTGGGGCTTCTCTTGTTTACACAGCCCGGTTCCTGGCATGCTGTGGTCTGGTACTAGTCCACAGACTGGGGGTTGGGGACCCCTAAATTCTAGTTCTGATTTAGCTAGGTAGCCAGCTGGTTTACTTTGGGTTATTTTCTCTTAGCCCTAGAAAGAAGGCTATAGGACAAGGGTCTTCAAACTTGGCAAGTTTAAGACTTGTGGACTTCAACTCCCAGAATTCCTGAGATGACATGACTAGAAGAGGAATTCTGGGAGTTGAAGTCCACAAGTCTTAAAGCTGTCAAGTTTGAAGACCCCTGCTATAGGTAGCCACTTCAGAAAATGTTGCCAAGAAAAATGCAGGGACTTTTTTAGGCAGTCACCAAGGGTGAAACTAACTCAAAGGCACAAATAACATAATATGACTGTTTCCCCATGATAGAGCAAGTCGAGGGGTGGTGAACAGGCCACAGCTCGGTAGTGGGCTGCAGTCCACAGGTTGGGGACCCCTGATATAGACACAATATAGTATTTGACAGTTTTTTCCCCAAGGCTTTCACTGTTATGCTACCGAGTACTAGTCTATGCTTTATTTCCTGACTGTGGGTGCTTTACTGCTGATAATCAGTCCTGAAAGGCAGGCACTATCTCCTTCTTCAGTATCAATTACAAGGCTAGTTGCTGTTACAATTATCATTAATTTGGTCTTCTTTGTGTTTTAGTCCCAGCTTTTTTCCCTGTGCTCCTTGTCTTTCATGACTAAAGCTTCCAGACTATTTCCATTTTCATCTATTAAACTGTGTTGAGTACAGTATAAGTACAAGTTGTTGTTTCCATCCCATTTTAAAGCCATGCTCTTCAGTCCAACTTTTCCTCAATGCAAATTCAGCACGCAGTTTCAATAAATAGGAAAGATTATAAAGCCTTTTCCCACTTCTTGCTGACCTGCCAATCTTTTCTCCAGGTACCAGAAGAATTGTGGCTTTCTATCCTATGTATAGGTTTCACATAAGCACAAAGAGTTAGCAATAGCACTTGGACTTATATACTGCTCCGAAATGCTTTACGAAACTGCTCTCTGAGCAGTTTGTTCTGGGATTACCATTTTTGTAAACCCTGTTCATAGAGTGACATGATTGACACATCCAAAGGCCTTGCTACAATGAATGGAGGACATATTGACATATTTGGGGTATTTTTTATTTTTATTTGGCTGCAATTCAAGGTGCTGGCTGTCACTTTTAAAGCCCTTCATGGCTTGGATCCAGATTATCTGAGGAAACATCTCTTGCCAGTGACATCAACCCGACCCATGAGAGCGAGGAGGCAGGGAATGTTGTGGGTCCCATCCCTGAGGGAGATACACCCGATGGGACCCAGAAGAAGGGCCTTCTCCATGGTGGCTCCGTCTCTCTGGAATATCATTGCCCCAGAGATTAGAATGGCTCCCACTCTAACACTCTTTCGGAAGGTTTTTGAACGTCACTAAATTAATTGTTGTATGTCAAGGACTACCTATACTCTCCAATTCAGCAAATATTCCTGAATAAGGACATTCTCTTCCCACAAGTAGTCTATTAAAGAAAGAATGCACTATAATTAGGGTAAAAGCTGATTATCCCTTTCTATATGTTGTACAGATTTCTCTCTATTGGTGATTGATGAGTGTCATCACACTCACAAAGGAACTGTTTATAACAAGATTATGGAGGACTACTTGGACCGCAAGTTGAAAGGCCAACAGGGTTTACCTCAGATTTTGGGACTCACAGCCTCTCTCGGTACTGGAAGTTCAAATACCCTGGAAGCAGCTAAGGCCCACATCCTGGAGGTGAGTCTGATGGAAGACACTTCACTCAAGTATTGGTAGTTTGGTGGCACTATGGGTCCCTCTCTTTTCCCTCGCATAGTCATAAGTTTGGAGTTTGCTCTGCATTACAAACACAGTTCTGTTTCATACCGATCATGGGCTTTTCAAAGAGCATATACCATGTTTCCCGGAAAAGAAGACCTATCCAAAAAATAAGCCCTAGCCTGTTTTTTATGTGTAACCCCAAAATAAGCTCTAGTGAAGAGGGGTGGGCATGGCCAGCATAAGAGGTGGTGAACACACCTGGGCCTATTGTGTCTAGCAGCAGCCACAGCCCATGCAGCACGGATGAGCGGATCATCTGTGAAGCAGCAGGCAGAAGCAGAAGGGGAGGCAAGCGATCCAGATGCACCACACAGGTTGTGGGGAAGCCGAGCATCGGTGAGTCGGAGTGATGAATAGCCGCGGGAGGCTCGTCTTCACATGGGGACACCAGCAGCAGACAGAGGCAGAGTTGCAGGGGGGAAAGATGATCCAGATGTGTTGATGGGTTGGAGCAACAGGCTTCCGCATGAGGCTCATCTTCATGTCTCTTGGCTTCCCTGCAGCTTGTGCTGCACATCGGGATCACCTGCCTTTCTCTCCATGCCTTCCTCTCTGTGCAGCCTCAGAATGTGCCAACTAAGGGACTGGCGAGCTGCAACTGCTGCTGGATACCGTCAGTCCCTGCGCGCTTGCTGGCTCTTTCAGCTTTCAGGTTGATCACCCTGAAATTGTGTTTCCCCAAAATAAGCCCTAATGCTTATTTTGGAGCTCAAAAGAAAATAAGACCAGGTCTTATTTTCAGGGAAACACAGTAGTTCAAAGACAAGCACATGCTTTGTATCTATTAGCCTGCATCCTTGTCATCTCCAGTTAAGACTTTCCCTGAAAGTGCTTTCCCTGGGACCTCCTAAAATAGATCACTAACCTTGATGGATAATAAGATTATAAGAAGAATCCTGATGAAGTAGGCCAATTAGTCACAAAGAGGACACTAAGGTACATTTGGGAAGTTCTCATGGTTTGTCCTTCCCCCGAAATTAATATTCAGTATATTGCTGTAATACTGAAGAAAGGAACCACTGATGGCTCTTTTCTGTCCTAACTTTTGCTTAGTCCTTTTTGAAAATGTCACATAATCTGGTGGAAACAAATTCTGCAGTTTTACCACATTTTCTCACGTTACTGAATGTCACAATATTTTGAAAGAAGGAGAAATACTTTTTCCCACTTTAATTTTCTTCTACCAGGATTCTTCATTTTAACTTCTGTATCAAAAACAGTTCCATACTTGCTTTCTGAGCTAAAAAAAAAAATACTCTGAACGTGGTTGTCCTTCTTGGAGGGCTACTCATTTTCGTTACCTTTTCTGCACCTTTTCCAGTTATTCCATATTTTTCAAGACTCCAATCTACCTGTCAAGTGCAAAGGAAATGAAGAGATTCAGGCAGTTCAAATGAGTAGAAAGATTTATTGCAAGTTTAAGCTCTCTACTAGAATCTGACCAAGTGGCCATTAAAGGAAATCAGTGGGAGATAAGAGAGGCATTCAAGGTGGGCTGGACTTAGATCTCTTGTGGGTGTGAAGGGACTCATGGCTTATGACATGTTTGACTCCCCCACCTCTTCTTGAGGCTCAACCTGGTTATCTCCATTTCCTATGTTACCCCAGTATAAGTCATCTTCCAGAATCGAGTATTATCATCAGATGGTAAAACTGTTCCTCAATTATCGCATTTCAATTGCAGATTAAGGGAACCCTAACACCCCTCCCCCCTTGCAAATTCCCCACATCTGGAAAAGAAGGAACAAAACATCTTGCAAGTAGTAGTAAGTAGACTATCAAGTCATATTGGCCTTTTGGGACTCAGATGCCCTGATTTGGGCCAGAGCCACCTGTTATTTTAGAGAGTATTTTAATGCTCAGGAGCTTCTTGAGCATGGCACTTCCTTCAGATGCTTCAGCAGGTCCAAAATACAGCAACTCATCTCCAAACTAGAGATAGCAGATTTAGCAGCATTATCTCAATGCTGCACCTTTTGTTACTGGTTCAGCTCCCATTCATTTTAAAATGTTATGTGTCACTTTTAACGCCTTGCATGAGTTGACACCCAATACCCATAGTACCTTCACTCCTACTGAGACTTGCTCCATTCTGTGCAAACTACAAAAGAAAATAAGGACCCAGGACAATACTTCCCCACTTGCTCCAAAGTAAGGCATGCAACGTCTTGGCTTCAAGAAGCTCCTGAGCATTTCGACGCTGATGATACTTGGGCTGTTTCATTAGATAGCAATAGCAATCGTACTTAAACTTACATACTGCTTTATAGTGCTTTACAGCCCACTCTAAGCGGTTTACCCCCAACATATTGCCCCCAACAATTTTGGGTCCTCATTTTACCCACCTCAGAAGGATGGAAGGCTGAGTCAACCTTAGCCTGGTGAAATTTGAACTGTCAAATAGCAGGCAGCTGGCTGCAGCAGAAAGTAGCTTGCAGTACTGCACTCTAACCACTGCGCCACCAAGTCTCTCTAATAATTATAATTATATAATATATAAATATATAAATATAAATAATATGATAGTTCAAATTGAATGGGATAGTTGCTATTTTTATTGATATTATAATTATTTTATTGATATTATAATTTTTTTATTATTGTAAATGACTCCAAATCCTTGTGAACTGGACAGCCCATAATTCATGACATATATAAATAAACAGGCAAATTTGTTTTCATCTCTTTCTACCACTGCATCACTTAAAGGCATTCCAACTTGCCTTTCAGACCAATTGGTTTACTCCCTATTTCCTGAAGTAGTCATACAGCTGTGTTAATTCTTTCCAGATCTGTGCTAACCTGGATGCTGAAAGAATTATGTCAATCAGTAAACAGAATTCCTCTCTTGATTGTCATGTTCCATGTCCCAAGAAACAGTACGATCTGACAGAACCAAGGTTGCAGGTAAGATCACCAGGAATCTCTTAAGGAACTTTTGAAAAAAATGAATGGGCATTGTAGATAAGAAGGTTAACATTTCCTCCCACTCCACCTTTCTCATTTTATCATCTCCAGGACCCATTTGGAGAAAAGCTCAGGGAGATAATGACCCAGATTTATACTTACCTAAATGTATCTGACATTACCACGAACTTTGGTACCAAGTATTTTGAGCAACAAGTTGTGGAGCTGGAAATGAAAGGTGAGTATCCCATTAGAAGGCTTTGTAATAGCAATAGCAGTTAGAGTTATATACCGTTTCACAGTGCTTTACAGCTCTCTCTAAGCCATTTACAGAGTCAGTATATTGCACCCAACAATTTGGGTCCTCATTTTACCCATCTTGGAAGGATGGAAGGCTGAGTCAACCTTGAGCCTGGTGGGATTTGAACTGCCAAATTGTAGGTAGCAGGCTGCAGAAGTAGCTTGCAGTACTGCACTCTAACCACTGCACCACAGAGGTAATACAGACTGTCCTCAACTTACAATAATTCATTTAGTGACTGTGCAAAGTTACAATGGCACTGAAAAGAGTGACTTCTGACCAGTTTTCACATGACCATTGCAGCCTCCCCATGATCATGGGATCAAAATTTAGATGCTTGGGAACTGACTCATATTTATGAGTCAAATTAATGGAAAGATCATGTGATAGACCATTATGACATTTGCTATCTTTGTGGTGTTAAGGAGCAAAAGAATGTTGCCAAAAAACCCGAGTTTGTGCCCTGCATCTGCGGAAATACAATGATGCCCTGCTGACCAATGAAACCGTGCGCATGATTGATGCCTTCAATATGCTGGATGAGTTTTACCAAATCGAACAAGCTACTAAGAAATTAACACAAAAAAGCGAACAATATCTTTTCCAGCTCTTTGATGGTAAGTGTCTGTCAGTAAAGGAAATTGTAGAAGAAAAGAAGGGACAGGGTAAGCTCACATTGGTGGAGTTGATGGTGTCATTTTTCTGATTCAGACTGAATTCCTAGATATCTGTTTGTCCCTTAGGTGAAAAAATACAACATGGTTGCCAAAAAATCCATAGAATTATAGAACTAGAAGGAGCATTCTTTTAATTCAGCCTGCCATGTATTTTGAAAGCCAGAAAAGTCTACAGATAGTTTGGCTGCCAGCAATTGCTAATTCGTGTAAGTTTAGTTCAGTTTAGTTTAGTTTTAGTTCACGCTCTTGCACTATCCATGGTGCATTATGAAAAGGCAAACTAGCTTCACCCCCCCCCCCCCCCCCCCCCCCCGCAATATATATATAGATTCTGCCGAAACGTTGCTACAACTTTAAAAGCACAACTACAATGACGTGGGAAAATATCCGAACAAAGCTGAACTATATATGTTTTCTTAAGTTTTTGCGGGTACCTACATGTATGCTGTTCAGCTTCGTTTGGGTATTTTCCCACGTCATTGTAGTTGTGCTTTTAAAGTTTAAATCAGGATGAAGAAAAAACCATTCTGGCACAGTGTAGGCTCGCTCCAAATTTAAAACTGAAACGGCTGTGAAAGTCTGACTCACAGACGAACCCAATACAGAACTTACATGTGTGCTGTTCAGCTTTCCTCGGGTATTATCCCACGTCATTGTAGTGCTTTTAAAGTTGTAGCAACGTTTCAGCAAAATCTCATCTGCCATCATCAGGCTTCTGTATGGATGTGGGTCTCACAGCTTCTGGTTTCAAATTCGAGGCTGATCTATTCTGATTGATTAAGAGTCTAGGTCTGTATTCAGGGGACTTGGAGTTTGATTGATTGGTGTTTCTGGTTTCTTCTGTCTGTTTTGTGGCTTTGATTGGCTAGCAATCACAAATGTGTCATCGATGTATCTTAGCCATAGTTTGGGTTTGT
>BLBF01000055.1:19387405-19434967 GCA_015471245.1 Laticauda colubrina | reverse complement strand
GAGATTCTGCTGAAACGTTGCTACAACTTTAACAGAACTACAATGACGTGGGATAATACCCGAAGGAAGCTAAACAGCACACATGTAAGTACCCGCGAAAGCCTAAGAAAACATATATATATATATATACACACACACATACACATACATGTATATGTATATGTATATATGTGTATGGATGCAGTTCAGCTTCCTTCGGGTATATGTATATATGTATATATATGTTTTCTGAGGTTTTCATGGGTATTTGTATGTGGATTTTTTGTATGTAGGTTATTCGGGTTTTCTCCCGAGTAAAATTGGAAGTATTTTGATGATGTTTCGACGAAATCTCATTCGTCATCTTCAGGCTTGTGTCTTCGGCTTTGTGCTTCTCGGAGTAATGTGAGCTTGCAGCTGTTTCTTCCTTTTACCTGCCAGTGGGGGTGCGACTTGACTGGGTGGAGCTTGGCTGTGTTCTGATTGGGTGGGGATGTGTTCTTATTGGGTGGGGGGCCTGGCTGTGATCTGATTGGTTGGGGGGTTAGCTGTGTTCTGATTGGCTGGGGCTGTGTTCTGTTCAGGTGGAGGCTTGGCTATGGTGGTAACATCTTGTGTGGCCCTCGTGGATATGGGTCTGGTGTCATTCTTCATGTTAGGTATTTGTTTGTTAATGAGGGCGGGTTTTCAAATGGCTGGTAGGCGGGAGGTATCATCTCATTTATTCTTGCTGTTTGGGCGTTTTTCTATCTCTGTGGCTTCTCTGATTATTCTGTTGTTAAAGTGTTCGGTTTTGGCGATAGTTCTGGTATTTTTAAAGTCAATCTCATGTCCTGTGGCTTTGAGGTGTTGGACCAGGGAAGACGTTGGTTCTTCTTTTTTGATTGAGTTCTTGTGCTCTTCAATGGGTGCACTAATTCTTCTGTTGGTTTGCCCGATGTATATGGCGGTGGAGGCGGTGCATGAGATTTCGTATCCTCCTTGGTTTTCTAACTCGATTCTGTCTTTAGGGTTTCTTAGGATGGTGGATATTTGTCTGTTTGTGCAGAATGCTGTCTTAATGTTGTGTTTTTGGAGGATCTTGCTGATTTTGTCTGTAGTGCCTTTTATATATGGGAAGAGGGCTTTGCCGTTCTTCCAGTTAAAAGGAAGAAACAGCTGCAAGCTCACATTACTCCAAGAAGCACAAAGCCGAAGACACAAGCCTGAAGATGACAAATGAGATTTCATCGAAACATCACCAAAATACTTCCAATTTTATGCGGGAGAAAACCCAAATAACCAAAGATCCATATATATATATATATATAAACATTGCTGTGCTTCAGTGGTTAGATGGCCTAGACATTGATATTTGAACATAAATCTTTTAAACATTTATATTTTATTGGGTTTTACTAATCTAGTTGAAATGTTAATCTTTCGTCCTAGGATTTACATTCTAATCTCTTGATCCAAATTGGCAGAACAAAAAAAAAAAAATTAGGGAACATTTCACTCTCCTGATACTGTAGTTCCCCATTCACATTTTGTGAAGTATGTGCTGGATTAGTGTAAAGAAGGGCATGGGATGCTGGGAAATGGTTAGGAGGAATATTGTTTGATAATAGCAAGAGGAGGAAATAGAAGTGAATTGAAGGGCTCCAACGGGAAGAAAAGTAGAATGGCTTGGAAGGAGGCAGGAATATTAAGTATGTTTGCCATCTTGATGTTTATAGAGATTCTCAGTCATCCAGGTCATGGTTGCCCAAAGGTACTTTTTCAAGAGGCAACTGAACTTTCTTTGTTTTTTCTTGAAGTTGTTTCACTTCTCATTCAAGAAACTTTTTCAGGTCTGACTGAATGGTGGAGAAGGATTTATACTCCTTGCAGTCAACTGGTCATTACTACTGTTCCTGAGAATTGTTGAGGCCACTTGGAGGTTTATCTGTGCCTTCAGGGTCACCTTGATGTACAACCTTTTTGGAACTGCTGAAAGAACTTTGTTGTACACAGGAGATAGATAGTGTCGTATCCTTCCTACTCTGTTGAGAGAGGACTGTTCAATTGTGATATAGATGGCCTCTTTGACCTCTCTTTCAAACTAGCAGGCCTCTCTGTCCAGAATGTGGACTTTGCTTTCTTCAAAAGAGAGACCTTTGTCTTTCAAATGCAGATGGACTGTTGAATCCTGTCCTGGTGGGTTTGTTTTCCTGTGTTGTGTCAAACGTCTTCAAGGAAAAACAAGGAAGTCCAGTTGTCTCTTGAGAAGGTCTTTTTACCTACGTTAATCTTTTGGGTTAAATGCTAACTGAGATGCAGAATCAAGAAATATTATAGATACGTGTCAGATTCACATATCTGGCTGCTCATCCTTATTTGAGATCCCTTTGGTTTACAGAGAACAGGTTGTCTTTCTTGGGCATTGCTAAAGACAGTCGCTACGAGAATCCCAAACTTGGCAAGCTGCAACAAGTCCTGCAAGACCAGTTCCAAGAACTGAAGAGCTCACGGGGCATTGTGTTCACCTGGACACGCCAGAGTGCCTATTCACTACATGAGTGGGTCCTGGGCAACCAGGCTTTGTGCGCACTTGGGATCAAGTCTGATGTTCTAACTGGGGTTGGCTCCAGCAGTCAGACAAAACACATGACACAGGTAAGTCCACAAAAAAAAATGTGAAAAAGCCTTTATCCCATTCCCTGATCGACTGTAAGTCTAATAGGGATGAGACCTCCAAAAGACTGAAAGCCAATTCATAAGGGTATGCACTATGGCAAAGGACATTTCCCCATGCATAATTTCATTTGATCTTGCAGGATCCAATCTGAATTGGTTATCGGGACCAGAGGTTTGTTCTTCCAAGCCTTTTGAACTCCTACTGGAGCCTATCCTCAGGGCTCCAGCACAAATCCAAAAGCTTAGAAGAAAAAAACTTCTGATCCCAGTGACTGACTCAGATTGGATCCTGCAACATTACCCTTTTTCTTCATTCATTTGAAGTAAATATTCTTTTCCAAATCAAGAATAGAAAATATCCAAGAAAAATTATTTGTCTTTAATTTGGTTTGGTATGACCAAGGAAGGAATCTCATCTGAAACAGAGACTTAATTTGACAGGGAACAGCCTTTGCTCCTTACCTTAATTCTAAAAGTGAAATTAATGCTAAAGCCACAATGGACAGCTCAATTCCTTTGTTACTTGTACATGGTTCAACTGGCTAGTTAAATTTTCATGCATTAGTAATAATTGAGTGCTGAGTCACGCCAAGTTATTTTTTAAAATATCTTCCCAGTTTTAGTGTGGAATAGAGTGCTGTTGGGTACATACATTTACTAAAAAATGTTTCACTCCAGCATTATTTAAGCAGAAAAAAATATTTAAGACCTCAGAAAACACACAACTTGGGGACCTTTGTCAGGGTATTTCCAAAACAATATAGTAAATATGTTCCATAGTTTTCTGAACTACTGTAGTTTTAGCTTTTCTTGGCTAAACTAAAACAGAAGCTTTGCAGGGCAGGGATAGGAAGCACAACCAGATGAATTAATTTTACTTTTTTGCTTCAGTGACAGAATCTTGGAAGTTTAAAAATTATATTTTTCCCTTCTTCGCAACCCAAAAGACTAGGGAGAGTCTTTGCCTCATCCACTATCTAGCTGTGGATTATGGTGTTTTGTTACCTGATTGTTCCCTTTGCAAGGTCTCTTTGCCCAGTCTCCAAAGTCATTTTCACAACCATTACACACATAAAAAAGAGCTTTGAATATCAGAAGTGATGGATTGATTTCTCATAGTTTGTGGCCTTGTAGCTGAATATATCAAGGAACTCCAGCAGCAATTATCGCTATAGAAGTGATGTTTGGGGAAACTAAATCTGTAATGGTGGGTCACACGTACAAGCTATCATTTGATGCAACTTAGTCAAGAAGTTTACATTCGCACTTTCCCATACTTTAAAGCACCTTTTTGCCATTGAATTGAAAATATTGCACAGCTCTGAATTATAAGTACTGCTGGGAACACATCAACTCTTTAAATAGTCATTCCTTAAATCTGATTTTCTGCTCACCAAGGATGCCTTGGGTAGCTCCCAAGAGGAAATCTTAGCAAAGTGCAGACAGATAACAATTCTTACTACATTATATTACTGTACAATGCTACCGATATTATTGATTTGTTTTATTAGGATACTGCAAAAGAAGAGTAAATACAGCAACACAATATGACATTTAAATCAAATTAAACATGCTATTATTTTGGCAAGACAGAAACTTAACACTGCAATGAAATTCTATGGCACAGAATGCCTTAAGAAAAAAGAAAGGCCTTGCCAGATGTAGTTTGTTAGGGATAACATTGTTCACCCTAACTGGTTTAGGTGAAAATAATAACTATGAATCATAGTTAGTGTATGTTAGAGTGTATACAGCTTTAACTGTGAAATAGCAATTAAAGGAGTGGTTAAGAAAACAATATAAAAGTAGCAAGACTACGGCTTGCACTCTCTCTGGCTTTGATGATCCCTGATTACTGCTTGGAATCAAGACTGCATTGCTCGAACGGGAGAGACAACAAAGGACTGATTTGTAAGTGAACTGACATAGGATATTCTACATGGACTTTGCTAACTGAATACCCCTGAATGGACTGACTACATGGTAAATGAATATTGGACTGTTATTTGACTATGCCATAAACTTATACTGGAATAAAATATATTCTTGATAGCACAAGCGTATCTGTTATTTTTACTGTATGTTAATAAACATACAAGCTTAGCTCACTCATTTATCTGTGTGCCTATCTGACTAACACTGCACATTCTGTTTAGCTTGTCTACCTAACCCTGGTTGGGGAACCCAGGCTTAACACTGGTTATGGGCCCAGAGGCTGCAAAGTCAGTTTAACTAGGTTAAACAGATTTATGTAAAAAGTGAGAGTTTGTGTTGTTATACATTACAGTAAACAGACAGCTGTGTTTTATTAATTATATTTTTATATCCATATAAGAAAACATGGCACAAGTCAATATACAAAGTTTGTCCCTTATATCCAAGCTGGATGGAACAAACTATGTATCATGGTCTACAAAATGTAGTCTACTTCTACAAAGAGAAGGTCTGTGGAACATAATTGAAAATCCACCAAACGTAGAAGAATGGGATCCAGAGGATGAGGAAGACAGACTAAAGATAGAAGAATATATGCATAAAAATCAACAAGCCATTTGCATAATTGCGTTAACCTTAACTGATCAACAGCTTGTTTATATCCACGGAGAGAAAACGGCTTTTGGGTGTTGGCAGAAGCTGAAGAGAATTTATGTTCGAGATAATATTGGTGCTCACATAAATCTAACACGGAAGCTTTTCAGGACGCATCTCCAAACAAATGGTGATATGCTGAGTCATTTAAAAACTATGCAAAGCATTTTCCAAGAATTACACAAGAAAGAACTTATTTTCTCTGAACAACATCAAGTTTATATAATTCTATCTTCCCTTGATGAAAGTTATGATAACTACTTAACTTCACTTGAAATTTTGCCAAAGGAAAATTTAACTTTAACTGATATAACTGGCAGATTGATCGAAGAGGCCAGAAGAAGGCATGAAAGAGATGAATTAAGGAGGAAGCAACCTCAAAAAGAAGATAATGAATCTCCTACTGCATACGCAATTAAAAAGTGTTTTAATTGTGGAGGAAGAGGACATTTGGCAAGATTTTGTAAAAAGGCAAAGCGCCAGAACGCTGCCAGAATACTAAAAATCATCAAAAGATAAATAAACATTTAGAGTTAGCCATGTATACTAACGGAGCTGTAAAAAATAATTTATGGGTGGTTGACAGTGGGGCATCCCATTGTATAACAAATGATAACAAAAATTTTATTAAAATGTCCCAGAGTAAACAGCAGATATCGTTAGCCAATGGCTGGAAACTGAAAGCTAAAGGTCAAGGTATAGCATATTGTTTTTTTATAAAAGAGAATGTAAAAATTTTATATGTACCACAACTTAAGTTTAATTTGATTTCAGTTAGAATTTTGGTAAAACTAGGATATGTAGTTACATTTAAGGGAGATAACTGCATACTTGAAAAAGAAGATAAGAGTATTACTGCATCTTTAAGAGATGGATTATATGTGTTAAATGATGATGGTTTAAAGGTGGCTAACACAATTTATGAAAATAAGAAACCTCATGACGAATGTACTCACTTGTTACATCGAAGGCTAGGGCATTTAAATTTTAAAATGCTTAAGAAAACTGTTGAATTGTCTAAGGGAATAAGTTTGAAATCTTGTAATAAGTATTTGCAATGTAATGCCTGTAATCAAAATAAGAGCAGGGTCATACCGGCTAATAGAGTTGATGGATTTATTACTAAAGAGCCTTTAGAAGTAGTATTTGCTGATTTAATAGGTCCGTAAAAACCAAGTGTAGGAGGAGCTCGCTACATACTAAGTATAATGGACCACTATTCTAGATATGGGTTTTGCTATTTAATGAAGAGCAAAACTGAAACATATCAAAATCTATTTAATTGGTTAAAATTCTCAGAAAGAAAAACTAAAAAGAAATTAGTAACTCTCATCACAGATAATGGTACAGAATTTACAAATAATAAATTTAAAAACAGACTTAGAATGTTAGGTATTCAACATAAAATGTCTGCACCATATAGGCCACAACATAATGCCTTTATAGAGAGAAGAGGCCAAACATTACAATCAATGGCACAAACTATGATGTCTGATTCAGGATTACCTGACAATTTATGGGGAGAAGCAATAATGTGTGGTAATCATATATTAAATAATGTTGTTAATTCAACAACAGGTGAATTACCACTCACACTGTGGCATGGTACAAAACCTGATTTAAGTTACATGCACACATTTGGAGCACCAGCATGGGTGCATATCCCTACACAACTTAGATACAAAGGACAGCATAGAGCTAAAAGATTGATTTTTGTAGGTTACACATCTAATCATAGATCTTATAGATTCTGGGAACCAGGTACATCTAGAGTTTACACCAGTGCTAGTGCAAAATTCCTAGAACATGTAGGATGGAATAGATTAGAGCAAGATTTAAATAATGAAGTATTTATTGAACCCTACAAAAGGCAGAAAGATGAGATTAGCTATAAGAAGAGTCCAATTAAAGAAGAAGTCCACGAAGAGCAAATAGGACCAGAACAAGAGGAAATAGTTGATCAGGAAGAGTTACATAATCAAGAACAATTAATAAAGGAAAGTCCACCTGTAAGTCCTATAATACCTAGACGTACTACACGTGTAACTAGACCACCTGATAGGTATCAAGCAAGTATAGTTTGCCAAGTAACTAAAGTTCCAACTAGTGTAGATGAACTTAGGATGTATCCTGCTAAGGATCAGGAGAATTGGCAAAAGGCAATGGAAAAAGAACTAAATTCATTAAAGGTAATGAAAGTGTATGAAGATGCCAAATTACCTCCAGGAGAAAAATCCATTGGGTGCAAATGGATATTTAAAGTAAAAACTGGAAATGATGGGACTGTTACCCATAAAGCTAGGTTAGTAGCTCAAGGATTTAATCAAACTGCATCTGATTATGATGAAGTTTTTGCGCCAAGCCTTAAAGCTACATCTTTAAGAGCAACATTAGTGTGGGCAGCTAAGAAAAACTATGTCATTAACCATTTAGATGTAGAAACTGCTTATCTATATGCACCATTGCAGAACACTATATATTTAAGAAAACCAATTGGCATAAAAGAAAATAAAGTAAATAGTGATGATTGTTGGAAACTCAAAAAGAGTCTTTACGGGTTGAAACAATCTGGGTTTGAGTGGAACCAATATATTGTGAAAGAGTTAAACAATATAGGTTTTAAATCTGGTTTAGCAGATCCGTGTGTGTTTAAAAGAGAAAATAATGGAACGGTGTCATTATTGTTATTATTTACAGATGATATTGCTTTAATAACAAAGACTAATAATGAAGCTAATGAGATTATATCATTATTAGCCAAAAAGATAAAAATAAAGCATTTAGGTGAAATTAAAAGGTATCTAGGATTGACAATAAATAAAACAAATAATGGTTTTAAGATATCTCAAGAAGATAAAATTTGCCAATTAATTAAAACTTATAAGATGGAACTTTGTAAACTGGCAAAGACTCCAATGAGTCAGGAAGTTTGCCAAACTAATGATCAAAGTCCCAAATTTGATAAGTCCATATATCAATCTTTGATTGGTAGCTTATCATATATAAGCAATTGGTCAAGGCCAGATATAGCTTATAGTGTAAATCAGCTGGCACGTTTTAATTCAGATCCAAAAGAATGTCATTGGAAATCCTTAAAAAGAATATTGAGATATCTTAAGGGAACAATATACCATGCATTATATGTAGAACGAAAGGGTGATTTGAGTCTTAGTGCTTATGCAGATGCAAGTTTTGCAACTGATATAAACACTAGAAAATCAACATCTGGGATGGCTATATTATTTGGTAAGACACTAATAGGATGGAGGTCAATCAGACAACAGCATATTAGCTTATCTACGATGGAAGCTAAATTTTCATGTCTGTCATTATTATGCACTGACTTGATTTTCTACAAACAGTTATTGTTGGACATGGGTATAACTGTAAAAGATTCCATTATGGTGTATGAGGATAACCAAGCAGCTATAAAGTTAGCTACTAGTATTGCTGTAAAAACTAGATCAAAACATACTGACTTAAGATATTTGAATGTAAGAGAATCAGTGAAAAATGGAATAATAAAACTGGTATACTGCATGTCAGAAGAAAACATTGCAGACCAATTTACAAAAGCTCAAAGAGCAACTAAGTTTAAAGAAAGTTGCGAAAAATATTTTCTAAAGATGTAAATGATTCATAGTTATTATGTAACCTAAAAGGGGAGAATGTTAGGGATAACATTGTTCACCCTAACTGGTTTAGGTGAAAATAATAACTATGAATCATAGTTAGTGTATGTTAGAGTGTATACAGCTTTAACTGTGAAATAGCAATTAAAGGAGTGGTTAAGAAAACAATATAAAAGTAGCAAGACTACGGCTTGCTCTCACTCTCTCTCTGGCTTTGATGATCCCTGATTACTGCTTGGAATCAAGACTGCATTGCTCGAACGGGAGAGACAACAAAGGACTGATTTTGTATGTGAACTGACATAGGATATTCTACATGGACTTTGCTAACTGAATATCCCTGAATGGACTGACTACATGGTAAATGAATATTGGACTGTTATTTGACTATGCCATAAACTTAGACTGGAATAAAATATATTCTTGATAGCACAAGCGTATCTGTTATTTTTACTGTATGTTAATAAACATACAAGCTTAGTTCACTCATTTATCTGTGTGCCTATCTGACTAACGCTGCACATTCTGTTTAGCTTGTCTACCTAACCCTGGTTGGGGAACCCAGGCTTAACATAGTTTATACCAGGAATGGGGAACTATAGCCCCTTTATGATCTCTGGAGTTCAACTCCCAGAATTCCTGAGCCAGACATGCTCAGAATTCTGGGAATTTAAGTCCACAGGTCATAAAGGGGCCATAGTTTCCCACCCCTGTCTATAGACTAGTTGAATAACTTCTGGTAAAAGTTTTTAAAGGAAGCCCACATCTGCCTTCTGGGATTGAGCATCCCAATTTCGCTCCAGGGTCAAATAAAAAAAAGCCTTCTAATTTTGTCTTGGGTGTTTCTTTCAGCAAGAACAACAAGACGTTATCCAACGCTTCCGAAAAGGGCAACTCAACCTCCTTTTTTCCACCAGCGTGGCTGAGGAAGGGCTGGACATTCCTGAGTGTAATATCATAATCCGTTATGGGCTGATGACAAATGAAATTGCCATGATGCAGGTCAGTCAACTTTGAGAACCTTATTAAAATGTACCTTGACACCTGCAGAAGGAGTCTGGAAAGGAAAGAAGGAGTGTTGCTAATGCTGGGTCATTGAGAACAATTAGAGTTCAACTGAAGGGTAGTTTTTGATTGATTAGGTATGTTCTTGAAAAGAGGTCTCCAACCTTGGCGATTTCAAGACTTGTGGACTTCAACTCCCAGAATTCCTCAGCCAGCTTGAGGAATTTGCTGGCTGAGGAATTCTGGGAGTTAAAGTCCACAAGTCTTAAAGTGGCCAAGGCTGGAGACCCCCGTTCTTGAGGACCAGTGGATCACTTGTGGGCTTGATCTTTGGAGATGAACGCAGGTGCTCTTCTTTCTCTTTCTTAAGGCCAGAGGCCGTGCCCGTGCCCCAAACAGCATCTGTTCCATTTTGGCCAAGACAAACAGCAAGGAGGTGGCCCGTGAGAGGCTTAATGAAACTTTGGAGATCCTAATGGAGAGTGCCATAAAATGGGTGCAGGAGATGCCTGAGAAAGAATACCACCAAAAGGTAAAAAGAACTTCCTGGAAAGGCCAAGAAAGTGGACTTTGATATTTAGGCTTTGAAAAAGAATAAGAATAAAGCACTAATTTTGCGGGAAACACAGCAAGACAGATTCTGACATGCTGTAATAATGTACTCTTATCTATTATTTTGCTGCCATTCTATATCACCATAATTGTGGCTCATAGTCTCAGATTACAGTCTTCTAAGGGGAGGAGACTTTGAGCTATTTGTTAAAGATTGGAACTCATGGAATCCCTAATTTGGAAGCCTAGTTTCAATGTTATCTTAGAGACATATCTGGATACTTAATAAAAAAATTGCAGGAAGTTTTAGGTACTGTAGTTCCAGTGGTATGGAGTTCTTATCTGAACCATGGACCAGTTGAGGATCATAGAACATTACAGATGAACTTCAGGTTACTTACATGGATTTTGAAACAATACATGCCAGAAGATTGGGGAGTTGTTTGATTTTACAACCACTATCAATTTTTAAAGATTCTTCCCTGACTTCTCCTTTTCTTTAAGAGAAAGCTGTTATAGGTCTTTTCTTCCATAGTTTGAGAAGTTACTGATTCAATGAGTGGTTTCCAATTCAAGTAGTCTGTGATGCAACTAAACACATTTACAATTGGTAAATCATTTCCATAATCTGAATGCTTAGCAACTGACTTTTATTTATGATGGTTGCTGTATCCCACAGTCACAAGAAGAGTCAGTGGGGAAGTCAGCAGGGAAAATCACAAAATCACAAGTCATTTGGGTAAGACTTTCCCACTCTGCAGCAACCACCTCCAATCCTCCCCCGCTGGTGCAATACCTCACTGATTGTTGTGCATCCTTGTACACAGTGCCACAGGTATCTCAGCTCATGTCATCAGCTCCTCATACATTCCTGCAGCAGCCACTCCAAGCCCCTTCTTTCAGCATGAATACTGTCCTGCACCAGGCAGCAATCATCACTTACCTACATGTCAGTCTCCTTGCCAGCCATCTGGCACTTGCAATTTATTATTATTATTATTATTATTATTATTATTATTATTATTATTATTATTATTGTTGTTGTTGTTGTTGTTGTTGTTGTTGTTGTTGTTGTTGTGATGGTGGTGATGGTGGTGGTGGTTGTAGTTGTGCTTGTTGTCATTATTATCATTATCATTATTGTCAGAGTGCAACATGTGTACATTGAGATTGGCTGAGGCTCCCTTCGTGCACACACACACACCCAACACAATTCACAGTGAGGACAGAAGTCCCTAACCCAGTCCCAAACTTATTACACTATGTAACCTTGTTGCACAATGCACCAGCCTTGCAAAACTATCATACCATGTTGACATGAAGTTATTTTCTGTTCAGAAGTCTGACAACCCATGGGTATTTCCTGCTGGCTTCCCCATTGATCTTGCTCATTGGAAGCTGGAAGGAAATTGCAAGGAAGTCCTTGCTTAACAACCCATGATAGTTGATTAACAGTGGTAACTGGGAGTACCCGTCTTGCCATCGCTTAAGCCCATGTCACACTGGCCAACGGATGCAAAATGGACACAACGGAAGAGAAAAATGTTCCATCCGTTGTTATCTGCTCTCAAAAGGGGCAAAAATTTGAATAACCGGAGCGGATAACACGGACGCGGGGAGGACGCAGGGCGGATGCAAAGCGGATGCAGAACGGAAGCCCAACGGATGGAAGCAGATGGGAGTGGGTGGCACATCCGCAGGGCTTCCGGGGGGCCTCAGCAAAGCGGACGCGGAACTGATACAGCGGATGCAGAGCGGACGCCGAACGGATAAAGCGGATGCACAGCGGATGCACAGCGGAAGCCTAACGGATGCCTGGCGTTCACTGCGCATGCGGGGAGGATGCATTGCGTCAGCCCTGCGGATATAACGGAAGCAGTTCGGAAGCAGGTCGCCATTCAGAGGAAAGACCTGCTGCCAGACACATCGGCTGCCTTGCCTGCCCTGCCTGCCAGCCTTGCTGCCAGCCTTGCTACCAGCCTTGCTACCAGCCTTGCTGCCAGTCTCCCTGCCAGCCTTGCTACCAGCCTCCCTGCCAGCTTTGCTGCCACCCGGTCTGCCTGCCAGCCTTGCTGCCTGCCTTCCTGCCAGCCTTGGTTCATGTCTGCCTGCCAGCCTTTCTGCCAGCCTTGGTTCATGTCTGCCTGCCAGCCTTGGTGCCTGCCTGCCTGCCTGCCAGCCTTGGTGCCAGCCTTTCTGCCACCCTTGGTTCCTGCCAGCCTCCCTGCCAGCCAGCAACCCCACAACCATGCAGAAGCACAGCAAGCCTCAGCCATCTGCTGCCAGCCCTGGCAAGAGGGACAGGGCTACCACCCCACCCCCTGGCCCTCACTCTGGTTCTGCTGGGGCTTCTGGAGCACGGGCTCACTCTTCTGGGGCTGGGGCTTCTGCTGCTTCTGCTTCTGGAGGAGGAGCTGATGACAAGCACTCCAGCACCAGCCACCTCCACAGCACCTGGACCCTTCACCCCTGAGACTGAGCGACCAAGAGGAGTGCCAGAGACTCTTTTTTGTCTTATAGCTTGTTGTTAGTAAAGTCTATTTATGATTCACACACTTGCTTCATTTCTTTTTTTGTATAAAGTCTTGCTGGAAACTTTTAGAAATGGTTTAAGCCTTTGCATGCTTGTGGGATGGGTTAAGATAGCTGTGGGATGGGCAGGGATACCTGTGGAATGAGCAGGGATACCTTTGGGATGGGTAATAGCTGTGGGATAGATAAACTTCCAGTGCAAGCATAGTGGGACTGTATGGTCCACCCTCCCAGGTGCCATGGCCCTTTATTATCAATAATAATGTAATAATTATCCACATATGTCAACATAAACACAACTCTTTATTAAACGCCCTGTTCATTGTAGGCCAACCAAACATACATGGCCCAATCTCATCCATGTGATGAGACAGGCTGAAGGAAGCATCCATTAAGCATCTACCATCCTGTCTTGCCACTCCACGAGCCTGTTCTGCAAGACTGGGTAGCGGGTGCGCATGAGATTGTGCAGGATGCAGCAAGCTTCCATGATCCTCCTCACGGTCTCTTGGCAATGCTGCATGGTGGTGAGAAGTACCTGGAACCTGTTGGCCAGGATGCCAAAGGCGTTCTCCACCACCTGTCTTGCCCTGGACAGCCTGTAGTTGAAGATCCTCTCTTCACGAGTGAGGAGTCTGGAGGTGTAGGGCTTCATGAGGTAGGTTGTGAGGGAGAAGTCGTCATCCCCCACGATGAAGTAGGGCACATCTTGTGTGTCGTTGGGCAGGGGGTCTGGATCTAGGAAGCCCACGATGAGGTTGCGTTCCAGCCCCTCCTTGAGGTGACTGGCGTTGTATATCTGGGCATCTGAAGATGAGCCGTTGCCTGAAGCATCGATGTACATGAACTTGTAGTCAGCATCGACCATGGCAAAGAGGATGATGCTGAAGAAGCCCTTGGAGTTGAAATAAGTGGACCCCGACTTGGCTGGAGATTTGCAGGCCACGTGCTTGCCATCTATGGCTCCAACGGTGTGTGGGAAGTTCCACTTCTGATACCACTGCTCTGCAACTTTCTTCCATCCTTCTTCAGTGGAGGGGTACTGGAGGAGCTCCAACTTGTATTCTTCAATGATGGCCTTCATCACTTCTCTGACCACAATGCTGATGGTGTTGGATGGCACCCTCCAGCCGTTCTGCATGCTCCTGTAGGTGGTCCCTGAGGCCAGGTGGCCCAGAGTGAGTGCCACCTTGAGCCCAGGTTCCAGGTTTGGCCGGAAGCTGATGTTTGCCTTGGTCAACCTGGGTTTCAGGCACTGCACAACTTCATCAAACATGGCTGGCGGCATCCTCATGACGTTCTGGAACACCCGAGTGTCTTCGCTCCTGAGCTCCACCATCAGCTTGTTGTACAGTCCGTCCTCCGCTCTACTGGCGAACCATCTTCGGACCCAGACTCTTTCTGGGTGGCTCCTTTTCTTCTCGCAGTAGTGTTCACAGAGCCTGTGGATGCCTTCGCACTGTTGCAGAACGATGGTGGCTGCCAAAAGGACTTTGTTACAATCCACGGTGGACATGACTGGATGCTGTGGAAGAGGAAGAGGCAGATGAAGCCTGCAGAGGTCTGCACCGCTGAGCTGCTGTTCTGAAAGTGCGATGCAGGCGAGTTGCTCCCCCTTTTTATAGGCAGTATAGGTTTTCCGCTAGGCATCCTCTAGGCATCCTCTAGACATCCTTAATATCCAAGATAGGTCCCCTCTGCAAACGTTTTTTCCGCTTTAAACGCTTTGTTTCCGCTAGGAATCCGTTCCGCATCCGTTCCGCTTCCTCCCTGCGTCCGGGCGGATGCGCGTTGCGCGGATGCGTCGCAGACACCAAGCGGATATAGCGGATGTGCAACGGATGCGTAACGGATGCGTAGCGGATGCGTAGCAGATGCAGAACGGACGAAATGGATACATTTTCCGCGCAAAAGTTTTAGGCAGCCCAAAACTTTTGGAGCGGATGAAACGTCCATAAACGCTTGCTGGACGGATAGAGAGGAATCCAAACGGAGGCAGTGAGTACAGAACGGATACATCGCGTTAACCAACGGATGGCAAGGTTTTTTGTCCATTTTACATCCTCTTTGCATCCGTTGGTTCAGTGTGACATGGGCTTTAGCAATCTTGGATACCTGCAGAATGAAGTCATACTATACCATACATTCATATGCATGGAACACAGATTCTTTGATTCTTTCCAATAGATTGCAAAATTGCAGCATGAAGGCATGATCAGCAGGAAATTGCGGGATGTCAAACTTGAGCAGCAGCGCCAGCTACACGATCCAGACAGTGTACTTTTCTGTTGCCTAAACTGCAACCTGGCCGTCTGCCGTGCAAGTGACCTGCGCAAAATAGAGAATATGCACCACATCAACATTAATCCCAACTTCAGGTGAGGAAAAGTAGAAGTGACTAGTTGCTCTATGCTTTTGGACTCTATTTATAACATTGGGAAGAGCCAATGGAGCAGTGGTTAGGATGCAGTATTGCTAAGACAACTGCCAGGAGTTCAATTCCTTCAAGCCAGACCAACTCAAGGTTGGCTCAACTGCCCATCTTTCCAGGGTCAATAAAATTGTTGGGGACAATATGCTGACTCTAAACCACTTAGAGATTCCTGTAAACCACTATGAAATGGTGTGTGTGTATTAAATGCTAGTTCTATTGGGAAGCATATCTTGCTTTCTCCATTTAAACAACAAGTTTGTCCCAACTCTGCAGCAACCTTCTTCAAGTTGATGCCCTCCAAATAAATTGTGAAATTACCTCTCATGAATGAGAGCTGAGAGAAATGAGATTTGATATCCAATATCTGAAGAGCACTAGGTAGAGAAAGCCAGTCCTTCAGTTTCAGAAACATTTCTTGCATAATGTATAGAGAATTAGGAAAGAAACTCACTTTAGCTCCTTCTCTTTGCGGCCCTCCTGAGATGGTCTTCTATACCCGGAAGATAGTTCAGTCAAGAGTCTGGTTGACTGTTCCACAGGAATTTTCTAGAGGGGAAATGTGCTTGCAATCCAAGTATCTTATCAAATATGTGTACAGCCCCATTTATATAAAAATGGCACCATTGGCATTGCAAAATCACCATCAGTTTCTTGCAAAAGGAAACTTGGAACACCTTACATACCTTTAACACAACACCTGCCTATCTCAGGTCTATAAAAATGCCAAATACAGTCTGAACATCTGATTGACTGAGGCCAAATATGATAAATGTTATCTGCATGTAAATCCATATGTGTACAGAGGCACTACTTTCAACATAAGATGGGAAAAAGTTCAGCAAAGAACCCCCTTCCCAAAAACTGTCAGTCAGAGTTTGGTTTTTTTCAATAATTGCACACTTAGCTGCCTTAGTAGTGAAAGATTACAGAATGCCCAATTGTTCTCCATGCAGCCTCTATTACAAAAAGTCACAAGATTGTGTGTCAATTTCCCGCAAATTCAAAGACTGGAAGCTAGGCAATTCCATCAGTTGTGAGAAATGTGGGCAGGTAAGCAGTTTGAACTCATTGTTTTTCTAAATATACTTATTTTGCTTGTTTTTGTGAAGAAATAAATGTTAGGGAGGAGAAAGTGGCAAGCCAGTGGGAACTAGGCAGATGGATTTTGAATTTAATTTTTCAAATCAAACTTATTTCTAAAATCCCAAGGTTCATATTCTGTAAATATTCCTTGCCTTAATTTGTTTCATGGCAGACCTCAGTAAAGATTCCCTCCAATGATTGTTCCCTCTATTATTGTTGTTTTGGGTTTCTGTAAAGGATGTTGCAGAATGTGTTCATCAAGGACAGGAATTTAACAGGTTTTATCTGTCTTTATTGATCTGTGGAAATTGGAGTGTGAAGCCAAAGCTTGTTAAAGGTTTCAGATAAGAAAGTGGGTCTCAGGTAAACTTCCACAATTTGATGGTTGTACATTTAGGAAAGCTTTGCATGGTCTTAGCTTGGCACAAGAAATTATTAGGTAGTCTCTGGTTGAGATTATGCTTAAAGCCCTAATGCATTTTATTTTGATTTAGTTTGTCATCTTGGGTGAATCCAACAATTCTAGTTTATCCAAGAAACCATGATTTAACATAACATGTAACTCAGAATATTAAAAAAATGGGGTAGGGGCAGAGAACATCTGTCCTGTTAAATGCTATGTATCCTTGAAGAAAATCTCGAGCAGTCAATCTGTCGGTTTTGAAGGGAAGGAGGGAGGGAGGAAGGAAGGAGAATACAAGAGTATCCCTGTAAACTGGGGTGGGCTTTTGCAATCTGCGTTATTTCTGTTCTGCCCTTTGATAAAACCAGGGCAGCTCAAACACTGGGAGATGAATTTTTCTATAGTTCACTGACATTTCCCTCAAAGGTGGAAATCTATGCTTGTGACTTACTTAACCTGGTAAAGAATCCGGTAAAGAGCCAGCTAAATGTATTTGTGTTCCTGCAGATTTGGGGAGTGGAAATGGTCCACCGGGATTTCATACTTCCAATGTTGGCCATTAAAAATTTTGTGGTGGAAACTCCCAATGGCCGCCAGAAAACCAGAAAATGGAGCAAAGTTACTTTTGAAATCAAGGCCTTTGATTATACTGAATATTGTAATATTACTTTTTAAACTTGATACACAACACTTAGCGATTAAATGAAAAATAATTCAAAATAATGGAATGTGCTGCTTTTGGCTAATAAATATAGTACATCTTTATATAGTGAAAATTAGCAACCCCATTGAATGAACGCTGATTCAAAATAATTTGAAGTAGGCCTGCTGAACCTCTTCACTAATTCCAACCCTGAATGCTGGGAGCTTCTTCTTTAACTGTATTTGTGGGCTGTCTTGTCCCAAAATAAATGTTTGCAATGGGTGAAGGTACCCGGCTGTATAATTATTATTCTTGTATTAAATATCTGAATTGAGTTGGGAAGAGTACATGGCCGCCTCTTTGCAACTGGGTTTTTTTCTGAATGCCTTGAAAGAACATATAATTTGCAACATTGACTAAAATGTCAAAATTCACACTTTTTAGGCTGCAAGAATTGGAACTAATTTTGAAGCATTTCTACATCCAGCCTCCTTCACCTCTTACACAAAACATTTAAAAGTCCAGATAGCTAGTACTTAGGATGCCTGCTTTCTCCTGAGGACAAAAAACATAAAACTCTTTATTATCTTTTTTCTTTAACTTAGGCTGAAACTGCCACCTGGAAGAAGGGTGGGAAGAATTGTCACAATCGGGAAATTACCTGTCCTCAATCCTATCAGAACTTAACTGGTGTCCAGAGACAACCAGAAAATTCATCCAATTGTGTTGTTCTGAAACGGATTCAAAAATCAGGTCAGTTATGGAGGGATTAAAACCCAGAGCTGCTTTTGAGCACATCCTATGGGGAAGCACTCTCAGAGTCACAAATGCACTATAAAGCCTGGGAGGTTACTGGAAGGAAGATGAACTAGAAGTTGCCTGTGTAGGGTTCCTGATTTGGAAAATCAAATAATGAGTAAGAAATGTTCAGAGAATGAAGAGGAAGAGAAGGTTCATACAGAACAGCTTCACATAAACAGAAATCTACCTGGATTTCAAACAGAGGTCAGTCATCTTGTAATGCGTGGCAAATCTGTGAAAACTAGCTTATATTTTGGGAATACTAAAGTGTATGTAAATGAGGAAGGGGTTTAACAGATATTTCCCATCTCTCACACAACAACCTAACTGCATGTTCTGCTACTTGCAGCTTGGTTTCTAAAGTAGATTTTGCAACACCTCAATCCTGTCTGGTAAATCATTGCATTATTCTTTTTTTCCCCAAGTTTGTAGATTGCCCCAATTAAAAAAAAAAAAAGCCATTGATCAGACTTGTAATTTTATAATTGTCAAAGTTTCTTGCATCTCAGTTGAAATTGTATGACATAAACATATCCATTTTTGTCCCCCCAATAGATGTTTTTTCTATGAGGTGTTGTCCTGAAATTAATCTTGTATATGGGCCTTCCCAGTCTTAGTCCAATAATAATAATTATTAGACCACACTGCTGCTGCTGTTATGCAGAGTATATTTTTAAGAAATAAGATATTTTTGTGTTTTACCCAGCCCAAATTATTCCTTAATTGTTTTTGAAAATGAATTATAGCATTGCTTGCAGTTTACATATGATTCCATCATTAATATGGCCAGTCTTATTTTTATAAAAATATGAAACTCCACAATATGAAACTTGCAGAACAATTACTGACGGATAGTTGCTTTTATTTTACAGGATTACAAATTTCTTTAAAATTTTCAACAGAAATTAAAGTGCGTAATTTTACAGTAGTCCACTCCCACCATTATTAACCAAATATACATATATTACAGAAATGTATACAAATATCTGCAAATATTTTACATACATGTACATATTATCAATTGGTAAAGCTAAACACATTCACCATTTTAAATGTTACTTTTTCTTTCTTTCTTTTTTCCATATATTTTAGAATCTATTTGTGGTAAGAAAAAAGTGAAAAAGCCCTTCTAGAAATCACTCTCTGAATAAATATACATATATTCCAAAGCATTACCTGTAATGTATTGTCCCTTAAGCTTGACTTGGTTATTATTCAGGCAGCATTCAAAGTATAATCCCCACAACCTTTAAGTCTACAATACTCCGAACTCCTCTGAGTTTGGAATAAGATAGTTAATAGCTTTTACACACATCCAGCCTCCCATTCCAGGGCCTCCCTGCTTAACTGCAAAATGTCCTCGACTTGGGACCACAATGGAGTTCAAAATTTCCGTTGCTAAGTGAGGCAGTTGTTACATCTCATTTTGTGACCCCTTTGCCACTGTTAAGCGAATCCCTACAGGGATTAAGTGAATTTTGCAGTTGTTAAGCAAATCTGGCTTTTCTCCCTACTGACTTTGCTTGTCAGAAGTTGGATGGGAAGGTTGCAAATTGTGATACGCATGACCCCAGGACAACACAACTGTCATAAAGACGTGCTAGTTGCCAAGTGCCCAAATTTTGATCACATGATCATGATTGTGTGGAAAACATCACACATCACTTTTTTCAGTGCTTATTGTGACTTCAAAGAGTCACCAACGAATAATTGTAAATCTAGGATTACTTTTATCGCCACTCAGTATCGTGAATTTACAAACAGATGAGCTTCTGAACATTTTTTTTTGGGAGAAGGTAAGTTTGGTTTGCTATAGTGGGTAATACAAATTACTATCAGCCTGTTCTTTGCTAGGATACTGTGAGAAAATCTACTTCTCCGTTGATTTACCACAAATGTTGTATGCATCTAATAGAACCCCACATAGAAGACAAGAAAATATATATACACTATTTTTCTCTAAAAATTCAAAAGCAATTGCTTTGACAATGAACTAGCGAAAACAGTACCTCTACTCTTTAGTAATGGGAGCAGAACAAATTAAACAAGCTCTTCAAGCCAATTTCAAAAGTGATACTGAAAATATATACAATGGGGACTTGCTGATTAATGTTTAAATATGCTGCAAAATATTGTAAATGTAAAACATTTAAAGCTAACCAACACTCTCCAAATAATTATAAAATTATAATACTGTTAACATCTGTTCATATAATACAAATTAGAAGAAAAAGACCTTGATTCCTCAGTTGTTTTATATATGTGTGTGTGTGTGTGTGTGTGTGTGTGTGTGTGCTGTTCAGCTTCCTTCGGGTATTATCCCACATCATTGTAGTGCTTTTAAAGTTGTAGCAACATTTCAGCAGAATCTCATCTGCCATCATCAGGCTTCTGTATTGGGTTCGTATGTGGGTCAGGCTAGCTGAACAGCACACATACACACACACATATATAAACTACTTCTGCTGGTGTATGTGCTTATGCATGTTTCAGTTTATCAAATTACCAAAAAATTAGAATGAAATGAAAGAGTTAAAATCTAACGATTCTTCTCTGATTATCAAGTGGTGGCTCTTCATTCACATTAACAATCTAAGTGCTTCTCAACCTAAGTCACCAAAAGATGCGTGGACTTCAATTTCCAGAATTCAGCAATGCTGGCTGAGGGAATTCTGGGAGTTGATGTCCACACATCTTAACGTGACTGAGATTTAGAAATACTGATCTAAATAACTATTTCCTTAGATAAAAAGACAGGAAAAATGCCCCAGTATGATGTCTGCTGAAACAATTGATTATTTCTATTGTACTTCTTTCTCTAGGGAAACAGTACACACAATCTAAGTTCTCAATTCCATCATCTCAACATTAAACCTGATTAGTTAACATAGGTAAAGATTTCCCTTGTTCAGTCATTTCTGACTCTGGAGGGTAGTGCTTATCTCCATTTCTTAGCAGAGGGACCCAATGTTGTGCGGAGATTCTTTCCATGCTCATGTGGCCAGCATGACAATAGACTGAGACACATGGAACACTATTACTTTCCCACCAAAGTAGTACTTATTAATCTACTCACATTTGCATGCTTACAAACTGCTAATTGGGCAGGAGCTGAGGCAAATAAAGGGAGCTCACCCCATTGCGTGGTGGTCTGGTCTCAAACTCAAGACTTCCAGCTGAAAAGCTCAGGGTCTTTTAACTGCTGAGCCAATGGGCCTAGCACATTGTTGGCTCTAACCTGAAACCACTGATTTCAAGTCATTGGATATTTACATTACGTTGCCAGATAGTACTTAGTTTCAGTTTAGCATGTTGGGTAAAACTGGCTGCTCTGGTTTATCAGATTCACAGTTGGGTTTGTGCAACCAACTACTATAGTTTATTCAGTAAACCATGTTTAACCAAGCAATGGCTTAATGAAGTGTGAGACTCTAGATCGAAGCAATATTTAATCAAAATATCCCATCAGACTGTCTCCCATCTACTGTATCACTGGAAACTAACTGAGGGCAGATGGCAAAATGATGGCAAAAATAGTACATACCAGAATGTCTCTTATAAATCAATTAGAAGCAATTATTTGAGTAGATAATTTCAGAGGCAGCGATTGTTTTCCTGCCTTCTATATCCAGTTATTTACTATTTAATACAATTGCCACCCAATTTAAAGCTCAAGTATGTTAGCCATATCAAACGTATAAATATTTTGTATTCATTTCTACAATATCAATATACTATATATAAATCATAGTGTCATGACAAATTAAGGATTTTAACAATGCATGTATGGGCCAAGAGGAAGTGTTGTTTAGTTATTAAATAGGTGGGTGCATTTACCATAATGTGCAAGAATGGCATGTCCTAGAACAGGGGTCTCCAACCTTGGCCACTTTAAGACTTGTGGTCCACTAGTCCACCCCTGTCCTAGAATCAGACAATTTTTTTGGTGTCTCTTTTGTAAAGCCTAGCAACTAAGATCCTTTCTTTGCCAGTGACAATAATTCTTTCTTACACACAGAAGGCTTAACCTAGCACGGGAAATTCCTGTGCACAAATTCATAAGGAATTCCAATGCACAAATTCCTCAGACAAGAATCTACCCGGGGAAGGTGTGAAGGGAAACCACAGTCCTTGGATGTAAGGCTCATAATCAGAGAGTATTTTCACATTTGGTTCCTATGTGCTTCAGTTGGGAGTGGGGTAGGGTAGAGGGAAGAGAGAAAGAAGGAGTATATCCAACTGTTTAGTATTTAATGCAGTTGCAGTCCAACTCAAAGCCCAAGTGTGTATAAACCTCAATGAACAGTTGAGGACAGGTAGAAGCAAAACTTGGAAGATACTTTCTGGGTTTCTCCATTTAGACCTCCCCTATCAAGGGCAAAAGATTAGGTGGTCCACATATGAAGATCCAGTTAAACTGGTTTGGTGCTATTCATGCCTACGCACAGGAATATTCTCAATAAACAGTACCTGCTTGGAGTTAAATAAGAGTCAATGGAAATCAAGGGGGGTTGGGCTTAGTTTGCTTCTGGCTACATAGGGTTTCTAGGCTGATCCCTTTTTTTAACTGCCAGTCCCTCTATATCCCCCTTTGAAAGAGGGCTATAGCCTTGAAACAGTTCCCTTTCTTGATGGAAAACAAAGATGCTCTTCCAGAAAGGGGCTGCTAACTGGGAAGCCAAGCTGAAGGCCAGCCTTGAGGAAAAAGACCTTTTTAACTTCCTCAGATGAAGCAGGCATTCAAGACTCATTTGTGGGGCAAGGGAGACTGAAGGAAGTCAACTTTTACAGCTAGCTGCTCCTAATAATTTGATTTAATGAATTAATGGATCAATTGTTTTAAATTCTCATCCTAGACAGCTTAAAAAGCGGTGAATCAATCTCTCTTCATATCCCTTTTGGGTAACAGGTAGAGCAATGGAAGGCTAACATGACTTTGTCTAATGGCAAAGACAATGCTTGCACCAATAAGAATGAGACTTTTCTGGATAAGGAGAAGCCATAAGATAACTCACCTACGTTGAGGAAGACTGCTCCTTGGGAAAAGACTGGCAGGATTAAAAGGGATCTTTTGCCCAGCTTCTCTTGAATGTCAGGAATTGCAGAAGATGGGAAGCTCCAAAATTTACTATAAGATTATTAATGAATATTGGGCTCCCATGTTTACCTTTTTAGGCACTTTTTTTAGAGACACTTGTAACTATGGTCTATTCTACTGGCAAACCAATTACTTGCTTTGGTTACTCACTTTCCAGTTTATTTGATTCTTTAATATTAGCATAAATCAAGCCTTGTCATGAAAGTAATTATTCCAGAGAGGGGAAAGGAATTGTGCATGCAATGTGGTGTGCTACAAACCTATCAAAACTACATGAAAATTTCTACCAGTACCACTAAGATCATAACTTTGTTTAATGGTCAGGAATAATAAGTCAACAGTGCTAAAGCTATCAAAAAAAGCATTGCATTACAGACCATTTCATTTATTTACACCGGAGAATATCAACAACAGAAGTGCTATTTTTAAAAGTGATCGTCACATTTGGTATTGCTGTGCTTAAATAACATTTTTTGTGGCACATAAATTGTTTTTCAGTGAGAAACACTGGCTTTCCCATTGATAGCCATTTACCTAACTTTGGCAAGATGATGTCCAGTGCTTTTTATCTTTAATTATATCAAATCTGAGTCAGCTGTAGATTCATACTGAACATATTGAAATGAGAAAATTAATACATCTTGCAATTCATTTGTACTTGAGCAATAATAAACAGATATGGTAGAAACATTTCCATGAATGCAGGGAGCAAAGTGTTTAAATAATGCACTAAAGAAACATGCTTCATCATACGTCACGTGCACACTCAACTTTTTTTATAATTAGCTGTGATAAATCAGAATATTTCAGAAATATTCAATCTTTATACTATATTGGCTGGGAATAGGAAAAACTGAAAGTAGAAATATTCAGAATTTCTGGTACTATACTAATTCTGTAATTGGCTAGTGCAAAAATAGGTTTCCTTGCTAAATAATTAACAAACTGAGAGCCAGATTTGGCTATTAATGTCACTCCATGGAAGACATTCTCCCCTTCTCCACTAGCCTTGTTAAGCAATGTTATAGACATTAGCTATAATTATTTCTGATTCTTCTTCCAATATCCACACCTGCCATTAAGACAGATTTCAGTTCCTGGGTTAAGAGGAATTTCTGCTAGATCTTCAATTGCAATTTGCAGCATGTCTATTAAATGCTTAACAATTGAAAGCTAAGGGACATCACAAGTATCCCTTTCATCTGTTGACCAAGGTGCGCAGTGAATTATAAAGGTTGCTCATTTAAATACCAGGCATATCAGAATGATAGATCATTAAATAAAAATGAAAAGATTTGGGAATTTTACAGAAAGAGCACCAACTCAAATCTGCAAAAGTACCCAAACCAAGCTCACAAAAACTTCACAGCCAATTAATACAAACTGAAATGTTTTCCCATCCTACTTAAAGAGAACTTTAATCTGGAAACGGCTGTAAAGAAGGAAGCTATATGTGTGCTTTTAAGCTAGGGTAGTTTAACTACTGAATTTTACAGAAAATTGGTTTTTCTGTTAATGCACACTTTAATTTAAAAACAGGATATTCTGTTATACCAAGAACATAGTAAGCATTCCAGGAAAAACAAAGGGGTGGTGAGTTGCTTCCAAAAAGACATCCCTTAGCTCAAGAGGACTCCAAACTTTAAGACTTGTGGACTTCAACTCCCAGAATTCCACAAGTCTTAATGTTGCCAAGTTTGGAGATCCCTGCCTTAGTTTATACATACACAAATCCACCCCTGTATTCATAAATCCTGCTGCAAGATGACTACATGTTGAAGGAACTGAACACAGATTCCAACTGAAGAAATAGCAACTTAATCAGCAACAAGACACATCCATCAAAAATAAACACAACATCCAATTGACCCTAGTGATACAATATCTTTAAACCTACTTAGGGTAAAGTAATTCTTACCCTTTGGGATTGTTGAAGAGAAAAAAAGCATCAAATTATCATCATTTTCTAAATGCTTACTTACATATGTACATTATTTTCAGGGAAAGCAATATTATGCAGAATGAAAAAGAGAAATTAAAGTCAGCAGGTAAGAAAAAGAAATTATACAACTAGTTTGTAATATCAATATTAATTATCTATCTTAATCTTTCCAAATACTTCAGGTGAAAAAAACACAATTTAAAAGATTTTGAAGTCAGATTACAAAAATTAGATTAGTTTTATCATCTCTTCATTTCAAATCATGATTAGTTGTGCTTTACCTTAGAATCTAACAACTTCAATCAGATTGCAGTAACGTTCAAGTACTATACATCTCATTGATTTATTTCAAACTTTTTTTTCTGAGTGTGTGCTTAGGAAGCTCAACATCCTGAAAGTACTCTCTCTTAGGGCTATGCACACTTTGAAAATTATTTTGAAGAAATGCACTATTTTGCAGCTCTTGATTAAAATAGACTGACTTTACAGCTTTTACCCTGAACTTTAAAAAAAATGGTGCTGGTTCTTTAAGGAATCCTCTCCTTAAGGCAATGTTTCTCAACCTTAGATGCTTCAAGATGTGTGGACTTCAACTCCCAGAATTCCCCAGCCAGCATGGTAAAAGCTAAGGAGACTTTTAAAGGAGCAAAACATATTTTTCAAGCTCATGAAAAGCTTGAAAGAAGTTGGGGTATTTTTTAGTAGTAGTAGCACACCACTGTCCCACCCAAGTTCTGAAGCACTTCTTCTACATCATTTTTGAAGCTTACACAGCCTTTACTCTCTCCTAAGTGCTAATCATGTGCTTTTTATTATTAATATACGAAGGAGATGTTAAAGGAAATCTCTCCCTTATCCACTCCTCAAGGGTTCAAATGGAGCCCATATGAGGTAGTATGCTGCATAACTGAGATCAATGTGAATTCTGTTTATCTTAACAGAAGAAAGCCTGCTTTCAAATATGATTCCCAGAAGATAGGCTACCCTATTTCCTGAAAGGTAATTAGAAGCCCAAAATTCACCCTCCAGGTTGATTTTCTGAGACAAATACATATACAATGAAGTTGCTACGTGCAAATAATTGATTGAGTTCAAATGCTGAGAGCCACTAGCTTTGTCATTGAGAGCTTTTTAAAATTTGCACTTAACTCATGTTAGAATTGCTTTGTATTTTGCACATTTTCCATGAAGAAAAAATTTCAAGGGAAGGAGAAATACATAGTTGGGTCGCAAAGGGTTGCCTATCATATTTGACAACATAGAATTCTTATATATGTGTGTAAAGATTTTGCTCATTATAAACCTCATTGTCAAAGAACTATATGTAAGTCATGAAAAAAACCCTTTCTTTTGTAGAATAAAAGAATATCAGGTTAGCATATCCCAAAATTGCTTTGCAAAAGGCAACTGGACTTTCTTGATTTTTCTTCAAAAATGTTTCATTTTTCATCCGTTCTTCAGAATTGAAGAAGCTTCTTGGATGAGAAGCAAGTCATTTTCAAAAGAAAAACCAAAAAATTGCCTTTGGAAAAACACTTTTGGGGTAACCATAACCTGGATGATTGAGAATCTCCATAGACATTGGGTCAATATATTATTTGTTGGGAAACAAAATTTACATCTTAACAAGCAATATAAGATAGATGAACATTCTTTAGAAGACATGAAGTTCTGAATGTCCTTCAAAAAAGGACATTTGAATTAAAGACTGGTGGATATTTCCATTCAGAGGCAACAGGAATGTCATCATAAACTTAAGACTTTGGACAGCCCTCAAAGGCTCAAAAGTTGTAAGAGGTGAAAAGTAAACTCAATTTTCTTTCTGTCATATGCTTAAAGTTTGATTATATTTTCAAATAACATTTCAAAACCATGCACACGAGAAACTGAATATAAACCATTTATTTCTCTAAAAATTAACTTTTATGTTATTATCCCAGATCTGCAAAATCTCTCAGCTCTGGTTGTGTTAATCAAATTACACAACAGTATAAACCTGGATAGATTTTCTGCATGCTTATATCTTTCCCATCTACAAAAGCAAAACAACAGTGAATTAGTTAATTTCATACCAAACTCTGAAAGATGGGCCCTGGCAGTGGGGATATGTGTTTTAATTCTACATTTAAATCTACCTTTAATCTACATTAAAGCAAATCCTGTTTTTATTTATTAGAGCAAGCATGTGTCTTATTAGAGCAAATCCTATCTACAAGGGTACAATATGACCTTAAAGAGAGGGCCAATTTTTGGACAACTTTTAGGGAGAGGGATTAAGCATTTGGCCAATCTTGCCTGACTTTCAAAGCTAAGAGTACTTGGATGGAAAAAAAACTCCAAGGAATAAATAAAAGCTATAAATTAGCCTCAAGAAAATTGAGAAATGGCAATTTATGACATGATCTTGTAAAAGTTTCTTGATAACAAAAATCGTTAACACAAAGTAGACTTTAGTTAAAGAATAAAAAGTATAGTTTAAAGTTTGTATTCACTCCCCACCCCCCAAAAAAGTATGTTGGAGAAAGGAAGATAATTGTTATCAATCCGCATCTGGGCCACCAGATTTCAAAATTTGACTGGTTGTCTGGAGAAGATGCCAGAGAGATGCTGAATGGCTATCCATGCTTATGTTACATCTGTTATGACATTTTCCACACTTAATGCCTAGCAAAAGGGATTGTACAATTAAATAAAATGTAGAAACCCTGAACACATCTTAAATTAAAACTTTTGATCATAATTTTCCCATCTAATATTACAGATTATTTAAAAATGTAGAAAATTTCAACAAATTATGTCTTTTTCCAGTTAGAAAGTGGCTATTTGACCTGTAGTTTTAACTGCCCACAGTACTGGCTTATGATTGTTGCATGCGTATCATTCCAGCAATGAAAGATAAAATGTTCTGAATAACTAGTAACATAAAATAATACCATTATTATATATTAGCTTAATTATTAGTTCAATATTGCAAAGCTTAATCAGCAGTACAATTCTATGCATCTTTACTTAGAAAGTAATTCCAGCTGAATTAAATAAAGCTCCCAAACAAAAAGTACAAGATACAGCATAAGCTGTGAAAGCCAGTTTGGTCTATTGGTTAAGGCTAGAAACCAGAGAACTGTGAGTTCCAGTCCCGCCTTAGCCATGAAAGCTGGCTGGGTGGCTTTGAGCCAGTCACTCTCTTTCAGCCCAAACTGTCAGGCTCTGGTGACAAACTGGTCAGTCAATTCTTGTCGCAACCAGTGGATGGACATTCAACTGATCTGAAAAAAGCACACTTGCAGGAAAGTGCCAAGAAGAAATGGGAAATTCCAGCATAAAGCTAGTACTTCTTCAAGAAAGTTTTTAAAGTAAGGTATAAACACATATTTCCCAGCTTTGCAGAAACATTACTCTTCGCACAACTTTAAAATCACGTTCTGTTATTCTATAAAATGCATTGTAAATGTGGTGCATATTGATCAATCTGCTTCCCATTTTTATGATTTTGGAATGTGCATTGCAGTACATTAACTGAAGCAAGATATATATGGCTTGATGAGGAATTGTAAGTGGTCAGTTCAAGTATCTTATCATCACATAATCTGTGGTAATTATGCTAGAACCCATGCCACTGATGTAACCTCAAAATACAAGATGTAGTCAGTCTATTCAGCATTTCTTCAGTGCACTAATCTTTCAATGAAGATTAATGGTTTTAATTATGATTTGTTCATTTAAAATGTCAAGTCAGACTCTTCTTTGCATAAAGCATGATTTGACTGTAACTCTTATGATATGGTTAGTCTTAACCATACTTTATTGAGTACACCTTGTTCCCACATCATCTTAAGCCATAAATCATCGTTTACAGTTGGCTTTACATACCACATAAGACAAACTACGTTATGGCTTAGTGTAATGTATGAACTCAACATGTATTTAATTTTATTTAATCATGATTTGATGCAAAGTCCAAACTGATTCATCAAATTCAAATCTCTGGATTAAATTAAATGCTAATATAAAGGGAAAAGAGATATCACAAGACATTAAGATTAAGCTGATAATTACTAAAGCAGTTATAACTGTAGAAATGTAGCACCACTTTCCAAAGGTAACAGAATTGAGAAGTTATGCTTTTCAAACCACAGCTAGAATCTATACATCCAATACATGCCTTTACTATTCTTTCCAGTTCTGTATTAATGTATAAAAATACCAATATTATTCCATATAAACAAGCCACCAATTGGCTCTTAAATTCAGTATCCTCTGCTTAAATTCTACAGGATGCATGCTTCATTTTTAAATACCATAGACAAGCATTGATTTAGTATCAGGAAGATAAATCAAAATCGAGTATAGTCCATTTTCCTGTAAAAACATACCCTGCAAACAGTATATAATGTTCTTATTGTTCAATTAAAAAAAATTAACAAGAAAGATTTAGCTTTTTAAATAGATCATTTGAAATGTTTAGATACTCTGGATATTGTTTGGTTCACAAACAGAAATTTATAGTTTTTATAAACACATCAATGTAAATAGTGCGAGAATTTAGATGCAGTAAGCTATTCTAACTTTAGATTTCACTACACATCTATTTGGCAATGTGGAGGTATATCTAAAAACACACATATATGATTCATAGAAAATTACCAAGAGATCAACTTCATCATGAAAAAAGCTGTACCATCTGCAATAGTATTATGTTGTACGATAACAATCTTGGAAATAACAGCATTAGAATAATCTTGATGACTTTTTGGCTAACACATTAATTGAATCAAAAGAAAACATGGAATGCTTCTGTACATTGATTTTATTGACATAACATAAATGTTAAAGACAATTTCTCTGAATGGTATGGACTCTTTTGTTCTTTTCCAACATAAAGTGCTAAGAAACATGGCAGAAAGGCTGGCGTCTTTTCAAATGTGTTTTAGAATGTAGTGTCAACCCCAATAGGAATGGGACAAATACAGCTTTACAGACCATTGGTGGATTCCAGTTTGGCAGTGCTTTCCTGCTGATCCTCCAAACTGAAATGTGAATCATTGCAGCAATCTGGTGTTTCACCTTTAACAGCTAAATAGATGATTTTCAACCACTTCTGTTTCAGCTCTTCGTTATCTGCTGCAAAACTGTGCACAGATTTAGACTGAGTCAATTTGAAACTATGTGGGAGGTCAGCACTTCTTGGGGTGTCATCTACAGCATAGCCCAAAAGTGGAATTGTAGCCAGGGCTTTGACATCCTATGGAAACAGAAATGGTCACTTTAAAAAGGCAACATTTGAGAGGAGTCCCCAAAAAGAAGCAATTGTAATTGATTTCCAATAGGAGAAAACCAGTGACAGAGGAAGGAAAAGCTCTCATTCCATCAAGATTAAAATTTACAGATCTGTTCTGACCCAGCTCTCAAACATGACAAACCCTCTGTAGTTAAATCAATAGCTATTAGGAGCACCAGCAGCCCCGGCAAAAAGTCTCTCTCTCTCTCTCTCTCTCTCTCACACACACACACACACACACACACCAGGCTAAGAAGTTTGTCCAGCAGGGAGAATAATAGTTGTCTGCCACACAGCTATTCATCTTCATCCCCTGCCTTTTATCCCCAGAACTAGGGTGGAGCTTCAGTAGAAGTGGTGGCTCTTCCATCCCAAGGATTGGCCCATAGATTTCCATTCCTCTCCTCTCCTCTGCCTTCTGTGCATTTATGTGTCAGGCACTGGACCCAGCTTTTCCTCTTCTTCCTCAACAGCCACTTCTAGCCCTGGGGCTGTTGAGTCTCCATCTGAGGGCTCCATCTGGATGGCCCAAACTCATTCTCTCTTTCTCTCTCTTCCTTTCTCTCTCTCTGTCTCTCTCTGCCTCTCTGTCTCTGTCTCTCTCTCTGTGTGTCTCTCTCTCTGTCTCTCTCTCTCTGTCTCTCTCTCTCTCTCCCAAATCTGGTACAGGTAGTCCTCAACCTAACAGCCACAATTCAGCCCAAATTTATGTTGCTAATTGAGACAGTTGTTCAGTGAGTTTTTGCCCCATTTCACTATCCTTCTTGCCACAGTTGTTAAGTGAATCAACACAATCATTAAGTTAGTAATATAGTTAAGTGAATTTGGCTTCCCAATTGATGATTTCCTTATCAGAATGTCACAAAAGGGGATCACATAATTCCAGGACACTACAACTATCATAAATGTGATCCAATTCCCAAGTGTCTGAATTTTGATCACGTGACCATGGGAAAGTTGCAACGGTTATAAGTGTGGAAAATGGTGATAAGTCACTTTTTTTCAGTACATTGTAACTTTGAACAGTTACTAAATGAATGGTTGTAAGTCAAGGACTACTTGTATCATATATCACTCTCTATAAACAGAAGGTGAGGAGAGATACACAATAGTCATAGCCAGTTCTGATTGTTATTGTGTAAGCTCTTCTTTTATACACAGTGGGAGAAGAATACAATTCAGAAAGAGTAGGAATGACAGTTGAAAAATTGTAAATTAAAGGTAATATCATGTTACCCTAAGGCTACGATGGCGAACCTATGGCATGCATGCCACAGGTGGCACGCAGAGCCATTTGTCCCAGCACGCGAGCTGCAAGCAAATTCACCCCAATGCGCATGTGAGCGCCTCACAGCTGATTTTCAGCCTGTTTGAGGCCTTTTTCAGCCTCCCAGAGGCTTGAGGAAAGCCTTTGCAGGGCAAAAAATAGGCCCTTCGTCACTTCCTATATTTCCGAAAATACCAGAAGTGATGAAACGGGCCCATTTTTCAGCCTGCAAAGGCTCTGGGAGGACGAAAAAGGCCTCAAACATGCTGAAAATCAGCTGGGAGGTGCAGTGCAGTTAAGGAGGGGTGGGGGGATTTTGCGCACATGCACAGGGGGGCTGGGGGACACGCACATTGCCTTCTGGGTGCTAGTACACAAACACGCACAAGCGCACACAATTTTTGGCACAGGAGCCGAAAAAGGTTAGCACCACTGCCCTAAGCCATGGGTGTCAAATTCGATTTCACTGAGGGCCACATTAGAGTTGTTTTTACCTCAGGGGGACAGAATGGGCATGGCCAGGGTGGACATGGCCAGCTTGACATCACTCAGATCAGGGATGCCTGTGGTGGCTCAAATGCTCTGCCAGTGACAACAGGCTCCCGAGCTCTGTTTATGGCGACGATGGCCTCCTGCAATCCTCTTGCCAGTGAAAACACAGCTTGGGAGTGCTGTCCATGACCCTTGCAAGCTCAGTTTTTAGCTGCAATAGCCCCCTGCAGTGGCCCCGCAGGCTGGTCCTTCGTTGTTTCCAGGGCAGTCCCACAGGCCAAATCTAAGGCCGGATCCAGCCCAAGGACCTTGAGTTTGACACTCCCGCCCTGAGGAGAGAAAAGAATTTCACTATGATCTGGCTTCCATTTGTTTTTACATACCTGTGGAGCGCCATACATATATAAAACAAGAGCTTCATGTTTAGGTATCACACACCAAGCCTTTTGCCATGTTTTAGATTTTTCCAAATACTGTAGAAAACTACATATCACACTATTTCCCGACACTTCTGCTGATTCAATCTGTAGAGATAAAAGGAAGGTGGTTGAAGAATTCCAAAAGATAATTATAATTGTTCATAAATTCTCACATCGTAATTGGTAAGGAATAAAATCATAGCAAATTAAGTAACAAACATGAAAGAGAACAATCTTACACCCAACTGCTAGTTTGGTATTTTACTATTCATCATAGAAGCATGACATGGAAGCAATATAATCTTGCAGAAATAGAATGAAATGGAAGAATTGCTGACCTTTTACAAAACATTTAATAATCAATCAGTTCCAGGATACATTTTCTTCATTTTAGCTCGTTTAGCCATTTAGAAGTCGAAAAGGGAACTCTCATAAAGTAGCTTATAACAAAAGGCTTCCCCCCTACACTCCCCCCCTGCACCTCTGGCTTCTTCCAAAGTGCTTCTTAAAAGTAACTATGTCAAGTTTCCACAAAGTAAACAAACTACTATGAGTAAGTTTGCCTCTAAACAGCAGTTGGTTTGGGTTTACTGCACCAAAACAATCATTGGATGTAATAAAAACACTATAATGGGATTTTAAAAATAGCTGATTAGAACAAGCAGCATTTGAAGCTTCAACTGAATTGTTAAAACTTAAACTCAAAAGCTTATTTGCTGGATGGAATTGTTTTAGTAAAATCTGCCCATTTCTCCTAAATTTTGTCACTTTTCTTTCTCCTTTCTCTTCTCTACCTTTAGCAGTCAAAACTATGTCTACTGAAAATCCAAGAAATACTGTCATTTTCAATACATGAAGAATCATGATTGAGGAACCAAAATTAGCAAGAAGGTGGAGACTTTGTATTTCTGCATACAGTGCTAAATTACAATTCGCACTATGCACAGCTATTATGACCAACAAAAATGCTGGGATTTAGTTAGTACAAATTAGGTCAATTCCATGAATGCCATCAGAGGCAGCGTACTGTGAAATGGTTTCTCGGCACACAATAAATGAGCCATGTACAGTTTTTTGCATGCAAACAAACATTTAGCCTTTGGCTAGTTAGTTCTCATCAGTGCCTTCCTTATTGCATGCAATTTTAAATAAATATGAGAAATATCAATGTCATTTTAAAAGAATTACAGAATTGGAAGGGACCTTGAAAGTTTTCTCGTACAACTCCTCTGCTCGACCAGGAGACCCTATACCAGTGATGGCTAACCTTTTTGTCGTCACATGCCAAAAATCCCTCTGCAGCCCATTTTTGCTCCCAGTAGACTGCAAGGAGGCCTACTAAGCCCAAAACAGGGAGTGCGGGGGGTGCCCCCCAGTATCCCCCCCCCGCAGGCTCACGCGACCACCCCACGTTTCCCACACCCTCATACATGTGCCCCCCCGCACATGCGTGGCAGAGACCCGAAAATCAGCTGGCTGGTGGGAGGCGCGTGCACATGTGCAGTAGAGCAGAGCTGGGGTGATGGCTTCCATCATCACAGCTCTATACCATTCCAGACAAGTAGATGTCCAGGCTCTTCTTAAAAGCTTTCACTGGTACAACACCCAAATTTTTTGAAGGCAAGCTGGTCAATTATTCTCAGTGTTAGACAATTTCTCCTTAGTTCTAGGTAGCTAGTCTGCTTGATTAATTTCTATCCATTGCTTCTTGTCTTGCTTACTAGTGCCCTCAGGTTGATTCCCTCTTCTTTGTGGTAGCTTCTCAAATATTGGAACACTGCTATCATGTCACCACTCGTCTTTCTTTTTACTAGACTAGACATACCCAGTTCCTATGTTCTATATTGCCTATGTTCCCAGTTCTTTGTATGTTTTGGCCTCCAGAACCCTATCCATCTTTGTTGGTCTTCTCTGCACTTTTTCCAGAGTCTCTATTTTATTCTAGGATGACCAAAACTGGATGCACTATTACAATATGTGTGATCTTACTTTTAATTTAATAAACCATTTTATTAAAATATTTTAAGTTAATAAAATGGGACAGGCAGCAACAAAAGATACAAAGCAATGTAAAATAAACAATAAACAAGACCCAACACCCTTTAATTCTTTAAATTTTATACCTCCAAGATTCCTCTTTTTTTCTTTTCTTCACTATCAGTGCACCCTGTTATAATGTGGTAGCAATCTTTACAGACTTTGTTCAGCTTATTGCCATCATACTCAAGATGAGCTTTGTAATCAGAACATTTCCAACAAACCACCTTAAGAAAAATAAGGAAAAACTGAGTTACTTTGGAACATTAGTTTGCTTCCAAACATCTTTTCCAAACACCATTTGCCATGGTGAGATTTTTAATAAATGATTAATTTATTCTACATGAAATCCATCCAATATTCTAAAACAAGACTCTTCAGGTATTTAGTACCATCACTCAAAGAATAACAAAATAACAGAGTTGGAAGGAAGCTTGGAGGTATTCTAATCCAATATCTTGCTCAGGCAGGAAACCCTATATAATTTTTGACAAATGGTTGTACAATCTCCTCTTAAATTTTTTCAGTGTTGGAGCCCCTACAACTTCTGGAAGCAAGTTATTCCACTGATTAATTGTTTTAACTATCAGGAAATTTCTTCTTAATTCTAGGTTGCTTCTCTCCTTGATTAGTTTCCATCTGTTGCTTCTTGTCCTGCCCTCAGATGCTTTGGAAAATAGCTTGAATCCCTCTTCTTTGTGGCAGTCCCTGAGATATCGGAACACTGCTATCACGTCTCCCCTAGTCTTTCTTTTCATTAAACTAGACATGACCAATTCCAGCAACCATTCTTGAAATATAGTATTTTAGCCTCCAGTCCCCTAATCTTCTTTGTTGCTCTTCTCAATACGCTTTCTAGAGCCTCAATATCTGTTTTAAATTGTGGTGACCAAAAGTGGATGCAGTATTCCAAGTATGGCATGACCAAGACATTATAAAGTGGTATTAACATTTCATGTAATCTTGATTCTATCCTGTTAATGAAACCTAGAACTGTGTTGGCTTTTTTGGCAGCTGCAGCACACTGTTGGCTCATATTTAAATGATTGTCCACTAGGACTCCGATCCCTTTTAGTACTATTGAGCGAAGTACCACATATACTGTATTCTATCTTTCTTGCCTAAATCTAGAACCTTACTTTTTCCATCACTGAATTTCATGGATTCCTGAATTAACCACAATACCAAATTTCATGATAGCTATATCATGAACATTGATATTGTGGTTAACTCAGGAATCCAAAAGTTTGTTTCTGAGTAGACGAACATGTTCACCAAAGTGTCACTAGACTTGGGCAGTGAATACATACAGGTGAAACTCGAAAAATTAGAATATTGTGAAGTTCATTTATTTCAGTAATTGCAACTTAAAAGGTGAAACTAATATATGAGATAGACTCATTACACGCAAGGCAAGATAGTTCAAGCCATGATTTGTCATAATTGTGATGATGATGGCTTACAGCTCATGAAAACCCCAAATCCACAATCTCAGAAAATTAGAAAATTACATGCAATCAATAAAACAAGGATTGTAAATCAAACAATATCGGACCTCTGAAAAGTATAAGCATGCATATGTACTCAGTACTTGGTTTGGGCCCCTTTTTCAGCAATTACTGTTTCAGTGGGCGGGACATGGAAGCTATCAGTTTGTGGCACTGCTGAGGTGTTATGGAAGACCAGGATGCTTCAATAGCAGCCTTCAGCTCTTCTGCATTGTTCGGTCTCATGTCTCTCATCTTTCTCTTGGCAATGCCCCATAGATTCTTGATGGGGTTCAGGTCAGGCGAGTGTGCTGGCCAATCAAGCTCAGTAATCCCATGGTCATTGAACTAGGTTTTGGTGGTTTTGGCAGTGTGGGCAGGTGCCAAGTCCTGCTGGAAAATGAAGTCAGCATCCCCATAAAGTTCGTCTGTGGAAAGAAGCATGAAGTGCTCCAAAATCTCCTGGTAGACGGCTGCATTGAACCTGGACTTAATGAAGCACAGTGGACCAACACCAGCAGATGACATGGCTCCCCAAATCAACACAGACTGTGGAAACTTCACACTGGACTTCAAGCATCTTGCAGTGTGTGCCTCTCCATTCCTCCTCCAAACTCTGGGTCCTTGGTTTCCAAATGAGATATAAAAGTTGCTCTCATCAGAAAAGAGGACTTTGGACCACTGAGCAACAGACCAGTTCTGTTTTTCTTTAGCCCAGGTAAGACGCTTCTGATGTTGTTTGTTGTCCAGGAGCGGCTTGACAAGAGGAATATGACATTTGAAGCCCGTGTCCAGGATCCATCTGTGTGTGGTGGCTCTTGATGCACTGACTCAGCCTCAGTCCACTCCTTGTGAAAGTCCCCAACACTTTTGAATGGCCTTTTCCTGACAATCCTCTCCAGGCTGCGGTCATCCCTGCTGCTTGTGCACCTTTTTTCTTCCACACTTTTCCCTTCCACATAACTTTCTATTAATGCGCTTTGATACAGCACTTTGGGAACATTCAACTTCATTTGCAATTACCTTTTGAGGCTTTCCCTCCTTATGGAGAGTGTCAATGATTGTTTTCTGTACAATTGTCAGGTCAGCAGTCTTTTCCCATGATTGTGATTCCTACTGAACCTGACTGAGAGACCATTTAAAGGCTCAGGAACCCTTTGCAGGTGTTATTAATTAGCTGATTAGAGTGGGACACTGTGAGCCTAGAATATTGAACCTTTTCACAATATTCTAATTTTTTGAGATTGTGGATTTGGGGTTTTCATGAGCTGTAAGCCATAATCATCTCAATTATGACATATCATGGCTTGTACTATCTTGCTTTGCTTATAATGATAATAGTTTCACCTTTTAAGTTGCATTACTGAAATAAATGAACTTTTGCACAATATTCTAATTTTTTGAATTTCACCTATACACTGTATACCAAAAAAGTGCTGTGCACAAAAAATATGAATATGTAACTTAACATCTATGAATTACACAATTAAACATATCTGAAATAAAATTCTTTCAACTAGAGATTAAAATTGGTACCCTGAAAAATATTTCCAAAGATAACCTAAAACCAGCTGAATGATTGCAGACTATTATTAAAGGATAATAATTAGAGATTCCAATAGAGCAGGGGTATCAAACTCACATCATCATAGCAGCATCACATGACTTTTTTCCCCTTTGCTAAACTTCGCGTGGGCATGGGCGTGGCCAGCACGTGATGAATCTGGCCCATAGGCTGCAAGTTTGACAGCCCTGCAATAGAGGATCAAATAGCCTATGGCAGTTCAGAATAGAGATCTGATAAAGGACACCAGAAACGCAATAAAATGAAATGTAAAATGAATTTAACATTCCAGTTGTTAAAAGGAACCATTTACATAAATGTTTCCTGCATTGGCCATAAGGGGGCACATATTTGGTTCACAAATTCTGACTTTCTGCCATGGCAAGTGTCAGCTGAAACAAAACAGCATTTAAAAGCAATCACCAGATGGAGTTTCTGAACAAGTTTGGCAGTTTCAGCAACTGTTAACCAGCAGATGTGGCTTTGTGCTTACATGCCCACAAGCTCGGCAATGATGTCTCCTCCTTGTTAGTGCATTAAATGGCTCTTTGCATTTCATACACATAGTCACTTCATTGTCTCGGATCCATCTCGGGGCTCTCTTCCCAAGCTCAGCAGTCTCCAGGGAAGAAAAATAAATAAATTGTGGAACATTATTAGAGGAAAAGGTAATTAACTCTCTCTTTCTGAAAAGCCAGTGAAATGACAGGATAATCTTAAAACTAAATTAACAGGTGTGGATGCTACCATAAACAACAGCTGCATATTTAGGATTGAAAGATATTCAAGATTAGTTTGATGCTTTGCATTTTCCCTTGCTAGCAATAATCAAATCCAGTGATGTAGGAAAAGGCAGGAAATGCCAAAGATTAAAACAGCTAAACACAAATAAATTCTGGTAGCAATTGCAGGAAAAGAAAAGAGAAATAAATATTTGGACCCTAACTTTCATGGCAGCTGGGCTTCAATCTCATAACTACAGTAGACTTTAAACCAGGGAAAGATATTCAAATGAGCATAGCCCTCTTTATGTATGCAAGAAGGGGATGAAGATAATTTCTGCAAAGATCAGAACAAACAGATTAACCAAAAAGACAGCTATGTTGTATAATAATTAGAAATGAAGTCTAAATTTAAATGCTTTTTGTTTTGTTTGTTGACTGAATAACGAATAGACTGTAATTAAGTATACATCTCTCTGGCATTTCTTTATGTCTCCCTCTGGAATTATTTCCATTTTTCCTAAAGAAATGTTCTTTTCCAAATATTAACTATCCTTTGATTTTTTTTTTTAATAATTACAATAGAAAAAGGAGTGAGAAATGTTGTGCAGGAAGTCACACAGTGTTTTTAAAAGATGAAATAAAACTCTTGTAACTCTTATCATGACTGAACAGTAATTGGAACAAAAGATTTATAACTTATTTCTGCCTGTTAACAGTAGACTGTCACACAATATATGCTTGTCTGATCTCACAGTCTTGACTTTTACCTCAGTGTAATAAAATCATGTACAAACTGAGAAATTTTGTGAATGATCATTTTGAACTGCTTCTGATCAAAGTCACGATTTAAAAATCCTTGTAGCAGCCATTCCCTCCACCATCCATTTATGTTCGGAGGCATTTCAAAGATTATATCATACTTTTTCCTCTACATGGTGTCTTTAATTTGTCTTTCTTTAAATGATAACTCTCCCGCTTTGAGCAAAAGAAGTGTTCTTTGCTCAAAATAATGATTTTAATTAAGTTGGGGGATAATTCTGTACCATCAATACTAGGCAGGGGAAAAATAAATACAATTCAAGACAGTGACTTTGTAATACGAATTCATGCAAATATGAGCATCAAAGAAATAATTTTAGAGAAATCTACTTCAGAGCAAACTAGTTCATAGAGACAACCAAAGAATAGACAGCTCGAGAAGAAAGAAAGTGAGTTGGTAAAGCCCTGGATAATAAAATCCAATCATTTGATCATACATAATAGCATCCCTATAAAGTATTGTTTTTTTTGTTAGAAGTAATAATTTTGTAGATGTAATAAATCAAAAGTGTCAAACTCAATTTCATTGAGGGATGCATTAGGGTTGTGTTTGATCTTACAAGGCTCTGGCCAGGGTGGGTGTGGCCAGCTCGATGTCACTTGTGTCAGAGGCGCCTGTGATGGCCCAAGCGTCTTCCAGTGAAAATGGGCTCCCAAGCTCTGTTTTTGGCTGCGACTACTCCTACAGACTAATCCTCTGCCAGTGAAAACAGAGCTCGGGAGGGCCGCACACAGCCCTCCCGAGTTCTGTTTTCAGGGGCAGAAGTACTGCAGGCCAATCCTTAACTGTTTCTAGGGCGGCCCTGTGGGCCAGAACAAATCACCCCGTGGCCCAGATCCAGCCCCCAGGGCTTGAGTTTGACACCCCTGTAATAAATCTTCAAGTTAGTCTGAAGTTGGGGCAGCCTCATTAATTGAAATGATATATAAATATAAATACCTTTGCCATGTAGATGATAGATAACACTTTGCCCTGCTAAATTTCACTCTACTATCTTTTCTCTCTCTCCTATTATGCCTGCTTCCATCCACCCCCTTCTTCTGTTTCTTTTGGCAAATCAGTCCATCTCCTGGATAGACATCACTGAACAGGTCCATCCATATTGGTACATTATAGTGAATAAAAATAGGCCCATATGAGTGTTTACATGACTGAAAAGGCATTCTAATGGCAAACTAATATGTTTCATGACTTATTTTCAGAATGTTTCTGATATGGGTTTTTGAATTAATCTGAACAGATAGGAGTATACACAACCCAAAAGTTACACTCAACTTACAGAAACCTCAATAGGCATGTCATCGTATTCTTTTGCAATTGCATTTCTGAATGTTTCATTTCTTTGCTGAAAAGCATCTATAGTACTCTGAAGAGCCTGGAATCAATGAAATGGAGAAAGAAGACCAAGTTTAATATAACAGAAGACTAAATGATTGAACATCAGAACAAAATGAACACTAGAGATAGATGCATGCTTGATTCCAGTAACTAACTTTTTAAATCAACAAACGCTGGAAGTTTGATTCCAAAAGAATCATGACAACAGCAGCAGTGGAATGTTACCTACTTGCATATAAAGCATTAATCTTAGCACATTTATTGCATATTTGGATATAAAAAGTCAGGTTTATTTACCTTTATCCATTCTTCTTTGTCTTGTTCAGAGCTAAAGAACACAGTTGGAGATAATTAAACATGTTAAAAGCATGTTCAGAAACTATTAATAAGCGAGAACGCCATTTTACATGGCAAGACATACAAATGCCGAAGCATATAAAAAGGTACAGTACTGAAAACATTAAAAATGTCTCATTGCAAGAAGAAGAAAAAATAATTGGGATTCTGGATTCAAAAGCTGATGCCTTTCAAGCTGGTGCATGATTAAACCTTTGTTCAAATATGACATTTGAAACAGGGTCAGAATGACATTTTACATGTGTATATACAAGAATAATATCTCTAATGCCCTCTGCATGTGTGAATGCAAATTCCATTAAAACTTCACAAATTTTCAGGGCTGGATTTCTCTCCTCTGAGCTTCCCTTAAACCCTCCAGAAATAAAGTCATTTAAGGCTGTAGCTACTGGATCTGAATTGTACTGAGAAGTAAATTTTGTCACTACATATATAACATTTTCCTGCCAAATTGAACTCCACAACTAAACCTAATATCATGAATTTGTACACTGCCTAAGAGTGCATTGTTCAAATTGTTTCTAAAAGCAGATCTGGAAAAGAAGTCCCATGTTGTGGTCAGCAGGTCATTTACATAAAAGCCACTTAGCAGTTTCTTTTCCATTCCTGTCCCCTCTCTAAATTGTATACAAGTTTGGGCTCAAGCAATTGCTTTCATATTAAGTCTTCTGTAGCGAAACATTAACAGTTCCACTGCAGGTGATCTTAATATAATATAGCACTGCCTGGAAATTAGTGCTCTAATGCTTTCAGTTTGCAGAATGGAAGGATGGATTTATTTTACTAGGGCTGTGCAGATTTGAAAGCAAAAAGATGTTTGGAATATGCAAGGATCTGATAGTTGCACATAGTAGCTGCTTTACAGAGTTGCACCCTGATTGCACCCTGCTATTTCCAAATAATGGTTTTGCCTTCAAATATTCATATAATCAAAAGGATACCTATGTTTATAGGAATGCCTACAGGATGTCATATTTACCTTAAGAATATCAAATAAGGAAACCATAAAGCTGTGACTTGCCTTTATGTTCATTGCTTGTGGAATCAGAGTAACTACTAAACAGACCAATGGGTCCGTTCCAGGATTCCAGACTGTGTAACTTGCATGATAAAAAATAAATCTTATCATCTGTGTCAACTATTAGAACATGGGAGGTTCAGTAAAGTTATACTCTGGGCAATTTAAAACTCAGAAGTACAGACAGAGACTATATAAATTGATCTAATCAAACATTAAGCTCTGCTTCTCACAGGGTTGCAGTAATGGCTTTATGAGATCACCAGGAAGCAATCATCTCTCTAACAAAATGCACCTTATAACCACAAGCATCAATTTCCACTCTAGTGCAATCAAACAAAAACAAGTTCTTCTGGTAAAGAAAATCCTTAGGGCAAACTAATGCAATTTTTATGGGGGATGAAGAAGATTACTATTTATCAGTATAAGGTGTGTACTCAATAGTATAAGAAGGAAAATATAGCTGGTGTTAACAAACATTAACCTAGCATTTTTATTTATGCTCATTAAAAAGCAGAAAAGATTATGTACTATGGGAAGGACCCTAAAGAAACTCTTCACATCATAGAGACAAGCATCCTGCAATCTACTAATTATAAATAAACAAATGTGACTATTAACTATTATTCCATGGCATTTAATCCAAACAGAATTCAATGAATAGCATTAACTACATCTAGTATATTTCTTCAATCTACCAGAAGAACGTATTTGGTATCAATAGTGGAATGTTCCAAGTCATTTTTCTAATTTTAATACACGTTATTCAGGGATCTCTATATTCTCAAGCAAGAAACTTGATCACTTCTGTTCAACATTTCCACTGAATGAGAAATTCATTTAACTGTACAGGAATATCTCAACTTATGATCGCAATTGAGCCCAAAATTTCTGTTGTTAAGCAAGGCAGTTGTTAAATGAATTTTGACCCCATTTTACAACCACTTTAAGTGAATGTCTGTAGTTATTTAGTGAATTACATAGCCATTAAGCAAATTTAGCTTCCCTTTTGACTTTGCTTGAATGGGAAGGTTACAAATGGTGATCATATGATCCCAGGTACCCGAATTTTGATCATGTGACCATGGGGACGCTGCAACAGTTGTAAGAGTGAAAAACAGTCATGAGTCACCTTCTTCAGTGCTGTTGTAACTTTGAATGGTCATTAAACAATTAAACCATGGTTTTAAGTTGAGAGATAACTGTATCTAACTATGAGCTGGCAAAATTAGGGGAGAGGTCAAACATCAACAAAAGGCAGCTGGGAAATGCTACCAGCATGCTAGCTGAGGAATTCTGGGAGTCGAAGTCCACATTTTTTAATTGCCAAGTTTGAAAACAATGGCTTAAAAACTATCATGTCCTTCATTCAAGAATTTTGAATTTCACTAAGAAGAATGAAAAGAACCAGTGCTTTCCAAATGCAAATCAGATATATGCCGGTTTTCAATATCTCTGTTCCAGGAGTCTATAAACTTTTACTTTAGTGTGATTAAGCTTCAAGCAAGTCTTAAATTCACTTATTACCTGGCCTGCAACTCTAAAGTTCGTTCTTTCCCAGACACTTGAAAAGTGTGTGGATATTCTTCATTGTGGGTTTCTACAATCTTCATGCCATCAATGCCAACTCTTGTCCGGACTGTAAATTTACATCCCACTAAGCTGAATTTTGGTACACAGTACAGCAACGTGTTATTGAACTGGAAAAAAACCCAACAATTATCAAAAGATATTGGTGTCCATAATTGTAATTAGTGGGTTATATTAAACAAAAAAATTCACTTTGCAATGTGAAAATTTTATCTTAGTGAAAGAAAAATAAGATATTAATAAGTGGTTAGCACAACTAACATTGCTACAGTCCTCCAGGATATTCACTGTTATAGTTCACTTTCAACATATAGTATAGTACAACCTGAGAGAAATGCTACTTTTGCCAGTGTGTAAAATAGGAGTTTGGGAAACTAATTACACATTTCATAAAGAATTAAACCATTAAAGTAATAAACCCATTGTTATTTTGTTTAATATTTATTTTAAAAAAAGTTATTTGGTTTTGAAAGTACAAAGATAAGTTTCTTGCCTGGAAGCTGATTTTGAGTGCATTGTGTGTGAAATATTTTCTGAGAACAATTTTAAGCACAGAAAAAGTTTGTTCTAACCACATCTATATTACATGAACTTTTTCTAGAAATTGACTGAGTTGAATCCCATTTTAAATATAAACATGACTCTTAGGAAGAATACAAATGGAATACAAATATAAAAAATTAATTTCCTCTTCACAAAAGACAGAAAAAAATAGTTAGAAAATACTAACAAACAATGTTTTCAGTGGGCACATATCAGGCATGGCATCACACATGAAAGTCCAATTAAACTGATTTATTGCTACACTTGCCTATGCACAGGAATCTTCTCAACTAACAGTTAGCATCTGCTTGGAGCTAAATAAGGATCCATGGAATTCAAGGGGGGAGGTTGGGCTTAGTCTGCTTGTGGCTATTTAGGGATTCTAGGCTGATCCCTCTTTTAACACTACCCCTAGATTTTGCCATTCTTCCTCCTATCGCACAAGACGTACTACTTAAACATACCATTCATTACTTCTCCATTCAAAGGTAAGAGACATAGGATTAAGAGAAGTTAGCCTGGTGGGCAATTGCAAGGGAATAGTTTTACTAATCTAGTATTTATGAATTTGAATGTATTAGCATCTCTTCCACACACACAAATGCTCCACACTGCTTTCTTGTAAACTTCCACTTGCAAACCAGGAAGTCTCCTTTCTCAGTATACAAAAATGTCCTTTATCATTTTACCATGTTTTGGCCTTTTATTGCATCAATATTAGTCCTAATTAGTATCAACCATGTTCCTGATCCTGTATAAGGCTATTTAGGAGGAAACCATGTTCTTGTTTGGCATTGCTTCACAAGTTACGTTAAGAACAATTAGGAACACTGTACTCAAAAAAGAACTACAGAAAGTCAATTTGGAAATCTTTCTTTGTAGGAAAAACCACAGCATTGAAATAGCACTTCCCCTTCACCTGCAAAAATGTAGAAATCTGATGTTATAGACATTTAAAATGATACCAAGTCAGAGTAAAATACTCACTAAGAAGAGATATCTTTCTTGAGCTGATGTGTTACGAGCAGCAAGCTTAAGTATTTGCCCTTCTTTTATCAGTTCATTTGAAGGATTGACAATATCTTCTTCTTCTCCTAACATTTCATACACCTCTAGTAACTTCTTCAAATTTTCCTTTTTCATCAAAATAAAAGAAATGACAACATTGATGCAAACTGCTTGCAGTTTTATGAAAAGGCTATACATAAGAATCTAGTCATCAAAAGTTCAATATTAAATTGGCAGCAGATAAGGAATTCAAGAGAGGCTGTATTTGGATTGTGGCAACGTAAAGACTCTAAACTGATAACATGTTTAATCCCACCACCATCACCTAACTCTGCCTGCTCTTCTACACCAACAGCCTCACTGGTTATGATGAGGATGAAACAAGAAGGAGAGAATTCATTTATTTATATAGATTGAATGATATAGAATCTATATTTATAAAGATTTATACAGTTTGATTCAAAAATTCACAAACATACTCTATAAATATAGCACATAAAAAAGATGTATAGTATATGTATAGCTACTCTGTTCACTGATAGCAGATATGTAATATAACTTCAAAGAGTCACTAAACAAATAGTTGTAGGTTAAGGATTACCTGTGTTTAAATTGTATGGACAACTATCAATTTTATGGATGCCTGTGTGAGAAATACTATTTGTACTAAAATACTCATCTCCGTTTTTCACACATATGACTATTGCGGCATCCCCATGGTCATGTGATAAAAATTTGGACACTCGGCAAATGTCTTTATGATCATTTCAGTGTCCTGAGGTCATGTGCTCACCCTTGTGACTTTCTGACAAGCAAAGTCATTGGGAAAGCCAGATTCACTTAACAACTATGGCAAGAAAGGTCATAAAATGGGGCAAAACTCACTTAGTAACTGTCGTTTGGCAATGAAATTTTGGGCTCAGCTATAGTTGTAAGTTGAAAACAACCATAATAATAACTAAAACACAGATTGTGCAAACAGAAAATGGCAAATACATTACTCACCATTTTCCGGATGGCACTGTTAGAGTGACTTGCAGCTGTGGATATAATTTCCAAGGACTCTAGGGAAGAAATGGTAAATTAAAAAGATTAATTCTCATTCCCTAATTAATATGTAAATTAATATTTTAAAAGCTAACTTGCTTATAACCTGTATTTAGAAAAAATAGCTGCTAAACTCAATTAAATAGCCAAATACTGTATAGCACAACAAGTTTCCTCAGAACTAGCTTTTCACATCAGTACAAAATAAAAAGCCAGAGCAACAAGGACTTCTTGCAGCCAACATTAGTATGTTAAACTTGAATATTACATGGCTATGATAATGCATCTTTTACTGAAATGAAGCATTAAAGAAGCCCTTGGCAGAATAATTTTTCTGCTCTGTAAAATGCAAATCCAGTTATTAATTCAACTTGTCACTGTCAGCTCAGTCACTTCAAACTGAAATATGTATGAAAATGACTGCTATGCTTGTCTTTTTGACACTGAATGAAATCTGCAGAGGTCAATTAAAGGCCAGCTCTGACCAGCTCTGCTACTATGCTGAAGGAAAACAAATCTTAACCTCCTTATTCAAATTTCAGGAAAAACAGAGTCCATTAATTTGAGGACATAGACTTATGGAAAAAAAATAATCATAACATATATCTTTCTGTGGTTTCAGTTAACAAACCAATCCCTTATTAAAACGTTTGCATGAAACTGACAACGAAAGGAAAATGGCAAGCTGTAAGATAGTTCCTCTTTTGCTTCATGCACAATGCCCACAAATATTACTTTCAGCATCTTTCCAATCTAGAGAATCTGAAGGCAATTTTCTCAAATAATCCTTCAACAGCATCTCATATCTTGGGATTCGTTGTACAGGTTCTAGCATGTGATGCTGCAATGTCAGATTTCCACAAACTTTCTGTTTCTAGAAAAAGAAGAAAGAAAGAAAACTGTTGTAATAATTTTGATTCCATGGAATTTTAGATCTCCTAATTTTTATGAGCTACATATGACCTACACTTTAGACAACTTAAGTTCAGGGGTGGGATTCTACCGGTTCTGTCCACTTCTGTAGAACCACTTTGCTATGAAAAGCAACAAACAGAGAGCATACATAGAACCGGTTCTATGTCTGCTGCTGTTTTGTCCCACCCGCCCGCCGGGGCTCTTACCTGACCGTTATTTCCTGTGTTTTCAATCTCAGCTGCTTTGCACGACACAGCTGTTGTTAAGCCTGGGTTCCCCAACCAGGGTTAGGTAGACAAGCTAAAC
>BLBF01000055.1:19295828-19347405 GCA_015471245.1 Laticauda colubrina | reverse complement strand
TATCAAGAATATATTTTATTCCAGTATAAGTTTATGGCATAGTCAAATAACAGTCCAATAGTCATTTACCATGTAGTCAGTCCATTCAGGGATATTCAGTTAGCAAAGTCCATGTAGAATATCCTATGTCAGTTCACTTATAAAATCAGTCCTTTGTTGTCTCTCCCGTTCGAGCAATGCAGTCTTGATTCCAAGCAGTAATCAGGGATCATCAAAGCCAGAGAGAGTGAGAGCAAGCCGTAGTCTTGCTACTTTTATATTGTTTTCTTAACCACTCCTTTAATTGCTATTTCCCAGTTAAAGCTGTATACACTCTAACATACACTAACTATGATTCATAGTTATTATTTCACCTAAACCAGTTAGGGTGAACAATGTTATCCCTAACAGAATGTATGCTTTTCTCCGGATAAAACCACCATATGTAAATATAAACCTGTATGTTGTATTTGCTCCTGGGTTGTCTCACCTAGTCACACTGTGTGCATTCTGACATATTTGTCAGAAATGGTGTAGGGTCTCCTGCTTGGACAGGGGGTTGGATTAGAAGATTATAATTATTATATATATTATTATAATAATTATATATTATTATAATAATTAAAGAAACGATGTCAAGGGGGGGGCAAAATGAAATGTGAAAGACAAAAATTAAAATATTTTTAATTATTTTAAATAATTGAATCAAATTGTCCCACAACAAGTTGGCCATGGTAAAGTTGGCTGTGTTGAGTTGGCACATTGGCACATTGGCAACATTGGCACATTGGCAACAGCAAATTGTTCCATTCTGCTGCCAGGTTGGGTGCTTCCCAACAGAAATGATGGGAACATAATCGGAAGGGCAATTTTCACGATTACTCTATTTTTATTGGAAGTGCCATAACAACTGACTATACAGGGAATACTTTACTTACACCTGGTTGCTTAGTGGTCATGTGACTGTCATATACCATGTATCTTTCCTAGAAACTGGTGTTTATTTCCAGTGTCTGGCAAAAATAATCCCATAGCAAACAGGGATATTTGCTTAACACTGCAGAAAAGGTTGTAAATTGGGCGTAATCATGTGATGACTCGTTTGATAATCATCAAGGTTTACAAATGAACTCAATTGCAGCCACAAGTTAACGACTAAATTTTCCTCTAGAACAGTCTAGGAGGATCGGCACCGAGCCGGAGCATGCCAAAAACCGGTCCGTGCAAATAAGCAAAGTCCCATCCACAGGATGCAGGCAGTATGCAAAGCTACGCCCACTCCATTCCATGGAAAAAACCCTCTCCACGGAATCAGTCTCTGGTATCCAAAAGGCTGGGTGCCACTGATCCAGACCGATGAACCACAGACAATGGTTGAAAAACGAAATATACAATTTACAGAGATGATAAATTTTCTGAAGGGCAAGGGGAGAAACTGAAACCAATTTGCAAGGCAAAAGGAGAACACAGGAGGAGGAGAAAAAGAAGAGGAAGAAGAAGGAGGAAGAGGAGCTTAAATGAATTAATGATCCTGTTTTAAATCATAAGGCAAATATCAGATAACTGCCTCTTTCCATAAGAAATGCCAGAAGTACCAGGCTGAATAAATGGAAAAAGTAGTACAAGTTTAAAGATTCGCTTCCTTGTCAAGAAACACACAGACCTGCAATCAGATTGCTATACCAGAAAGTATAATGATGTTAAAAGTGAAGAAAACTGCCAGTTTAGGAGGGCCAGAGTTTCTCAAAAAAAAAAAAAAAAAACTGAACAAGTACCACCTACTCTAAGTGGAGCCCAGCTGTTATGTTCCCTGCTCCTAGTGTGTCTTCCTGGTTAGAGAGTATGATTTAGAACAAAGTGACAGAACTCCAATAATTAATTATGAGGAAAAACATAGCTCACTTGTGTTCCTACTGATGTCTCGCTGCATACTAAACCTCACCAGTATTTTGTTTGGAAATAACCGGGGACAACAAAGGAATAGTAAGTATCAGTGGCTCTGTGCAAAACAACCATTAGTGTTATTGTTCCACAAAAACTCATTCTGCTCTAAAATAGACTTCATCTTCATTGGTCAAGCAATATTATTTCCTATATTTGCTGTACTTTACAGTGCAGTAGTCCTCAACTTAACAACAGTTCATTTAGGGACTGTTCAAAGTTACGACACTGAAAAAAGTGACTTATGACTGGTTTTACACTTATGACCGTTGCAGCATCCCCATGGTCACGTGATCAAAATTCAGACGCTTGGCAACTAGTTAGTATTTATGATGTTTGCACTGTCCTGGGGTCATGTGATTACTTTTTGCAACCTTCTGATAAGCAAAATTAATGAGAAGCAAGATTCACTATAATAACTGTGTTAGTAACTTAACAACTGCAATGATTCACTTAACCACAGTGGCAAGAAAAGTCATAAAATGGGACAAAACTCACTTAACAAATGTTTCCCTCAACATAAATTTTTGACTCAATTGTGGTCCTAAGTTGAGGGCTATCTGTAATCGCTACATACATGCAGTATGAAGGTGCATCTTGTTCTAGAATTTTGGTTATATAATTTTTTTCAGCACAGACTAAATGTACCACAGGAGGGTTCCCAGCAAGTTTCTTTGATATGATATTCAGCCAGTTATAGGCCAACACAGTAATTATTCATTTTATGTGAGAGAGAAGGAGAGAGGGAGGGAGGGGGAGGGGGGGGAGAGAGAGAACAAAAAGGCCTTGAAACTAAGGTAAGGCATACTGAAAACCATTTTCCATCTCTCCACCCCCATTCTTCTATGTTACCTAAAATGTCACTCCAAATGATTAGGGACTGCCTGAATTAAAGCAATTTTGCAGAAAGCAAGCAAGTACCAAACAGCATTGTTGAAAACCAGGTCAGAGACTACTGCTGGCTGCCAGTATACAAATCAGAAGCAGCAAAAACAGACTCTGAATATTTTCCACTTCATTAAAGACAGACATCTTTTATGACAGATCTCTGAATGCCCAATCATACTGTACACCAGGGAAAGTGTTTTGTTGATAAAAAGGGCATTGAAATAATATCTGAAGGACAGTGAGATAGATTCAATGAAGCTACTATACCTGGAAGGTTTACTGAATATTGTAAAGACTAAATTGGCCTACAAGAAAGCCCACATGAAAAATAGAAAAGAGATATGGTAAGGCAAGGCAAAGTATTATATGGCCAGTACTTTTTTTTTCAATAGCAACAAAGCAGGTAACAAAACTTGGCCGTGGCTAAGAGCAGGAAAGTTGAAGAGATAGGTTTTTTATTTTATTTTAAATAAAATAAAAAACTTATAAAAGAAGAAGAAAGAAATAGGTTAATTCTGGCTGCACAAGACCAAACATTAAGAACAAATTTAAAACATAGCTAGAATTGAGAAGACAGTAAGCAGACAGTAAATATCTCCTCTACAAAGAAATTTAACAAATTGTGCACTACCTGGTTACCTGTTGCAAGAAGATCTTATAGACCAGAGTCACCAACCTTTTGGACCTCAGGGACCACCAAACTCATAATTTCAGATCCCAGGGACCACCAACTGGTTCTGTGGGCATGGCCTGATTTGTGGGTGTGGCTTGGTGGTCATATGACTGGCTGGTATGTAAATATTATAAATATTTATATAAATACTGAATTTTTTATATAAAAGCAACTTTTACCCAAAATGAGGCAAAGCAAGCAGGCAGATTGAGTTGCTCGCAGAATCACAGATTCATTCAGAAATCCATCTATCTGCCATCAGCTAGCTCAGTCTGTCACTTAAAATTTGCTTGCAAGCAAACTCACAAAATTAACTCACAATACACCATGCATGTAAATATTGATTTTTTTTAAATAAAAAGAAGCAACTTTTATCCAAAACCAGCCAAAGCAGGCAGATTGAGTTGCTCACAGAATCATTCAGTGATCTATCTATCTGCCATCGGCTAGCTCAGTCTCTCAAATTTGTTTGCCTTGAATCTGCACTGAATTTGTTTGCAAGCAAACCTTCAGTCCTAAGGGAGGTTTGGCTGCACTTAAAAGCAGAGCCAAAAATCTAAAGATTGGCTAGAAAGCAAGAAATCCAACCATTTTCTGCTTCCTAGCTAATGTAAATCTCCTGGCACATCAGAACAGATGATGGTCGGAAAAAGGAAAAATAGAAATTTAGCAGGCAAGTTTTCCGAGTTAGAAGTGAGTGGGCGGGAAGGGTTCCCACAGGTCATGTGGGTAGCGCAGCCTTGTGTTTCTGCGCAGCCTGGATTAATTGCTTTGGGGGGTGCTCTGGGGGTGAGATTTCTCTGCGGCCCACCAAAATTTTCTCACGCCCACCAGTGGGCCGAAGCCCACTGGTTGGTGACCGCTGATATAGATTGACTACAAACAACAGCATGAGAAAATTGTAACAATGGTGCACTGAATTATTTGTAAAATTATTTGTCTGCAGACAAGAACTTGATAGGATCACAAAATAGACAAATAGAAAATGAAGGAGCTAAATTGCTCTGGGACTTTAGCATTCAAACAAACAAGTACTTGCCACATAACACCCCAGACTTAGCAACTGTGGATAAGAAAGACAAAAAAAGTCTGGATAGTGCACACTGAGGTTCTTGGAGAGTGTAGAAGAGAAGAGAAAGAACTGGAGAATATCAAAAAATGTTAAGACCTGCAAATGGAAGTAGAAAGACTATGGCAAAAGAAAGCAAAAATGGTACCAAGAGTAATAGATGCTTTGGGTAAAATCTCAAACCAACTTTAGCACCAGATGAGCACCATTGGCATTAACAAAATCATCATCAATCAATTGCAAAAGGCAGCTTTACTTGGAACAGTTTAGAGTAAATCCAGGGACAATACCTTTAACACCATCAAAGAACAACATTGCCTATCTCAGGTCATGGATGGATAAAAATATGAAATCCAGACTAAACATCTGGATGACTATGTGACCAACCATAATTAAAATATTTTTACTACAATGCTATTCAATCAAATTTAATCTCAGTTGAAACAACTTGTCATTTGTTTCCGTTTCCAGAAAATACATAGCAACTGTGTAAATTATCTGAAATGCATAAATCACTGTCCTGTAATCCAGAACAAAAGGGGTTTCTTCTAAATATATTTAGAACCATTGTTATTCAAAGTATTGTTTATTTACAAACTATAGTAAATGCTAAATGCTTGATTTCAATTGCCTTGTGTCTTATCTACATAAATTTTCAATCTAATCTGAAAAAAACAGATTATGAGATCATTTGTCATAACACCTCCACTTAAACTTGAAATTGATGTGCTTAATTATTCAAAGCAACATACTGTAATAAGAACATAAATTATAAACCTGTTGAATCATATTAATAATACTTCTAGACTATTCTATCTCTATCCTATTGGATAGCATGTAAACAACAGAAATACTGAGATTATACTACAGTAGCAAAAGATCTAAGTTCTTTTTCAATATCATACATAGTTTTATGACATTCTTTAATCCATTCTTTTAATAACTGCAGCCAACTAAAACCAATAGCACAGGAATAGTCATCAACAAATCAATGCCTTACAGTTTGCAACAAAGACAATTCATCTTCAAAGCTTCAAGAAGGGATAAAGCAAAATATCCCAATAAATGATAACAGAAACAAACATCATTCTGAATTAAATTTAAGAAGCAAGAGGCGTGGCACAAAAATAACAAAGTCACCAAAGTAGATAAATTCCCTTTAATGTCTCCAACTTGGCCCCCAATGTCCAGTTATCCTCGGCTGGAGATCAAACTCTTCCAAAAACAGTCTACGAAGGGAAGAAATGCAGTCTGAATCCAAAGTAAAGATAATTAGAAATAAAAACAACAACACAAACCACGCTAAAGTAATTAGCACGACAGGCCAGGATGATAAATTGCAGACTTCCAAACGACAACGCAGCATCCACAGTTGGGAGGATGCCAAAATCCAGATAAACCTCGACAAAGATAATGCACACTTTGCTTCCAGCAATTTTGCCATGCACAGTTTGCCCTTTTAAACAGTCTTCAGCTGCAGCCCATGAAGGGGATCAGGCCTCTTTCTTCTCCTGTAAGCCATGTTACTCCCTTCTCCGTTCCTCCCTACATGTCCTAGAATGAAGAGGGGATGGCCCTGGATCTTCCTCTGAATGCCCAGCTGGACTGTGCCCTTCCCCCGTTTCTTCCATAGCCACCGGATTCCCACTCCCACTCCCTGTTAGTTGCTCAATCTCCCCCTCAGAATCGGACTCCAACAAGGGCATGACACAAGGTTTCTCCTTACATAGCATAAATGTAAGATTTTGGGGTTAAGTGTTCAAAATTATTCAGCCAGTGAAGTTCACTCACTCATTCTCCATTAATCATTATCTTATATTGGAAAGAAACAAGTTCAGAGGAAATCACCTGTGCGCTGATTAACACATCATTCTATGAGTCATTATTTTGGACCAAGAACATTTCCAGAGATGCTCTATTGCAGGAGTGTTAAACTCGGCGGTGTCATGTGATATTTCATGACTTTTTTCCCCATTGGTAAATTGAGTGTGGCCAGCGCATGACACATCCGGTCTGCAGGCTGTGAGTTTTACACTCCTACTTTATTGGGACCATGTGATGCTATGATAACAAGTTAAGAGGCCCGATGAGAATGCTCAGTGTAATATTGTACCCTTATGACATCAAGAAAAACTTGAAAGAATTAATTCATCCCCATGTAGAACTATGGCACGAATAGCAGTCCTTCTCAGAGAATGGTTGGAAAGAATTCACCCACTGGATGAATCAGGCAGGAATCATTAGATGATTTATGCCACAGATAGTATTTTGAACTCAGATGCCTTCCATTTATTGCACTAAAATAAACACACAATTCGATACCATCTTATTGTGAAACTGACCTCATATTAAAGATTAACTAATGTGCAATATCAACATAAGGAAAATTAATATAAATATAATTTGCAAAACATAGCCTTGGGAAAATATAGCCTTTTTTCCTGCATTAGCTATATCCCCACCTCCACTGTTATGTTCACATATGGGTACCAGACGTGGGAAGGATTTAGGGAGAAAATTGAAACAGATTCAGAAAAGAGCAGTGAAGATCACAGAATTAGAAACTAAGTTCCATGATATTAGCTCTATTCTTCAAAATTACCTAGACATTTAAGAAAGCAAAGCTAAATAATTATCTTTATTTCCACTTAAAATAGGTTACTGCATGTGTGCCACAATAAGAGTTTAGCCTCTTCGATAACTATTACAGTTCAAACCCAGTGCTTGCTCTGGTATTACATTACTTAACAAAATTTTCTTAATAAAACAAAGCCACCTCTGACTTTTGCAAGTAACAGGAGACAAGGAGAACTTCAAGGGCTAGCTGAACAATATAGAGTCCATGCTTGAATGGAATATAATCTTTGCAGAGCTGCCCAGCAAATAATATTTTCTAGTAATCAAGATGCATAATGAACTTAATGAGTTATATGATGAAGACTCAGATTTAAGGAAGTATCTTCAGTCCATCTAAAGATACATGGACATGTTAGACTCAGCTAAAACAATGATATACCAATACACCAGGAGAAAATTGAAGTATGATTGAGGACTAAAAGTACCACAAATCAAGACAAGAAAACTTAGACACACTGTCCAAATTGTCCGCTAAACTATAAAAGTGTTCCATGATAAGACTGATGAAAACCAGCTGTTTAGAATCCAATACTTTTATTTTACAAGAGATGAAAAGGAACACTGTGCAAAGTGTGTGAAGTGTGTAAGGATATCTGGAAAGTTTCTCCATTCTATAGTTTCTGCTCTATTTGCTGCTACTTCTCTTACCAATTTCTCCACCATGGAGAAATTTTGGAATCAAGGGAATTACAACTTTTGATGACCATCTGATCACTAATTTAAACAATCCTTCTGCTTACATGATCTGGAAAAACTGTGCTAATCAATGCTGTGTCTTTCTAATTAGTTATCCTGGAACTGAGGAATATATTAACAAAACAACTGTATTCAAGCTTTAATTCAATAAACAGATGCCACTGTGATGACTGTGCCCACTGGGAACAAAACATTTTTGCTCTCACACTAAACAGCATTAATGCGACACACCTGATCTACTAAAACCAATGAGTAAAAACAAAGTCTTATTTGACCTGAGGTCAACTCCAGATGATTGTACTGCATTGACATAACCATGTATTTTTCTGGGCAATAACATGGAAGTGGTTTCCCACGGTCTTCTTCTGAGAAGTTCTTTCAACTTCCCTGTCTATAACTTCCCTATATCCCTGGGATTTCATATTGGTCTCACATTCAAATACAATGTCTCCCTCTGCTTAGCTTTTTAGGATCAACCAAGGTCAGCCAGCAAAATGAAAATGAGAGCAGCTGCCATAGGTAGAGATGTTTCAGGATTAACTCATACACATGAGTACTAGTTGTGAACAGGGGTGAGATTCTACAGGTTCGCACCTATTCACCAGAACTGGTTGTTAACATTCTAAACAGTTCGGAGAATCGGTTGTTAGAAGAAATTACTGGCCTAATCCTGTCAGGAAGGCAGGAAGGAAACATTCTGGTGTTGCTTACAGAAACTGCCTCTTCATTAACCCTTATTACATTCTTGGCAGGACTAGACTTCCTGTCTCAGGAACGTCTCTGGAGTTTTTTTCCCCTCCTTGACTGGTACTTTGCTTGTGCAGAGTGACCATTCAAAGTTACAATGGCAATGAAAAAAGTGACATGACCATTTTTCACACTTACTACTATTGCAGCATCCCCATAGTCATGAGAGGCCAGGTGAGGAGATGCGTGTCTCGATGTGAGTGATTTTGAGTTGGCTAAGCCCAGCCAATAACATGACCATCAAGCCACGCCTACAAACTAAGCCATACCCACAGAACCAATTGTTAAAAAAATTGAATCCCACCCCTGGTTGTGAACAATACCATGAGATAGTACTGTATGTTATTCCAATGCATTCTACATGGTGCTTGTTAGGGATAACATTGTTTACCCTAACTGGTTTAGGTGAAATAATAACTATGAATCATAGTTGTGTATGTTAAAGTGTCTGCAACTTTAACTGTGGAATAGTAATTAAGGGTGTGGTTATGAAAACACTATAAAAGTAGCAAGACTACAGCTTGCTCACTCTGGCTTTGATGATCCCTGATTACTGCTTGGAATCAAGACTGCATTGCTCGAACGGGAGAGACAACAAAGGACTGATTTGTAAGTGAACTGACATAGGATATTCTACATGGACTTTGCTAACTGAATATCCCTGAATGGACTGACTACTTGATACATGACTATTGGACTGTTATTTGACTATGCTATGAACTTATAATGGAATAAACTATATTCTTGATAGCACAAGCGTATCTGTTATTTTTACTGTATGTTAATAAACGTACAAGCTTAGCTCACTCATTTATCTGTGTGCCTATCTGACTAACGCTGCACATTCTGTTTAGCTTGTCTACCTAACCCTGGTTGGGGAACCCAGGCTTAACAGTGCTATCTTTGAAGAATATCTGGTAGGTGCAGCAGGTGCTGAATATGGAAGTATTGGGGCTCATCTGAGGTTACATTTATAATACCAGGGGTGGGCTGCTGGGGGTTTGCAGGGGTTCAGGAGAGCTCTAGCTAAGATTTTGTGCAGTTTGGAGAACCCCCAAATCCCACTCCTGGTTAAGGTAGAGCACACATTCCCGCCCTATTTCCAATGCACAAGCATCACACACACCAACACAACACAAAGGGAGAGTGAAACCCAGGCAGACGTAACATGAAAATATACACAGAAAACAAAGAGTCCTCTCTTTGGACCTCTGCTGGTTAAAAGGGTTGGAAACAATTCCAGAAACTTGGTACATGATCCATATGCTGCTTCTCTTTAAGCAGGAAAAGGCCCATTTGACAGAGCCACACATCTAGGAAACACATTTACCTCTCAACTCAAAATTTCTATCTCAATTTCTTCTAAAGAACTGTGGAAGCTGATTTGCAGTATAGAATGGCTTCAAGTCAGAAAAAGAATTATTGAGTTGCTAAATAAAATAATATTTTAATCCTAAAATGATATTATTTATTTATTTGTTTGTTTTAGGAAATTTATATTTCCACCTATTCACACTTGGTGACTCAAGGCCGCTTACAGGAATATAAAAATCTCATATATAAAAAGAGAATTGCATAATAAATTAATAAAATAATAACTCCACCCACCCCAGTGATAACTCATTACACCAGCCATTCCACTCTGGGCTCCATTCCACTCTGTGTTCCCCAGGCCTGCTGGTAGAACCAGGTCTTCAGTTGTCTTCCTTTGTTATTTTTTTATTATCATCCCACCTTTATAATTTTTGTAAATAATTCAAGATGGCAAACACCCACAATACTACTTCCTTCAATTTTCCCCACAACAACCCTGTGAGGCAGAGTTGGGCTAAAGAAAGTGACTGGGCCAAGATCATCCCATCTGGCTTTCATGCCTGAGGAGGGACTAGACCTCACAGGCTCCTCGCTTCTAGCCTGGTACCTTAACCACTAGACCTCATATTTTCAATCTAGTCTGCTCATAATGCCACATTTCCTGGCTAAAGCTTCATTCATTCAGCCGTTTTATTGGCGCAACATGTCTTGTACCATTAATTCAAGGAACTGACACAGGATCCTGAAATCAAAGTCAGGTATACGTTTGAGATACTACTTACCTTGTGGCTTGTAGTTTGAAGCTGGCCACAGAGAATACTTAACTGAATCGTTTCCATTTACTCCTTGAACCACTTCATTGCAGATGCTTGGCTTGTACAGCCGAATTGTACTGTTTAACGAGCAGGTTGGAGTGACTAATATCTTTGGACATCTACTGCCACCTGTAAATAGAAAAAGCCAATGTAAACATGGCTGAATATAAAGACCATCTTCTTGATACATTGCACAAACCAAATGTGCAGCTAGGTAAGTATGTTTTCTATTCAGGGATGTCCATAGCAAAGTATTCATCATCATCCTCATTATCAGTATAATTCTCCCTTGCCTAAACATTCTGCAACAAGCAAAAATACAGAACTACCAGCAGAAGTAAGTTTATCCACTTATGAATTTATTACACTAATCAAGATTACTACAGTAAACAGGAATGCCTTCAAATTCCAGTAATCAATATTATTTTGATGAAATGTAAAAAAAAAACCACCCAGTTTTCATTTTGTCCTAAATATCTAAATGCATAACTAAAAGTCACCAATTCCAATTTTAATTGCTTATATCCTAAACTATTCACTTCCTTCCATCTCAGCTCCAAAACTACACATAACAACTTGCTAAGGTTTCAGACAGCAAGCCAGGGATCCATTACCTTAGTTCAGCCAAGGGGATATTGTATATTTGGCTGGGTTAACATTATTAAGGAGGAGGACTTAATTAAAAAAAAAATCCAAATGACTGCCAGTTAAGGAAAAAAACAAAACACAAATACAGCTGTGAAAGTAGAGTTGGGACTTGCCAAGTGATGCTCTGGGACTACAGCTGCAGAATTTGGCTAATGAGTCACAAAAGGCCAGGGCAGTGTGTACCTCATATTTCCTAGCAGCAACATAAAAAAATGTGTCATGTCAATGACTATGAGTTAATAATAAAAAATGAATAGGCAGCAGGCAGATTATGAAATGTTAGTCATATTGAAATTGGAACCTCAAAATGTAAGAAAGTTATCCACAAAGGAATGACTAAACTGTGCTTAAACTGATAATAGTGACAGGCATGTAGAGGGAAGGGGGAGGGAAGATCTATTTTAAATTCCAACCTATACGGAAGGTAGAAGTAGAAATAGATATTTTTCTATTCTGCATCAGTAATGCACTATTTTTCTCTTTGAACACTACTGTGATTTTGTTTTATTATTTTAATAGATATTACCTGATAGACCATTTGCCAAAAAAAAAAAGCTATATCAGTCTAGCAGATTTATCTTAAGGGAATAATTAACACAAAATGCTTTAAGCACATTTTTGGATCCTCCTTGTTTTCCTTAATTTATGAGTTTGGTGGTGGAATTTTACTCTGTTAAAATTAGGAAAAGGAAGGATACTAAATGTTCTGGAAATGAGTAGAAAGGAGACATATTGTGCCTTCTGAGTTCCACTATCTTCAAGGAAAAATAATTAAGCTTTGCAGTACTTTATGGGGAAAACCTTGAGACAGCAGTATTGTACCCCAGTATCATTTATGATGAACTTAAGATAATTAACTTATAGGTAATATTATGGGCATTTTAAACTTCCGATATTTGTCAGAGCTGTTACATCCTGTTTCTAAAAATATTAGCTTCCTAGTTCTAGTAATGTGTCTTTACTGTAAAAAGCATTTTCTATATTTACTTAATAGTATGCAAAGTCTTACCAAGAAAGTTAGATATGCTCTTCAAATGTATAGATGTGTTAAAGGGAAAGTCAATGAAATTAAAAAATCCCCTGAATTTTTTGAACAGGAGGATGATGACATTTATAATGAGAAATGCATTGCTAGAGCTTAAAAGAAAAGTTCAGCAGATCATCTAGAATATTCCATTCTCTGACAATCTTCATCAACTTCATTTTATAGTTTAGCCTCAGGCTTATAAAGTGCAAAAGAAAGAGCAGCCTTTCTCCTCCTGTATATTCACATACACAAAAAGTTTCCTTTTTATGAGGAATAGCACTTCCTATTCCTAATCTTTTGGGAATTCTTTAGGAAGGGTCCAAATGTTTTTAATCAAAGTCAGAAAATATTCCAGCTGTGCCTTGTGAAGTGATTAAACATTCTTTTCTACTGTTAATCTCTTTACAATGGAAATAAAAATTATGGTAACTAAATAATGTTATATTATACAGAAAAACATCCCCTCAAACAATCTTACCCAAGCCGGAACTAAGTAGAATTCTGACAAACTTAAATTAACTATATTTTATGTTTAATCAATACTCCAAGAATTCATACAACTGTTGATTGCTTTTTGTATGTGATGGTAAATCAACTTTAATCTGCACATTAATTTACAAATTATTCTGGCAGTCATTTTGTATTCTCTCCCCTTTTCCTTGTTATTCCCTGACTTCTTGTCAGAGGGAAATTATGTTTCAGGACTTTTCAGTTTTCTATTCCTCTGAAAACTGATGTTTGTGGGAAATATTTGCCATTACTTGTTTCTCCAGAATCTTAATATTTCTTAATATTAAGATAAAACTACTGGATTCTTCTATGCAGAAGATTATGATCTTTATTGTTCCTCCAGTATTATGGATTATTTGTCTTGTCCTCATCATATCTGGTTCTTTGGGGAGTTTTAGGATGCAACAATGAAGGTCCAGAGAGATTAATTTTGCCAACAATTGATGACCTCATTGTGCTCTAAACTTCTAAATTATCATCTCTGTTATCATATCAAGAGCTCTACTGTTCATAACATCCAATGTTTTTACCTAGCCTTTTAAAAATAATAACACCAATATTTTAACCGCACTGTTTTAATATTTATGGTTGTATTGTGCACTGTCCAGAGTCACATTTTGTAAGATGGATGACCATATGATTTATAAAGAAAAATCTGCTAAAGATGTTCAGGACATTTATGGACACCCAGCTATACCATCCACCTCTTGTACTTGCACACACAAGTTTTCCTTCCTTGTATGTATTGAAAGCAAAGCTGAGATGGGTTGGACCCTTACTCATAACTCTCCTGAGTAACAAAACTCAACTGAAGAAAAGTCCACTATATGACAGGTTTTAAATATCAAGAAAACAAATGAGAAGTGGATTGCCTGAAAGGTTGGATATTCACTTCATAAGTAGTTGCATGGCTCGGGATGTTCCATTTCAGAAAAGACATGGCTATTGCTGGCATCCACAAGGAGAAGAGGGAAGAAACAGCAGTCAACTAACCCAATTCTAAACTCTGGTTATGTCCTAACACTCCATCATATCACTTTTACTCTGCATTACATTTCAGAGCTTGGTTACTCAGCACATGTGGACATTATATATATTCTATAATGGTCACATTGGGTATCCCTGTGCCTGCTCCAATCAGGACACACTGTAATTGTTCTCAAAACAAACTTTGTCAATGAAGAATCTATGTTTTGGATTTTCACATTTACATTAAATTACACATTTACAGACACATCTGGGAAGCCAGACTGGTGTAATGGTTAAGACACCAGACCAGAAATCAGGAGACTGTGAGTTCTAGTCCTACCTTAGGCACAAAGCTAGTAAATGGCCCTGTCCCACTGCACTAACGGATGCAAAGAGGATGTAAAACTTTAAAAAAAAGCTTGCCATCCATTGGAAAATGCTATGCATCCGTTGTGTACTCATTGCATACGTGTTTCATACACTCTATCCGTCGAGCATCTGTCCACTGCGATTTCATCCGCGCAAAAAGTTTTGAGCTGCACAAAACTTTGTGAACGGATGAACTTTCCGCCATGTACGATGTAAATCCGCAACATACGAGCAACAAACGTTCTATGTCCGTTGATCATTCGTTAAACGTCCGCTGTATCCTCTCTGCATCCTCTGGGCATCCTCGCAACTCACATCCGCTGCAGCTGAAAATGGAAAGAGGGAGGAAAGAAAGGGTACATGGAACGTCGATACTTCGTTAGTAGCACAGAAATAGAAAGGATGCATTTGCATCCAATATACATCCGTGCGGCATCCCCTTTCTTTCCTTTAGGCTTACGTGATGCATCTGCTTCATCCGCTATGCGTCCGCTTCGAAATTCTCCCCCGTAACCCCTTCGGAGGTGACATCCGCTGTCATCTGCTTGGCTTCCTATGAACATCCGTTTAACAGCCCCAATACATACTACCCACGTCCGTTCTTTTTCATTCTGTTTATGCAAATTTTTGCCACTTTTTGAAACGGATGACAACGGATGGAGCCACCCCTGAAATTTTGCTTGTCCACTGTGTCCTTTATGCATACGTTTTGCATCTGTCGGCCAGTGGGACCTAGCCTTTACTGACATTGAGCCAGTAACACTCTTTCAGCCCTAAAAAGAAGACAATGGCAAGCCACTTCTGAAAACCCTGCCAAGGAAACCTCAAGGTTTAGTCCAAGGAGTTACTAGGAGACAAGACTGACTTAAAGACACATTTTGGTGCTACTTAGAACTGTAAATTGTTTAAAAGAAAAAGAAACTGTCTGAAATTAAACACTGCAAGGAAAATAATTATTATTGGCTTGGATTGATTATCACCACAATGCATAGTCCAGATGGTCAGAGCTCAACAGACAACAAACACTTAAGGTATTCACTAAGAGTTCACTTTGGCACTAAAAGATAAAATCACTATTACTTTGTTATTATATTTACACATATTTGAATATACAGTTTGTCTCATCTTGTTACTATAAGCAGCTGTGTATAATAATAAATAGAATTATCATTGATCTGCTGCCTCCATTTCCTAACTCATCTTTGACTCATCTTTCCATTGAATCTCTAAGTTTATTACCTCCATCAGTCATAACAATGGACTTTGCTTCTTTGGAGAAAGGGACTATAGTACTCATCTGAAGCTGACCTGCCTAATCCTGGATGGATTCCATTAGATCAGACATTATTGCTAAAAACACACAGCAGAATTACTTGCAGTCACTTCGCTACTGAGAGGCAATGAACTGAAATAAGTGATTTAAAGCAGAAACCAAAAAGAAAGTCTCTCCAATTGCACCAAGTTCTTAGAAGCAAAAAAACTTGATAAATGTAATAGGGGAATATGGCAAACTAAAAGGAAGAAGAAGAAAAAAACTATCAAAGAGAATGCAACAGATTTTACTCACAGAGTAAGCCAAGTCTTTTCATTTCTGCATGAAAGCTGGTAATGGTGGACAAAGAAATATGACACATACTATTCATATCAAGCATTTTCTTAAATGCTGGTATCTCAGTATTCATAAACAGCTAATAGCATCAGCTGTTCCTAAATGAGTCACTTTGCATCATCCATGGTGGTTCACCCTAATGCCCACATGCAACATCCATGCCTGCAGAGACAGACCTAGAGGCACAAATGGTACTTATCTATGCTTCTTTTTCTGAAAAAAATATGTATGTATGTATATGAAATCCCATTTTAAAATAAAATATGCTTTGAATCAAAATATGATTAAGATACATTTCTTAACTTTCATCTCACAAAGTGAATTTGTAATTTGTGGAATAATGCTCTGAGGTACTTTGAAATTAAATAACTGACAGCTATTATAATCCTTGGATGCTTGAATTCAAATGTGCATTTCAGTTCCCATTAGTTTACTACACATCTTTAAAGGTGTCGCTTAAATTAAGGACTAGTGTTGTGCAATATATTATTCAGAAGAAAACTTGGTCTTCAGCATTTGATTCCAAGCTGTATGGTTAATGCACAAATAAATGAATCACTCAGCACAATCTCCAATGATTTATAGCAAGAGGAACTAAGAACAGTACAGTATATTGTAAGTGCAAAGTAGACAACGGGAAATAAAAAAAATCACTTAAGATTACAACTAATTCAATCATAATCAAATTAAAGCAATCAAACAAGAACACCAAAACTAATTCAGTATTTTTATAAATACGACATAAGCCAACACTTTCTGCTTGCCAAACAAAGCATGAATTTGGAACAAAGAGAGGAGATGACATTCCAAGGGGAATATTTGTGCATTTTTAAATTACCGAAGAGAGAGCAAGATGTGTTTTAAATCAATTTAAATAATGCACCAAACTATGAAAAGCATGAGGTAACGAGTATTTGAATTCAGAAGACTGTGGTAAATCCTCTAAACAGAAGCAACCAGCACCAGGTTTCCCCTTACCGAGATCAGATGCCATGGCAATCATGGATTTGATACCACATCAATCTAATGCTGTTCTGTTGACAAAATTCACTTTCGCAATGGCAAGATCATATGATAGACTTAGATTCTGTCCAGCCCAGCAGACCTAGGAGGAGCTCCACATCCTGCACTCTGCAAGTTTATAATTCAAAAGCATCATAAGCAAATTGCCTGGCCTCCCCTAAGGGTTCTGCATTATAGAGAATGCATCACAAAGCACACCAATGAGCTAGAAATTGTGGGAAGGCAGAAAAGGCATCGATTTTGTTTCGGTTAAATAACTGAAAGCAAAAACTAGCTGTTTAAGCTTTCAAACCACTGAAGGAAAATGCAAGGGGAAGCTAAAAGGTTTTCAACAGCTATTACATCTGTTTAAATTCTTCAAACTCTGTATTAAGAGAGAAAGCCAAGTAAGGTTACCTAATAGAATAGGCATTTTTGTAAACGGTTATAATTTTTCCTCCCTCTTCCTAAGCTGAGCACATTCTCAGTGCCACTTCTATTGAGCTTTCACTGAAAGTATTTGACATACAAATCTTGTTCTAAGTGCTTATTTGAGAGGAATAGAAAACTTTAGAGCAGAATGGCACCATGAATGGTGGCTATGCACAAATCATGAAAAAAACTTAATTACAGTATAAATGGTTGTGAAGACTGAAAACTGTTGGCATGTGACAATGGACTACACTGGATTGGACTGAACATATAGCCATTTCATCATGATAAAATAATTACAAAACAGCCACATTGTTTGCCTAGAAATAACTTTTGAAGTTTCTTTTACAAGTTCGATTTTTAAATGTTTTTAGTGTTATGAATTATGTATTTTAACAATTAGTAGGGATATGCAGCCTTGGAAGACTGCTGCCTATCTTGAGGGCCCTCTCTTATAACCCTTCTAAGAACGGAGCTATCTATGCAGTTTAGCCAAAGGGCACTGGAGCCATTAGCCATTATAGAAATATCCCATATTTCTTATTTCTACAAATAATTTAAGACAGTGAACATATCTAAGACCTTTTTCTCATATTTTCTCCACATCGCCATTTTGTGAGGGTAATAGGGCTGAAAAAGAATGACTGGTCCAAAGTTACTCAGCTGGCTTTTGTGGCTAAAGCAAGACTTGAACTCATAATTCCTTGCTTTCCAGCCTGGTACCTTAACCGCTTCACCAAAATAGTTCTCTAGCAACATCTACCAAAACCAAAGGGGACTCGTGTGCAAGGCCTTGCTGTGAACAGCCCTTTTTCTGAAAGTGAGTAGTTGTATACCTACCAATTCACCAATCCTAAACCTTCATCTGATTTTTTGCAACTCAAAAGAGATTTTTCATTTTTTAAAAAATATATCTAATGCCATACATAAGAAGCTTCAGGATAAAATTTGTAACTTAGATGCAAACCATAATCATCTCTTTAAATAGGGAATAGCAGAATTCATAAAAGAAACAGTTTTAACAAATAGTTTTGAAGTCTAAGAGTTATAAGTAAACATTGTTGGGTGATTCAGCCCTTGTGATGTTTCTTTATTGGGATATGCAGCAACAAATCTTTTAGAAGGACTCTAAAGCCCATGTCACACTGCACCAAAGGATGGAAAGAGGATGTAAAATGGAGAAAAACACTTGCCATTCGTTGGTTAACGCGATGCTTCCGTTTTGTACTCACTGCGTCCGTTTTTCTTCCTCTCTATCCGTCCAGCATCCGTAGACTGAGGTTCCATCCTCTCAAAAAGTTTTGAGCTGCTCAAAACTTTTTGAGCGGAAAATGTATCCAACGCGTCCGTTCTGCATCCGCTAGGCATATGGGGAACATCCGTTCTACATCCGTTGTCATCCGTTATGCATCCGCTATATCCGCTAGGCATCCGCTGAGCATCTGCGCAACTCAAATCCGCTCCAGCAGAAAGCGGACACAGGGAGGAAGTGGAACGGACGCCGAACGGACGTGCAGTGTTAGTAGCACGGACGGAGAAAGGATAAAAGCGGATGCAGCTCGCAAAGAAAGCATTTTAAGCGGAAAAAACGTTTGCAAAGGGGACCTATCTCGGATATTAAGGATGTCTAGAGGATGCCTAGAGGATGCAAAAGGACACATAGGGGAAAACCTATATTTCCTATAAAAAGGGGGAGGAACTCACCTGGATCTCACTTTCAGTCTGCTTTGCAGACCTATTCAACCTTCATCTTGCTCTTGCTCTTCCACAGCATCCAGTCATCTCCACCATGGATCATAACACACTCCTTTTGGTAGCCACCATCGTTTTGCAACAGTGCAAAGCCATCTACAGGCTCTTTCATCTGTTCTACGCGAAGAAAAGGAGGCAGCCAAGAAGTGTCTGGGTCAGAAGATGGATCGCCAGAAGAGCAGAGTACGGACTGTACAACAAGCTGATGGTGGAACTCAGGAACGAAGACCCTCGTGCATTCCAGAACTTCATGAGAATGCCTCCAGCCATGTTTGACAAAATTGTGGAGTGGCTGACACCCAGGTTGACCAAGCAGAGCACCAACTTCCGGCCCAGCCTGGACCCTGGGCTCAAGGTTGCACTGACTCTGCACCACCTGGCCTCAGGGACCACCTACAGGAGCATGCAGTACGGCTGGAGGGTGCCACACAACACCATCAGCATTGTGGTCAGAGAAGTGGTGCAGGCCATCTTCGAACAATACCTGGAGGAGCTCCTCCAGTGCCCCTCCACTGAAGAAGGCTGGAAGAAAGTTGCAGAGCAGTGGTATCACAGGTGGAAATTCCCACACACCGTTGGAGCCATAGATGGCAAGCATGTGGCCTGCAAAGCACCAGCCAAGTCGGGGTCCACTTATTTCAATTACAAGGGCTTCTTCAGCATCATCCTCTTCGCCATGGTCGATGCTGACTACAAGTTCATGTACATCGATACTTCAGGCAACGGGTCAGCTTCAGATGCCCAGGTATACAACACCAGTGACCTCAAGAGGGGCTGGAATGCAACCTCATCATGGGCTTCCCAGATCCAGACCCGCTGCCGAACAACACGCAAGATGTGGCCTACTTCATCGTGGGGGATGACGCCTTCTTCCTCACAACCTACCTCATGAAGCCCTACACCTCCAGATGCCTCACCCGTGAAGAGAGGATCTTGAACTACAGGCTGTCCAGGGCAAGGCGGGTGGTGGAGAACGCCTTTGGCATCTTGGCCAACAGGTTCCAGGTACTTCTCACCACCATGCAGCATCGTCCAGAGACTGTGAGGAGGATCGTGGAAGCTTGCTGCATCCTGCACAATCTCATGCGCAACCGCTACCCAGTCTTGCAGAACAGGCTTGTGGACCGTCAACAAGGCAATGGGGACATGGAGCCTGGGGAATGGAGGCAAGGGCAAAACCTGATAGACACTGAGGATGTGCAAGGCCCCAACATAGCCTCACGTGAAGGAAAGAAGCAACGCAACCTCCTGAAACACTGTTGAACTCCCCAGCTGGAGCAGTGGAGTGGCAAGACAGGATGATAGATGATAAATGGATGCTTCCTTCAGCCTGTCTCATCACACTGATGAGATTGGGCCATGTATGTTGGGTGGGCCTACAATGAACAGGCATTTAATAAAGAGTTGTGTTTATGTTGACATGTGTGGATCAATGATTACATTAGTATTGATAATGAAGGGCCATAGGTGTGGCACCTGGGAGGGAGGACCATACAGTCCCACTATGCTTGCACTGGAGGTTTATCTATCACCGCAGCTATCTCAACCCATCCCACAGCTATCTTAACCCATCCCACAGATATCCTAACCCATCCCAAAGGTATCCCTGCCCACCCCACTGCTATCCTTACCCATCCCACAAGCATGCAAAGGCTTAAACCATTTCTAAAAGTTTCCAACAAGACTTTATTGACAAAAATAAATGAAGCAAGTGTGTGAAGCAAAGATAATCTTTATTTAGAACAAGCTGTAAAAGAAAAATGACCCAAGTCAAGTGTCCAAATAAAGTCTACAGGTAGCCACCCAGTCTCTGGCACTCTTCTCTGTCACTCAGAGGTGTGCCCAGTCTCAGAGGTGAAGGGTCCAGGTGCTGTGGAGGTGGATGCTGCTGGAGTGCTGGTCTGAAGCGCCACTGGGGTGCCTGGCCCTGAGAGGACAACAGGTGACGGTGTGTTGAGGAAGATCTCAGACAGCTGGCTCAGCCCCGTGATGTTGAGAGCTCCTTCCTCCATGCCATGGGGTGTCAGCCCCAGTACCGATGACAGATGTACTGAGGCCGGGCTTGGCTGTGGGGTAGAGGAAGGAGCAGTGTAGTGGGGCTGTCTGGTCTGCAGCTGGGTGAGGACTAGCATGGGTGGCATCGGTGACGTGGGTGGTATTGGTGGCGTCGGTGGCAGCAGTGGCACGGGTGGCATCGGTGGCATCAGTGGAACCGGTGGCAACGGTGGCGTCCGATGAGTCTGTGCCTGGACTGGGAAGGGCTGCTGCCTGTGCTGCTGGACCTCCTGGTAGCCATAGCCCTGGTAAAGTGGGTTGGAGGAGCAGACCTGAACTGGGTGGGAGCAGGTTCATCTGCATCTGGAGGGTTGTGAAGCAGATCGGTGATCCTGTCCTTCACCACCTGGTACTGGGGTTCCGCCATGTCCATTAGGGTCTGGTTCACATAGGTGAGGAAGGGCTTGCGGTTGGAGGATGAGGAGTCGGTGTGGACCAGCTGAGAGAGGATATCTATGCTCCTCCTGATGGTGTTTCTTATCTCCAGCAGGACAGTGTGGCTCTGCCCCTCCTGTCTGGCTCTCTGCCTTTCTGTGGAGGTGGAGCTGGGGGTGGATGCGGGTAGGACTGTGGTGGAAGTGCCATCTCCTTTCTCCCACTGCGCCAGGGGTTCCTCCACGCGCTCCGCCACGGTTAGTACAGCTGTCGGGGGGGGTGTCTCCGTCATGGCACGCTCCACAGACACCTGCCTGGAGACAGGAGCTGACTCTCGGCCGGAAGAGGACTGGCTCTCAGCAGGCTGCCTGAGAGAGAGGGTTGTGAGAGGGGCTGCTCCTCGGTGGCGGATCTCACCCTCCAGGAAGCTGCACTTGGCCATGACATAGTTCTCTCTGTCTGTCAGCTTGACCGCGGCCTGGCCAGATTTCTTGAGGTGCAGCTTCCCGTACCAGGTGTGCATGTGCTTCCACCAGCCGAGGAGCACCTCCGAAGTGTAGCCCAGGCTCTCCGCCTTCTCTCTCCAAGCAGCCTGCTTCCTTTTGGTGTCCCTGTAGCCTGTGTCCCTTCCGCCATAGATAGTCATTCTCTCTCAGCCACTCCAGCACCTCATCCTCATGTTCCTCCTCAATGGAGTATTGCCTCCTCTCCCATTCTCGCATATGCCTCTTCCTCCCTTTGGCAGGACCACATGGGCCCTCATCAGAGGGGCTTTCAGGTTGTAGGAGCTGCTCCTTCACACCACCACCAGCAGCAGCACCAGCAGGATCATCAGCAGCAGTAGCAGCAGCACCAGCAGGATCATCAGCAGCAGCAGCAACAGCAGCACCAGCAGGACCAGGAGCACCAGCAGGACCAGGAGCATGAGCAGGACCAGGAGCACGAGCAGGACCAGCAGGATGAGCAAGACCAGGAGCACGAGCAGGACCAGCAGGACCAGCAGGACGAGGAGCAGCTTCAGCAGAGTAAGCACCAGCAGAAGCACCACCACCAGAAGCAGCATCAGCAGCTCCTCCAGAAGCAGCATCAGCAGAAGCACCACCGCCAGAAGCAGCATCAGCAGAGTAAGCACCAGCAGAAGCACCACTGCCAGAAGCAACATCAGCAGAGTAATTACCAGCAGAAGCACCACTGCCAGAAGCAGCATCAGCAGCTCCTCCAGAAGCAGAAGCAGCAGAAGCCCCAGAAGAGCGAGCCCGTGCTACAGAAGCCCCAGCAGAAGCAGAGTGAGGGCCAGGGGGTGGGAGGGTGGCCCTGTCCCTCTTGCCAGGGCTGGCAGCAGATGGCTGAGGCTTCCTCTTCTTCCCCATGGTTGTGGGGTTGCTGGCTGGCAGCAAGGCAGGCAGGCAGGCAGGCAGCAAGGCTTGCAGGCAGGCAGCAAGGCTGGCAGGCAGGCAGACAGCAAGGCTGGCAGGGAGGCTGGCAGGGAGGCTGGCAGGCAGGCAGGCAGGCAAGTTAGGTAGGCTGGCGAGGCAGGCAGGCAGTCAATGTGTCTGGAAGCAGGTCTTTCCTCTGAATGGTGACCTGCTTGGGAGCTGCTTCCCTTTATATCCGCAGGGCTGACGCAATGCATCTTCCCCGCATGCGCAGTGAACGCTAGGCATCCGCTAGGCATCCGCTAGGCTTCCGCTCTGCATCCGCTCGGCGTCCGCTCTGCATCCGCTCTTTCTGTTCCGCGTCCACTTTGCTGCGGCCCCCCGGAAGCCTTGCGGATGTGCCATCCGCTCCCATCCGCTAGGCTTCCATGGAGCATCCGCTTTCCATCCTCCCTGCGTCCTCCCACCGTCCATTCCTTTCCGTGTTATCCGTTCTGGTTATGCAAATTTTTGCCCCTTTTGAGAGCGGATAACAACGGATGGAACATTTTTCTCGTCCACTGTGTCCTTTTTACAAACATTTTGCATCCGTCGGCCAGTGTGACAGGGCCTTGAGGTCCTTCTAAATTGAAAACAAAGGCTGGAGTTCTGTTCAGAGCTACAGTGCCACAATGGTTAGAATGCAGTATTGCAGACTAATTCTGCTCATTTCCAGGGGTTTGATTCTGACCAGTTCAACATTGATTCAGTCTTCCATCCTTCCCAAGTTAGTAAAATGAGGATCCAGATTGTTGGGGCAATATGCTGATTCTGTAAACTGCTTAGAGAAGGCTGTAAAACACTGTGAAGAGATATATAAGTCTAAATGCTGTTGCTATTGCTATCACTTGTACTTCAGGGTAACTAGAAACAGAGAAGAGCCATATTATTTCCAGGGTAAATTTTTTCCTGGATGTGTAGTGAGTGTTCCTTGCAAATAATAAGACAAATAACATTTTAAAATGTGTTTCATTGACATTAGTTTAATGAAATCAGTGATGGTTTTAGGAAAGAACCAAATATTGTATTCTTGGTTAAATATAAAAAAAATCATATTGAAGTCTATCACATGCCACATTTGCTAATATTCACACAATGTATACATCAATCTAGTTGTAGTACATCATGAAAGGAAAACAAAACCCAGCTGACAGGTGATCAACTTTTTTTTATCCTGCACCTCACAGCCCTACTTCTGTATTGCATTCTGTTTCCTGGATACATAATACACCTGAAGAAAGCCTTAGGATACAGTGGAGTAAAGGTGCATTTGAAGGAATCTGGCCTCAGAATGGAAGATGCACAGCTCAATATCTCTGCTGTACTTCAAAACTGTTTAATCCACATAAAAACTCTTAAAAACAAAACCCAGCCCAGTGGCTGGCATTTCTAAATTGTTATATATCAAGAGCATAGGAAATATAAAAGACTTAGATATTTTGTGGCATGCTTAACTAAACCTCTTTTGTCTACTTAAATTCAGTACGTTATTCACACCCCTAAATGAAACATGGATTGAATATGTTATCATTCTTAAAGGAAATACACCGTTTATCCAAAATAGCATATTTTCAAATTTAGAAGGAAACAGTGACTGCAGTATCTGTAAAGATTTCCTCTGTCTTTCAGGAACTTATCAAATTACCTCTTTGGTAACTACTAAAAGAAAATTACATTAAATAATAAGACATACTTAGAACCAGGGTGGCACAGTGGTTAGAATGCAGTACTGCAGGCTACTTCTGCTGACTGCTAGCTGCCAGCAGTTTGGCAGTTCAATTCTCACCAGCCTTAAGATTGACTCAGCCTTCCATCCTTCCAATGTTGGTAAAATGAGGACCCAGACTGTTGGAGGCAATATGCTGTCTCTGTAAACTGCTTAGAGAGTAAAGCACCAAGAAGCGATATACAAGTCTACGTGATATTGATATACTTGGCCTTAATGACCATTGCAAAATAAAAGTCATAAAATTGGTCACTCACATGATGACCATCGTTATGACCTTCATGTCCTATGACCTAATAATTGCCATGTTCAATTACAGATAGTCCTCGACTTACAACAGTTCATTTAGTGACTGTTCAAAGCTACAACAGCACTGAAAACAATGGCCATGGTCATTTTTCACCCTTATATCTGTTGCAGCCTCCCCTTGGTCACATAATCAGAATTCCGATGGTTGGTAACTGCTTCATATTTATGACGGTTGCTGTGTCCTGAGGTCATGTGATCTGCTTTTGCAACCTTCTGATAAGCAAACTCAATGGGGAAAGCCAGATTAAGGTAACAACCCTGTTACTGACTTTAACAAATGCAACAGTTCACTTAGCAACAGTGGCAAGAAAAATCGTAAAATGGGACAGACTCACTTAACAAATATTTCATTTAGCAACATACATGTTGGGTTCAATTGGGGTTATAACTGTACAGTCTTTAATCAAGGATTACCTATAATGGCATCCTATTATATTACATAGCACAGAGAAGTTGGCTATTTTTGTGACCTCCATGATAAGGAATAGGATCAATTCACTTCACAAAGAAAAACAATATCAAAATGCCGTTTACAACACTGTTAATTGAACAGCACAGTTTATTCATTTCCTATTCTACAGTATAGCTGTAACTGGTAATTTTGAGAAAGTTTAATTACATTTGCATTGCCTCTAACACTTTGATTTGTGTCACTTGCTGCAACCACTGAAATAAATTCTTTGTTCGAGGGTACAATTTCTTCTACCACATATGGTTCTCCTTTGCTCTCTAGGCTGTTCAAGAAGTCAGCAACCTACATTTTTATTTTTGTTTTTTTATATATATTCCAAAGACTTGTGAAAGGAAGGATGGAGAAAAGAAAAGGGGAAAGCATGAAAAAGATAAATAACCAGTAAATGGAAGAAGGAGAAGGGATAGTCCACGGTGTCTGTTTGCAAGTAGATGGTGCAGGAAAGGTCTTTGACCTACAACAGTTTATTTAGTGACCATTCAAAGTTACAATGGGACTGAAAAAATGACTGTTATGACCATTTTTCACACTTATGGCCTTTGTGGCATCCCCATGGCCACATGATCAAAATTTGGATGCTTGGCAACTGACTAGAATAGAATAGAGTAGAACAGAACAGAACAAACAGAGTTGGAAGGGATCTTGGAGATCTTCTATTCCAACCTCTTACTTAGACTGGAAATCCTATAGCATTTCAGACACATGGTTATCCAATTTCTTCTTAAAAGCTTCCAGTATTGGAGCATTCACAACTTCTGGAGGCAAGTTGTTCCACTGATTAATTTATGACATTTGGAATGTCCTGGCGTCATGAGATCATCTTTTGTGACAAGCAAAGTCAGTGGGGTAACCACTTAACAACAGTGTTGCCAATTTAACAACTGCAGCAATTCACTTAACAGTTATAGCAAGAAAGGTCACAAAATGGGATAAAACTCCATTAACAAATCTCTCAGCAACATAAATTTTGGGCTCAATTGTTGTAAGTCAAGGACTGCCTTGTACTATGTAATACTTTACTGAACTACTTCTGTTGAGCTGTGTCTTCCGCATCACTTTCTTTGTTTTTCTTATCAGCCTTTAAGACTGCATAAAAGGAAGGAGAGGAAAAACTGAGAGCTGAAGTGGAATTATTCATTATTTGAATCCTATAAACTGCTTGGAAAGAAGGATTGAGAGATGGGGTCTGAAGAACAGAGAGAAATCCAGAGAGATAAAGCTGTGCTCTCTTAAAATGCAAGATTCTGTTCATTCTGGATACATAAAAGTTTTTGAGCTCTAATAAAGAGCATGTGATGGGTGTTATAGCTTAGCTGGTAAACAGATCTCAAGCCAAGTTCAGGAGTTATAACAAATAGTTCCACTGTCATGTGGGAACAAGAGAAAGCCAACCTAAATTCATGTCAACTCCTCTTAAGAAATCAATAGTAGATAAAAGAAATAAATAGCATCCTTTTTCACTTGTAAAAAAAGCCACCATTGGAATCAAGGTTGTGATTGTTTTAATTCTCATTCCTAAGGATCAAAAAAGTCGAATCAGAATTTCAAGCACAAAAATTTGCTGTGTGGTGACAAATGATATGCTGGTGAAGATAAATCTCAGTCTTACAGGTTAGATAAAGTTTAGCACACACAAAATTTGAAAATATTGATTTGCTAAACATTTGTTCTTGCTTTTATTTTATAGGGCTTTATATAGGGTTTTCCAATTACAACCATTTATACATTTGTGAGCGTTTAGTTTTAGTTTATTATTTCTGAAAATCAACTAGATATTCATTAGATATTCATGTGTTGATAATCTTTTAAGTTTATCTTTATATTACAGATCTTATTACTTTTGATAGACATTATTTGTATTATATTTTTATTCCACCTTTATGTTGTATAAACAACCCAAGGTGGCACACCTACGCAATACTCCTTCCTCCTGCTATTTTTTTCACAACAACAAGCCTCTGAGGGGAGTTGAGCTGAGAGAAAGTGACTGGCCCAAGGTTGCCCAGTCAGCTTCTATGCCTAAAACAAAATTAGAACTCATAGTCTCCTGGTTTTTCGGCTAACATCTTAACCACTACACCAAATGGATTCTCAGTTTCATAATCAGTAGCTGGTTTCACTTTTTTAAAGTATTATTTATTGTATTAACATTTTATCTTGTATTTATCTGGTGATGGTTGGCTGATGTGTGTACAGTAGCCAGCATACAATTTTTAAAAATAAGTTTCTTATTAAAATTATAATGAAGTACACAACAAAGAGTTTCAAATAATCAATAAAGATTTGATCAAAAATTGGCAGTCAAGACTTGTACAGAATAATACTAAACAGTTGAAAAAAGAAGCTGCTATACCCGCTATAAAAATGTATCTATCTTTCTATATATTTATTGCTTTTATTAAAATGTTATCAATATCATCTCTTGTTACAAAAATATAGAACTTTAAAAACAGATCAAACTCAAAACAAAGCAAGTAGATACAGTGAACAGAATATATGCAGATAACTAGGAGTTTCTGGCAATATTCCCCAAAGTTGGGTCCAATGAGAACAACACATTGTTTAGTTCCACAAGCTTATCAGTTTAAAGAAAAATAGGCTTGCAAGATTTTCAACTGTTCTATTCCAGACTCTAAAAAAAAGAGCATTTATAAGAACAGCAAACTGCTACTTTCTATGGTCATATTCTAGAAGGACAAGGTTCTATTATCAGAAAAGTTAGGATAAAAGGTTTTGATCTTAGCAAGGAATAAGGAATGCTTCATCTTGATCACAATTTTTAAACTTTTTAAATTTTTTGAAGTTTTAGCAACTTCCTAAAGAGAGGAAACCTTGCCCAAATAAAAACTAGTTTCCTACCACAATGTATCTGATGATGTGCCTTTATAACATCGAATAGTTTGCAAAGAAAAGCTTCTGTACTGTGTTTCATATCATGCATGCAGAGATCCAATTTAATTAAGATGGTTTAAGACAGGGGTGTCAAACTCAATTTCATTGAGGGCTGCACCAGGGTTGTGTTTGACCTTGGGGGGCAGAGATGGGCATGGCCAGCTCAACATCACTTGTGTTGGGGGCACCTGTGGTGGCCCAAGCACTCTGCCAGTGAAAACAGGCTCCGAAGCTCCATTTTCAGCTGTGACGGCTTCCTGCAACCCTCTGCCAATGAAAACAGAGATCGGGAGGACCACAGGCAGCCCTCACAAGCTCTGTTTTTGTTGGCAGAGGCACTGTAGGCCAGTCCTGAGTGCTGGATCTGGCCCTTCAGTCTGATACCCTTGGTTTAAGCCTTCAAGACAATTTCAAGTCAACAATAGCTTGGGTTATAGCTTGGAATCAATCCTTTGTTGATTCTAAATTTAAAGGTAAAGGTTTCCCCTATCGAGTCACATCCGGAAGTGTCTTTGGACAATGCTGGTTCCCTCAGCTAAGAAAGAGATGAGTAACGCCCCATCTCCAATCCTCATCTCTATTTCTTAGCCAATGGAACCAACATTGTCCATAGACACTTCCATGATCATGTAGCCAGCATAACTATATACTGAGGCACCCGGAATGCTGTTATCTTCCCATCAAAGTGATACCTATTTATCTACTCCATGCTTTCAAACTGCTAGATTGGCAGGCGCTAGGGTATGTAACAGGAGCTCACCCCATTGCGTGGTGCTTGGGTCTTGAACCCAGGCTGTCAGTCTTTCAGTTGACAAGCTTAGCATCTTTAACTGCTGATCCATTGCAACCCCTTTTGTTGATTCTATAATGTGACTATTTACAGCAATACTATAGATTTGCATGGTGCAGTGATGTCTAACCTTTTTGTTGTTGCATGCCGAAAGTGCACACATGCACACATAAGAGCACACATGCATGCCTGCACCCATAATGCAATGCACACACAACCCCCTCCGTGCTCCCCCCCCCCCCTGCACATGCAACAGGACCTTCCCCCTACTCCCCCACCTCCCTGCACATGCACATGAGACTCCCACACACCCCTACACAAGCACACGTATCTCCTGCATGCACCCCACCCCCACACATACAGGGGAGATGCCCACACATACAGAGAAGCTCCCCACCAGCTGGCTGGTGGGAGGAATGTGCATGCGCAGTGGAACTGAGCTGGGGTGACGGTTTGAGTGCTCACAGAGATGGCTCTGTGTGCCACTTCAAGGTTCACCATCACGGGTATAGTGTAATGGTATTTTGATGCACATTCAATTTGTTTTCAAAGCTTTTTCTAGCCATGCTAAACTGGCAATAGTTTTTTTGAGCTGTGCACTATAATCCTAAACTTTTTTTTTTTTTAATTACATCACCCGATCAGTGCCCCATCTGAGTGAATTGATTTACTTCAATTCCCATCGCTCTACACTTAATTAAAAATTGCACCACCTTGCAAACAAAACACAACCATCAAAAATGCTGAAATACTCTGCAGAAGGCAGGGAAACAAGGAAGAACTGAAAGACTGTTCTGGAGTATAATTCCTCAACTCCTCGCCTTTCCTGAAAAGTAGAGGATGGAAATATGAATTAGTCAACAGTATCTTTTCCCCTTTCAGAATAATTCCCAGCAGTAACATCTGAACTAACTTTTATTGGCTGTTGGGGTAATTTTGAAATTTTGAATCACTGGAGTACTAACAGGCCTAAAAATGGCTAAAACTGGGACAAAGCTAAACTCAGTGTAATTTAAATCAAATGAAAGCCAGATAGTTAAGCCAACTAAATATAGATTGTTCCTATTTTAATAATTTCTTCCTTCTGGCACATTAAAAATTTGGGTTAATAGTGAGATTTAATGGACGCTAATGAATATATTCAAAGCTGTCAGAGGCTCCATACACCTTGGGGTTTTAGTTATTAGCAAAAACATTGAAAGAAAATAGAGTTTTGGGGGGGAGAATAAAATATTGGAAGGGGAAACCTCAAAACAGACCCATGGAGAGACTAGATATGCCACAGCAGTCTGTGAAACAGTCTGAAATAAAATAAAATGAAGATTGGAAACTGAACACAGGCGTTCAGTCTATGTCAAAGTCAGTTAACAGTGAGCTGAATGTCATATAAATTTAATTTATAAATAAAAAGTCTTCTTGGAAATTATAACTAAAAGAAAATCTATCTTTAGGAGAGAAATAATCTTTGCATCTTTATGAGAGAAGAATATCTAAATAGCCTACAATTCTTTGCTCAAACAACTTTTTCCTTAAGCCAGATATATTTTAGATAAATTGCAAGGATTACAGACCATCTACTTTAAGTACATCTAGCACATTAGATTAGATTCGCACATGATCTCTAAAAAGGAAAAAACACACACACTCAACAGACTATTTCATACTAACAATGAGGTATTACTATCCAGGCAGAATTAGCTGCTTCTAATATAGATCCCACATTTTATTAATCCAATTAAAATGCATGTAACCTTATAGATTAATAGAGTTTAACAAAATAATTTTTCAGCTTTAGTTGGAGATTCTTTGCTGGACAAGCCAGATAAAATACAAGGCTTTAAGCAAAGCAACCACTATATACTTGAGAGGCAGCCAATACTGCTATGTGTCGATTTGGGGGCAAAAAGGAACTCGCAATCTTCCCAGGAAGCATAAAAAGCAATGATGGAAGTTGTAGCATGTAATTAATCCAGCCATTATAGCTTGTAAATCGCTACTTACACTGTATACACTTTTAGTGCTTTGTTCTCGCTTATTAAACAAATCACGGTTGTTATTCTTGGTTGACAAAGTATCAGGCTTGAGTCTTCATTGGGGAATCATCTCAGAATAATACCATGTTTACAGAGGAAAAAAAAACATCAAGTGTCTTCCAGAAATAAAAGCAAACTATATCCATGGTATTCCCATGATCTACAAGACCAATAACCTTAACAAGATAAAGTTTACCTAGCATTGCCTGGTTGAAAATTTCAAACTGATTCTTGTTAATTAATACATTCTTTTCAAAATGCTCACAAGGAGCTTCCTAATTTATTTTAGAATTTTTCACCAAGTTGCTCAATGTAGTTTTTAAATCCAGTTTTTTTAGGAATGGGACAACATCGTTCATATGGAGCATTCTGTCATTTTTAGTGTTCTTTCAATTTTTCAGATATTACAAACTTTATTCAGCATCTGGGCACTCTTTAATCACTTTTTAAACTTCCTTGTTGCACCGTTTGTTCTGTTTATTCCAAGTCGAAAGAGTGAACAAAAGAGGAATTAAGTAATTCTACTTCTCCATCATTTATAAAGATTTTCACAAATAACAGATTACTTCTTCTTGTCTTGAACTCTCCCTCTCTGTGTGTATGTATGTGTATATATGTACCTAAGGAGGTTTCTTTACGTAATTTTCATTTTTCTCTCTTGCTGTTGTTTTAACAAAAAGCTAAAAGCAAGTAACATACAGTTATGCCTTCAAGGTTTTAATTTGCAGAATCTACCACTTTCCTAATTTAGATACCTAATCATGAGGACCTAACTTATATTTTAGTTCTCTGATACTCAATTATGCTTATTTTTTTCCTTTCCAGTGTTATTTTTTTGTACCTAAGAATTGAGACTACTCACAGGAAGAAAACACCCTATAAAGCAAACCTTCTATCATTACTGAAACTGGATAATGAAACTTCGAAACCATATTACAGCTGATTCAATAGCCTCTCCCACCTCCAGGCAACAAAAGGATAAACAGAAAGAAAGAATTACAAATAAAGTAATAAAGCTGAATAAAACTGAGCTTAAGCAAAGAGAGGCAAATCCTAATGGCCCTGTCACATCGGCCGACGGATGCAAAACGTATGTAAAAAGAACACAGTGGACGAGAAAAATGTTCCATCCATTGTTATCCGCTCTCAAAACTGCCCCAAATTTGCATAAACAGAGCGGACAACAACGGAAAGGAACGGACGGGGAGAGGACGTAGCAAGGATGTTAAGCAGAACCTCCACGGAAGCCTAGCGGATGGAAGTGGATGGAAGCGGATGACACATCCGCAGGGCTTCCGGGGGAGCACAGCGAAGCGGAAGGAACGGATGCAGAGCAGATGACTAGCGGATGACGCGGATGCATCACGGACGTCTAGCAGATGCCTAACGGATGCAAAGCGTTCACTGCGCATACGGGGAGGATGCATTGCATCAGCCCCGTGGATATAAAAGGATGCAGCTCGCAAGCAGGTCACCAATCAGAGGAAAGACCTGCTGCCAGACACAGCTCCAGCCAATAACCATGGGGAAGAACAGGAAGCCTGTGCCTACTCCTGCCAGCCCTGGCAAGAAGGACAGGGCCACCATCCCACCCCCTGGCGCTGACTCTGCTTCTGTGGGGCTTCTGCTGCTCGGGCTTTCTCTGCTGGTGCTGGGGCTTCTGCTGGTGCTGCTCCTGGTGCTGATGCTTCTGCTGCTGCTGGTGCTGGTGCTGGTGTGGTGGACCAGCCCCTAGAACCTCAAAGCCCTACTGATGAGGGCCCAGAAGGCCCTGCCAGAGGGAGGAAGAGCCAAGCGCGCAATAGGGAGAGGAGACAGTACTCCATCAAAGAGGAACATGAGGATGAGGTGCTCGAATGGCTGAGGGAGAACGAGTACCTCTGGTGGAAGGGACACAGGCTCTATCGAGACACCAAGCGGAAGCAGGCGGCTTGGAGAGAGAAGGCGGAGAGCCTGGGCTACACTTCGGAGGTCCTCCTCGAGTGGTAGAAGCACATGCACACCTGGTACAGGAAGCTACACCTCAAGAAGTCTGGCCAGGCCGCGGTCAAGCTCACTGACCGGGAGACCTATGTGATGGCCAAGTGCAGCTTCTTGGAGGGTGAGGTCCGCCACCGAGGAGCAGCCCCTCTGTCAACCCTCTCTCTCAGGCAGCCCACAGAGAGCCACTCCTCTTCTGGCCAAGAGTCAGCTCCTGTGTCCAGGCAGGTATCTGTGGAGCATGCCATGACGGAGACCCCCCCGACAGCTGCACTTCCCATGGTGGAGCGCCACAGATGCCACCGATGCCTCACTTCGCTCACCTGCGGACCAGACAGCCCCACTACACTCCTCCTTCCTCCACCTCACAGCCAAGCCTGGCCTCAGTACATCTGTCATCGGTCTTGGGACTGACACCCCATGTCATGGAGGAAGGGGCTCCCAATATCACAGGACTGAGCCAGCTCTCTGACAGCTTCCTCCACACACCATCCCCTGTTGTCCTCTCGGGGCCAGGCATCCCAATGGCGCCTCAGACCAGCACTCCAGCAGCAGCCACCTCCACAGCACCTGGACCCTTCACCCCTGAGACTATGGGCACGCCTCAGAGTGACTGAGAACAGTGCCAGAGACTGGGTTGCTATCTGTTGACTTTATCTTTGCTTGGGACACTTTACTTGGGTCATTTTGCTTTTACAGTTTGTTATTAATAAAGTTTATCTTTGCTTCACACACTTGGTTCAGTTCTTTTAGTAAATAAAGTCTTGGTGGTTCTTTTAGTAAATAAAGTCTTCTTTTAGTAAATAAAGTCTTCTAAACCATTTAGAAATGGTTTAAGCCTTTGCATGCTTGTGGGATGGGTCAGGATAGCAGTGGGATGGGCAGGTATACCTATGGGATGGGTAACAGCTGTGGGATGGGTTAGGATAGCAGTGGGATGGGCAGGGATACCTGCGGGATGGGTAATAGCGGTGGGATGGGTTAGGATAGCAGTGGGATGGGCAGGGATACCTGTGGGATGGGAAATAGCTGTGGGATAGATAAACCTCCAGTGCAAGCATAATGGGACTGTATGGTCCACCCTCCCAGGTGCCACACCTATGGCCCTTTATTATCAATAACAATTTAATCATTCATCAACACATTTCAACATAAAGACAACTCTTTCTTAAATGCCCTGTTCATTGTAGGGCCAATCAACATACATGGCACAATCTCATCAGTGTGATGAGACAGGCTGAAGGAAGCATCCATTAAGCATCTACCAACCTCTAGACATCCTACAGACATCCTAAATATCTGAGATACGTCCCCTATACGAATGTTTTTTCCGTTTTAATGCTTTATATGCTAGCTGCATCCGCTTTCATCCTTTCTACGTCTGTGCTACTAATGCTGCGTGTCCGTTCCGCGTCCGTTTCGCTTCCTCCCTGTGTCCGTTTTCTGCTGGAGTGGATGTGAGTTGCGCGGTTGCGCAGCAGATGCCTAGCGGATATAGCGGACGCGTAATGGATGACGACGGACATATAACAGATGTTCCCCGTATGCGTAGCAGATGTAGAATGGACATGTTGGATACTTTATCCGCTCAAAAAGTTTTGTGCAGCTCAAAACTTTTTGAGCGGATGAAATCTCAGTAGACGGATGCTGGACGGATAGAGAGTATGAAAAACGGACGCAGTGAGTACAGAACGGATGCATCGCGTTAACCAATGGATGGCAAGTGTTTCTCTCCGTTTTACATCCTCTTTCCATCCGTTGGTGCTGTGTGACATGGGCTTAAGTAAAGGCTTATATTGATTATCCATTCAAACTGATCTCTTAATTTACACCTTAGTAATAGCTCTTTCAAACATTTCTGCACCATATGGGCTTGAGCCCAATAGTTATGAATACGAACATATTGGGGGAAGTATTGTTTTGGGACGCCAAAGTTACTTTTTGATGTTGAATTTATATGTTTTTATATGTTTTTACTATTATTTTTGTGAGCTGCTCAGGATTATTGCATGTAAGATGAATGGCTGTGTAAGACTTCTAATTAAATATATAATTAAACTTTGGATCAATTTAGACTCATCTGCTACAATACTATCATTGCAGAGCAAATAAGAAAGGTATTTAGTGACAATTCCTATTGCCCTGAATATGCAGCAAAAATTGCTGTGAAGTCTGCTGAACAGAGCAGAAATGAATTACTAGACAGCAAAGGGTTTTGTTTTTGTTTTTTTGAAAGCATGCCACATCAAAATGAGAAAAAAGACATTCGATGGTCATGGATATTTTGGTATCCAATTCAAAACCCAATTGACTGGTCTTTGGCAGCATTTTATTTCCAGAGATTCAAAATCTTGGAAAACTTTGTTTAGTTCAGCACATTATGAGCTCATCCATTTTTTTTCTTCAAATAGAAACACAGGAACACAAAACAATTGCTATTTTCTTATCTTCTACAAACACAATGTATTTATTAAAATTAAACAATTCATGTTTTGCATCTAAAATAGCCAGTTTTGATGTGATATGCAAGGCATTTCATCCCTCAATTAGGCCCTGGAACATGTGTGTGTGTGTGTGTGTGTGCGCACACACGCATGCTTGCACATACTTCATTCACATGCATACATTTGTATAATTACCATGCATATTTATAAAATTAATTCCTTTATCCAACAACAAAGTAGATTTATACTATCCAATCTAAAGAGATATACCAATGCATATGTATTTAAATTATCTTTTATCATTGTCGTTCCTCTTGTAACCACCTCTTAAGAGATGGATTTGTGCTATGGCAAAGGATACTCAAGGCCATGTCACACTGCCCAACGGATGCAAAACGGACACAACGGACGAGCAAAATGTTCCATCCATTGTTATCCGCTCTCAAAAGGGGCAAAAATTTGCATAACCAGAGCGGATAACACGGACGGGGGGAGGACGCAGGGTGGATGGAAAGCGGATGCGGAATGGAAGCCCAGCGGATGGAAGCGGATGGGAGCAGATGGCACATCCACTAGGCTTCCGGGGGTCTGCAGCAAAGCGGATGCAGAACGGATACAGCAGATGCACAGTGGATGAAGCGGATGCACAGCAGAAGCCTAACGGATGCAGAGCGTTAATTGCGAATGCGGGGAGGATGCATTGCATAGCCCCGCGGATATAAAGGGAAGCAGCTCGGAAGCAGGTCACCATTCAGAGGAAAGACCTGCTGCCGGACAGATTGACAGCCTTGCCTGCCCTGCCTGCATGACTGCCTGCAAGCCTTGCTGCCAGCCTTGCTACCAGCCTCCCTGCCGGCCTTGCTGTCTGCCTGCCTGCCAGCCTTGCTGTCAGCCTCCCTGCCAGCCTTGCTGGCTACCTGCCTGCCAGCTTTGCTGCCAGCCAGTCTGCCTGCCTTCCTGCCAGCCTTGGTTCATGTCTGTCTGCCAGCCTTGGTGCTTGCCTGCCTGCCAGCCTTGGTGCCAGCCTTCCTGCAAGCCTTGGTGCCTGCCTGCCTGCCAGCCTTGGTGTCTGCCTGCCTGCCAGCCTTCCTGCCAGCCTTCCTGCCTGCTTCCCTGCCAGCCTTCCTGCCAGCCTCCCTGCCAGCCTTGGTTCCTGCCAGCCTCCCTGCTAGCCAGCAACCCCACAACCATGCGGAAGCACAGCAAGCCTCAGCCATCTGCTGCCAGCCCTTGCAAGAGGGACAGGGCTACCATCCCGCCCCCTGGCCCTCACTCTGGTTCTGCTGCGGCTTCTGCAACACGGGCTCGCTCTTCTCGGGCTGGCGCTTCTGCTGCTTCTGCTTCTGGAGGAGCTGATGACAAGCACTCCAGCACCAGCCACCTCCACAGCACCTGGACCCTTCACCCCTGAGACTGAGCGACCAAGAGGAGTGCCAGAGACTCGTTTTTGTTTTATAACTTGTTGTTAATAAAGTCTAGTTTTGATTCACACACTTGCTTCATTTCTTATTTTTCATAAAGTCTTGCTGGAAACTTTTAGAAATGGTTTAAGCCTTTGCATGCTTGTGGGATGGGTTAAGATAGCAGTGGGATGGGTTGAGATAGCAGTGGGATGGGTAGGGATACCTTTGGGATGGGTAATAGCTGTGGGATAGATAAACCTCCAGTGCAAGCATAGTAGGACAGGATGGTCCACCAGGTGCCACACCTATAGCCCTTTATTATCAATAATAATGTAATAATCATCCACATATGTCAACACAAACACAACTCTTTATTAAATGCCCTGATCATTGTAGGGCCACTCAACATACATGGCATAATCTCATCAGTGTGATGAGACAGGCTGAAGGAAGCATCCATTAAGCATCTATCATCCTGTCTTGCCACTTCACCGCTCCAGCTGGGGAGTTGCACCAGTGTTTCAGGAGGTTGTGCTGCTTCTTCCCTTCACGTGAGGCTCTGTTGGGGCCTTGCACATCCTCAGTGTCTATCAGGTTTTGCCCTTCCCTCCATTCCCCAGGCTCCATGTCCTCATTGCCTTGCTGGAGGTCCACGAGCCTGTTCTGCAAGACTGGGTAACGGGTGTGCATGAGATTGTGCAGGATGCAGCAAGCTTCCACGATCCTCCTCATGGTCTCTGGGCGATGCTGCATGGTGGTGAGAAGTACCTGGAACCTGTTGGCCAGGATGCCAAAGGCGTTCTCCACCACCCGCCTTGCCCTGGACAGCCTGTAGTTGAAGATCCTCTCTTCACGGGTGAGGTATTTGGAGGTGTAGAGCTTCATGAGGTAGGTTGTGAGGGAGAAGGCATCATCCCCCATGATGAAGTAGGGCACATCTTGCGTGTCGTTGGGCAGGGGGTCTGGATCTGGGAAGCCCACCATGAGGTTGCGTTCCCACCCTTGAGGTCACTTGCGTTGTATACCTGGGCATCTGAAGCTGACCCGTTGCCTGAAGCATCGATGTACATGAACTTGTAGTCAGCATCGACCATGGCAAAGAGGATGATCTGAAGAAGCCCTTGGAGTTGAAATAAGTGGACCCCGACTTGGCTGGCGCTTTGCAGGCCATGTGCTTGCCATCTATGGCTCCAACGGTGTGGGGGAAGTTCCACCTCTGATACCACTGCTCTGCAACTTTCTTCCAGCCTTCTTCAGTGGAGGGGCACTGGAGGAGCTCCTCCTTGTATTCTTCGATGATGGCCTGCACCACTTCTCTGACCACAATGCTGATGGTGTTGTGTGGCACCCTCCAGCCGTACTGCATGCTCCTGTAGGTGGTCCCTGAGGCCAGGTGGCGCAGAGTCAGTGCCACCTTGAGCCCAGATTCCAGGCGGGCTGGAAATTGGTGCTCTGCTTGGTCAACCTGGGTGTCAGATGCTGCACAACTTCATCAAACATGGCTAGAGGCATCCTCATGAAGTTCTGGAATGCACGAGTGTCTTCATTCCTGAGCTCCACCATCAGCGTGTTGTACAGTCCTTTCTCTGCTCTTCTGGCGAACCATCTTCGTACCCAGACGCTTCTTGGCCGCTTCTTTTTCTTCCCGTAGTAGAGTTCACAGAGCCTGTAAATGGCTTCGCACTGTTGCAGAAGGATGGTGGCTGCCAAAAGGACTTTGTTTCGATCCACAGTGGACATGACTGGATGCTGTGGAAGAGGAAGAGGCAGATGAAGGCTGCAGAGGTCTGCAGCTGGGCTACTGTTCTGAAAGTAAGATCTAGGTGAGTTGCTCCCCCTTTTTATAGGCAGTATAGGTGTCCCTTTGCATCCTCTAGGCATCCTGTAGTCATCCTTAATATCCGAGATAGGTCCCCTCTGCGAACGTATTTTCCGTTTTACATGCTTTGTTTCTATGCTGCATCCGCTAGGCATCCGTTCTGCATCCGTTCCGCGTCCGTTCCGCTTCCTCCCTGCGTCCGTTTACCGCTGGAGCGGATGGAGTTGCACGGATGTGCAGCTGATGCCTTGCGGATATAGCAGATGCGTAACAGATGCAGAATGGATGCCTTGCGGATGCGTAGCGGATGCAGAACGGATGCATTGGATACATTTTCCGCTCAAAAATTTTGAGCAGCTCAAAACTTTCTGAGCGGATGAAACGTCAATAAACGGATGCTAGACGGATAGAGAGGAAGCAAAACAGAGGCAGTGAGTACAGAACGGATACATCGCGTTAACCAACGGATGGCAAGCTTTTTTGTCCGTTTTACATCCTCTTTGCATCCATTGGTGCAGTGTGACAGGGGCTTCATTTAGAAGCTCTATTAAAATCTTGAAATATTAAGGACACTTTGATTCTCAATGAAGCATACCAGATCTATTGAATTTGTCCCACCTTAAAGGACAATGCTTATTTCAATTTATAGAGTCACAGAATTCTAGAATGTATGAGTTTAAATGATTTTTATTGGTCATTTAATCTAACACGTTGGTAGTGCAGAAATCTACTAGACCACTTTCAAGGTGAATTGCTCCAATGCTTAACAGCTCTTAGTAACACCTCTTTTAATTTCAACCCAGCAATTATTTATCCTGTGGTTTCAACTAAAATTAAAACTGTCCCCTCTTAAATATTTGTAGATTGCAATTATATCTTCCCTATTCTTCTCTTTTGGCAAGACAAACACACTTCACGGAGCCTGGCTTCCAATTCCATTATCATATGAACTGGTTCCAGCACTTCAATATCCCAAAACTGGACATAGAACTGGATACAATACTGCAAAGTGCACTGGCACAAAGCTATTGCTTTCCATGAGTTGAACATAATGCTTAGATTGATGCAGCCTCCATCTGCACTGTCCTTTTTAGAAGCTGCATCACACTGCTTGGTCTCATTCATCTGGTGGTCCATTAGCACTCCTACATCTTTTCCTACTATAAGTAGAACCTTACATTTGTCATTGTCAGATGCAAGAAATCAAGAAGCAAAATAGTTCAAATGACTACAGGCATTCTTGTAGGCACAAAGGGACTCACAACTGATGTTGTGCTTGACCCTTGGGCTCAGCCCAGTCATCTCCTACAGTCACAACTGAATAGTATTGTCTTGTTGGATATAGCCAGTGGTGGGACTCAGCTGGTCCGTATCAGATCAAGCAAACTGGTTGATCACCTCCACTATCAAGAATATAGCTGAAATAACAAAAAATCTGTGGGGTAACCCACTCAATACTCCTCTTCTGGACTGCTTATAAGAACCTTTGGTGCTTTGTGAGCTGCAGCGGTGCAGTGGTTAGAATGCAGTATTGCAGGATAATTCTGTCGACTGTGAACAGTTTGATTCTTACCAGCTCAAGGTTGACTGAGCCTTCCATCTTTCCAAGGTGGGTAAAATGAGGACACAGATTGTTGTGGGCAATAACCTGCTTTGAGAGGACTGGAAAGCTCTGTGAAGCAGTATAGAAACCGCTTAGAGAGGACTGGAAGCAGTATATAAATCTAAGTGCTATTGCTTTTGGTGTGTACAATCAACCTCAAATCTATTCGCCTATATTTTTACTTCTTGTCCACAAGGATATCATGATGTTCCTTGTCAAAAGCTTTCCTACAATCAAAGTACACTATATCCATAGCAGGCAGTCCTTTGGTCTCCCACACTAGTCTTTCTGCCATTAAAAAAGAGAAAGTGACTCACTCTCCTGCAACCATATAATTAACTAAGCTGCCTGGTGCAAACATTTCTCACCAGGCTACTCGACTTCAATACCAGAAAAACGAGGAACTGAATTAAATGAACAACTGGCATTATGATATAAAGATAATAACCTCACACTGGCACTCAGTGGGATCCCTCCATTTTTCCAGCCTGCCATTAACCGACTGACACATGGACCGCTATTCACTGCAACCCCTACTAATGCAATCATGGACCCTCTGGAAGAGGACGTGATATGGCATGGGGGGCAGCAATGGACAGGGAAGGTTTCACAAAAGCAGAATGCCTTGCTTTACAGGAGGGAATCTTATATGCAGGCAAATCCAATGCTGGAAACAACTCATTATTATTACCTACTATATAGTAGAACTGTTTCAGTTTTAGAGGAAAATGGAGGGCAATGTGAGGCATGAACATTTTTTTCTTTAAAAAGACAAAGGATTTTGACTTCTTAGGGTTGCCCAGCAATAGCAAAACCTTGTCAGCTGGCTTGCCTTCCCATATGCGGTGTTATTTACCTTTCTTCACTATTCAATAGTTAAATGCAAGGGCTTGAAAAAAGGAACATTTTGGTACATCTACCAGATTTAACCTTGAGGCAGGGATGCTCCCTTAAACTAGAATTCACCGACTTTTTAACAGTAACTTTTATACCAGAACCTTGAAAAAGTAACAAAAATGAAATGAAAACTACAGGCCATCAGCTTGAATGCAAAAGAGAACTCTAAGTAATTCATATCAACATTCCAGAATAATGTGTCAAAGAGAGAAGCAGAAAGAGTTTTCTGTTTGAAGGAAACAATTGGGTCAGTTGATTGCCATTCATCTAGACTTCTATACACTGAGTCAAACTTAATTACTCCATACTAAGTTTCCTTTTCAACCACTTATATGGGACTACAACATATGTGGTAGAGCTCCATCTGACCATTCTGATTCATGAACAAAAGCAATAGGATAATGTTTTCTTCTGTTCAGAAAGCAATCGAAGATTCAGTCTGGCATTTATTGTAGCATGGATGCACAATATCTATACAATTCCTATTTTCCTCTAGCAAATTCCCTGACAGAATTTCCTAAGCCAAGTTGCTTGTAAATTATATAAATAATTGGAGCAAGATCAACAAAAAAATAGGGATACCCATGTCGATACACCCCCCAAGTTTACCTTTTTAATATTATCCATATTTATCTTTTAAATATTTTTTTTTTAAAAAGGAAGCTGACTTATTGCAAAGGAAAGCACTCCCCTTTAGCATTATCTTGCATGTCTGCATTGTGTGGCGATGCATCAATATGGTCACATCAATATGAAAACAGAAGTTGGTGGATGATTGCATCTCAGTGCTTTTCGAGATGTGTGCCCATCTGACCACAAAAAGAGAAAGTGATAATTTGAGGTAGTAGAGTTTATCTTGGAGATAATCCCATCATTATATATCATGCCAACCATTAGCAGTCAACTGGAGGTCCCATTGGCACATGGTAGGCCTTTTTTGAGAATTCTGACAACCATGTCTCAAAATTTCAAATGTATTCACCAAATTCACAAAATTTCTAACAATTGGTGTGAAGTAAGTTGTAGCTAACTGGGATTCCAATATTAAGATATAAACAAGCACTGCTTTTGGCATGAAAATCAGGTCCATTAAACAACATAAAGGTAAAGGTTCCCCTCACACATACGTGCTAGTTGTTTCCAACTCTAGGAGGCAGTGCTCATCTCTGTTAAAAAAGCCAAAGAGCCAGTGCTGTCCAAAGACGTCTCCGTGGTCATGTGGCTGGCATGACTAAATGCCGAAGGCACATGGCTGTTACCTTTCCACCAAAGTGGTCCCTATTTTTCTATTTGCATTTTTACATGCTTTCGAACTGCTAGGTTGGCAGAAGCTGGTACAAGTAACGGAAGCTCACTCTGTTACAAGGCGCTAGGGATTCAAACCACCACACTGGCAACCTTTCTGATCGACAAGCTCAGCATCTTTGCCACCGAGCCACTCTGTCTCTTATTAAACAACATAAAATGATATATATTAAGCAATGCACCTTCCAGAAATGGTCCATCCAACAATCATGAATGAAGCCTCAATCTCCATTCATCTAAACAACTAGATTCTCTGAGATTTTCTATAGGTAACACTGAGAAAGCAAAAATTGAACTTTATGAAAAATTTAAATGCCTGAATTTAATTGGGTAGCTAGCATGCAAAATCAGTTTATTTAACACATATGATCATGTTTATTTCAATCAACCAGATAAAACAAAAGTTATACAGTACATTAAAGCTACAATAGGAAGCATCTACACAAACAGCATACATTTAAGCATAAGGAAATAGAGGAATAATACATACTATCAAGAGGAATAATACATATTATCAATAGTAAAAAGAAGAGGTGAATGTACAAGGATACAATAAGTTAAACATGTGAGTATAAATGTGCTACAGATTCTAATAATCTGAGATAATGAAATATTAATTAGAACAAAGCTTTAGACTTAGAGTGATGTCAGCTGATGTTTCAATCCCATGTAACAAAAGGTTGGTAGACTAGGTATGGGCATATATATATATTGTATCTTAAATACAGGTTTCTCAGGTTCCAGTTTCTGAAACACTTAACACTGTTCTTTTTTTGTAAAAATAAAAATAAAAAATGGAAATATGCACAAATTAACACTGAGAGTTAAATGCCCTTTTGGGATATAATAATTAGAATTTCTTTGATCACAAAGAAGTTTCATATAAGGATGGCAGTTAAGAGAATGGCCAATATGGGTCAAGCTTGCAACTAACTTCAAACAAATTAAATAAGGATGCTTGAATAACAGTTGGGCAATTCTTACTATTATGGAGAATAGTAATCCTCATGGGAAAATGGCATTTGGGTACTATATTTTGTTTCATCAAAAAATGGCATGTTAGGGAATGGTTCATTACCTACGCAAAGCAACAGTCTAATTTCAGAGGAAGAGTACACATCTCTTATTTGATTTGATTTAATAGACAATCCTATTCAGAGCTCTTCTGTATAAGAACTCCAGCCCTAAAACAAGTTTCTGACTTATACCTGTATTCTAAGTGGAAATAACAGGGAAACAATTATCATTTCTGAAGAATATGGTTCAGGAAGCTACTACCACCATTGCATTGCAAAAGAAAATTGCAACTGGACCAAGATCCAGTATCTTTTTTCTATTTACTATGGAGAATACAACAGTAAGAGTATCTTTTAATCAATGATAGTAAAGTCTGATTTCAGATAACTTCTGGTCCTAACTTCTTACCAAAGCCCATTCATTTCTATAGCTTTCTCCATTATCATCACATCTTCTAGGTTTCCAAAACAATAACATTTGGTTGGATGCATGTATCTACATTTATAAACTTGCATTTATTTTATAAGACATGGTGGCACAGTGGTTAGACTGCAGTATTGAAGGCTACTTCTGCTGACTGCCGGCTGCCTGCAATTTGGCTGTTCAAATCTCACTAGGCTCAAGGTTGACTCAACCATCCATTCTTCATTTTGGGTAAAATGAGGACCCAAATTGGTGGGGGCAATATGTAAACCACTTAGAGAGGGCTGTAAAGCACTGTAAAGCAGTATATAAGTCTAAGTGCTATGATTTTATACGTATTAATCCCTCATAAGCAAACAGAGACTGAATTCTGAGTAAACGTACCAGGAATTGGCAAACAATTCAAATACCACAAAAGATTGTAAATTTGTAACATTATTATGTGATTTAGATACATTAATTATATATTTTATACGTGGCCCAAGACAATTCCTCTTCACTCAGTGTAAACCCAGGCAAACCAAAAGTTTGGACACCCATTATCTCGACCAGGGATAGGGAATTTCAGCCCTTTTATAACAGATAACAAAGAAATATTCAAGGAAAAAAGAAAGGTAAATAAATATATAAGCAAAAGATAAAAGCAATAACAAGCATATGGGACAGCAAGGGAGAATGGAATGGCTTTTTGACAATAGGACACCACTGTGAGCAAAGAGCAAGGTAACTAAACAGATTACAGGTAATTCTCTATTTACAACAGTTTGTATAGTAAGTATTCAATTACAAAGGCTCTAAAAATGACTTATAACTGGTTTTGACACTAACAACCATTGTAGCATCCCCAGTTGCATGATCAAAATGTGGACGCTTGGCAATTGACTCATATTTATGATGGTTGCAGTGTTCCAGGGTCAAGGGGAAGGCCTTTTTGTGACCTTCTAACAAGCAAGGTCAAGGGGAAGACAGATTCACTTAACAACCACGTTATTAACTTAACAATTGCACTGATTTGCTTAACTGTGGCAAAAAAGGACGTAAAACTCATTAAACAACTATCTTGCTCAGCAACAGAAATGTTGGGCTCAATTGTGGTTGGAAGTTGAGGACTACCTGGATAAAAACAGAAGGACAGCAAAGGCAAGAAGCATTTTAAACTGTATGATCCAATCTACATTAAAGTTAAACATCTAATATCTACTCTGATAATACAATTTAAGAGAAAAAAAATCAGAAGATCCCATAACACTCACTGTGTCCTACGGGACAATTCATCATTCAGCACAAATCTGCTCACTTATGACTATTTTGCAACACAAGCAATCTTGCATTTCTCTTAGAAGATGCTTCAGTTCTGGCAGATCCCTCTGGGAAGGGAGTTAAAAGCTGAAGAGCAGACATTGAGAAAACTATTCCATTCATGCTTATGGAGAGCTCATCTTATAGAGAGCTCTGAAGAAAAGGTCACCTTTTAACAATCACAGAGACCAAATAGGACCTTCTTAAGAGGGCAGTTGCTAATGTAAGATAGGTTTTACGTTCCATCACTCTGATTTCACATTAGGATTTACTGCTATTTTTGAAAAAACATTGTACTTAATTTTTACCTGATGTGTATCTTTATAGTCTAAGAAATTCATGAGCGATCTGCCCAATTCTGATCTACTAAGATGGGAAATATATAGGCAACTGTAGAATTAACCAACTGATATAGTTTAATTTAAAAGGGACTCAAGCTATTTCATCTTTCTGTGTAAAATGACAGTCTTAGCAAAAGGAATGGAGCACATGAGATGAAAAGGGGAAGGGCAGAAAATCCCCTCCAAACTCATCTTGTATAAACATCATAATGCTTGTCTTAAAATAAATGTGTTTGTTCACAAATGGTTTTAAGAAGCAAAAGCCCACTCAATCAATCTATGCATGATTAGAACTTAACCTCGTTTAATCATAAATATGGATTGATTCTACCCATAGAGAATGTCTATCTTCATCTACAGCAACCTTTATAAAATGATTTTCTTAAAAAAAAGAGCAGCATAGAAAAAACTAAAGACATTGCTTATGCTGCTGTAGCTTTTATCAAAAAAAGAAAAAATGCCAAGAAAATCATGTTGCTTTTTTTTCCCCATCTGCATGCATCTTCTGAAAACTCATCCAAAAGTCAATGCACAATAATCCTAATGGTCTAGAGTCTGATTCCAGAGAGATAGGTCTCCAGTCACCCGTTTCCATCTGCATTTTGTGCACAATTTTACCAAAACCAAAATATCCATTGTCTTCATCACACCCCACAAGCAATCAGGTCCTCTAAATCATCTAGTATAGCTTTTATCATATGGATTTTGCCATTATTATTTTAGGCAAGCCAACATGTGAATGTGCCACATATTCTTTAGATTCTATCTCTGCAGAAAGGGACATTAGGCAAAGAAGAAGAAAAAGACATTTAAAAGACAGCAAATTCAGGCATGGCTTGCTGAGACTGTCCCTTTAAAACAATACAAAATTAAGCCGCTGGAAAGAAGACAAAAGAGCTTTCCTCTCACTTGCTCTGTTCTACAGAAACACACACACACACACACACACACAAAACCTCCGGGCTGTTCAACATCTATAGAAAGAATGGTTGACAATGAGAGCTCATTGATAAAACATCAATATCATATCAGCCACGCTGCCACCAATAACCCAAATGGGTTCTTTTTGTATTTTGCGCTTACCTTTCACCGGCTAAATTCAGTCTTCTGGGTGGCAAAATTGAGTTTTTGCTTTGTTTTTTAAAATAAATAAATAAGCACATTTACATGTTTCTCCAGCAAGCTAGCCTAAGCTTCCCATTAACACACTCCATTGCAGATAATTGCAGGCAGCACACACACCCCTGCTTTTCCCAGTTCCCAACACACCAAGGATAATCACATTCCAGTGGGGAGTGAACAGATGGTGGATTCCATGGTAACGAGCCCTCCAAAGGCTATTGGTAGAAGTGTGTGACTACTGCTTATTTGGTAACAATTCCTCTTTGTGCTTCGCCTGTGCAAATCTTGAACAGAGGATGGGACGACCGCAGAGGTTTTAGTAGGCGTGAGGCAAGGGGAGCAGGTGATTTGGCACGTTAAAACAACGCTGCAATTTAAAAAAACAAGAGCTAGGTTCAAGCACATTACATGTATAATCCACAGAAGGCTGTGCATTCCAAGGTAAAACTCACTTTCATTTTACATGTCTTGGCTACCCTGCTTCAAAGGCTTCAAAGTGGTTAACCAAGGGTAAGCAGCTACAACAGGACAACAACAATCCGAATTAAAACCAAGCAAAGCTTAATGAGCACTTTCCACATTTTTATATGGACTTGTAAACTTGTGCCATGCCAGGTTACCAAGTATGAGATCTCCAGACCGAGTTGGGATGCACTTCTTAGAAACACATGTGATCCATATGGCCATAAGACAGAGGTCTCCAAACTTGGCAACGTTAAGACTTGTGGACTTCAACTCCCAGAATTCCTCAGCCAACTGGCTGAGGAAAATTCTGGAAGTTGAAGTCCACAAGTCTTAACCTTGTCAAGTTTGGAGACCTCTGTCATAAGTAAATAAAAAAGATATTGACCAAACCCGACAGAAAAATGAAAGAAGAATCACATTTATAATGTACAGGTAGTCAGCAACTTACAGCAGTTTCTTTAGTGACTGTTCAAAATCACAACAGTGCTATAAAAAGTGACTTAGGATCATTTAGCACCACTTATGACCATTGCAGTGTTCTCACAGTCACATGATCAAAATTAGGATGCTTAACAGCTGGTTCATAATTATGATGGTTGCAGTGTCCGTGATCAGCTTTTGCGACCTTCTGACAAGCAAAGTCAATAAGAAAGCCAAATTCAATTAACAGCCATGTTACTAACTTAACAACTGAAATTATTCACTTTACAACTGTGGCAAGAAAGGTGATAAAATGGGACAAAACTCACTTAACAAATATCTCACTTAGCAACATAAATTTCGGGCTCAGTTGTGGGCATAAATTGAGGACCATCTGTAGCATGGGTGTGCATTTCTGTACTAGAAAAGGAAAAATGAGAAAACCCAATATATAAAAGCAAAGTTTCCATTGAAGAGAATCTGTGCCCGATACACAAAGCACTTAGTTTCCAAGGTAATAGGCAAAATTAATTAATTTTAAAAGACAGATTACACTACGTGGTCATGTTCATTCTTTCAATACAGCCTTTCTCATTTTCATACTCTCCAAAGGCTTGTTTCAAATGGCATTTCTATATTCCCCAGCTAAGTGAAATTATATCTGAAAAATAAATCGAGAAATATAAGCTGTCTATATGCTGCATATGAAAATATATCTTAGAGACCACCATTTTGGGGAAGATTGCTGTAGTTTCTGCAGGTATTTCTTATTCTTATGTTTTGAACTTTATTTTTTCCTGAAGGAGGATACAATTTTGTAATTTAAGGATTTATTTTATACAATTGTAGTTGTTACCCCTTCCCCATCATCCTCCAGGTTTCTACTTTGGAATGTGTGGTCCTGACTAGTTTTCAGAATAATTTGGGGTCTTTTGAAGTTGGGCTGAAACCAAAGCAGAGCTGGAAAAACTCTTTACAACACTGCAGCTCTGGGAAACTGTATGTTTTCAGTAGGAATTTGTGGTTCCCCACTACCTCTTTAACAGGGGTCCCCAAACTTGGCAACTTAAGACTTGTAGTTTTCAACTTCCAGAATAGCTGGCTGGAAAATTCTGGGAGTTAAAAAGTTCCCTTTCTACAGTCTACAAATCTTAAAGGTGCCAAGTTTGGAGGCTCCTGCTCTATTATAACATTACATAAAATGACATAATATTATTATTTCACCTTCTGAGACTTTTTTTAAATGCAGTGCTTAAATAGTATCAAGTTAGTTTGTACTGGTAGTCCTCAACTTACAATAGTTCTTTTAGTGACCATTCAAATTTGCAGCACTGAAAAAAGTGACTTATGACTGATTTTCAGACTTACGGCTTTTATGGCGTCCCCATGATCATGGAATCAAAATTAAGATGCTTGGCAACTGGTTCAGATTTATGACCTTTGCTGTGTTAAGTAGAAGTATGTTTAGATATGCAACCAATTAAAAGAAGTTTAACAAAAAAAAAAAGCAATGTGAGCATTTACGTATATTTAGAAAATGGGCATAAATATAACCTCTTGCATGTGTTGTACAAACAATCAAAGCAATAATTGCTGATTTCATTAACTAGAGATCCATTAAGAAGTTGCCTAAGGCCTTTTTGTAATCTAAGGAAGTTCTGAGTTGTCATTTTCCACTACCTCTTCTCATCTTTTTCAAGCAATTTTTACTCCATCTAAAATGGAGTAACATGTAACCATGGGAATATAAACCACAGTACAATTGAAATCCCATTAAACTCTCTAGCTCTGAAGAAACAAACGTCTGGTTATTGCGTTAAGCCGTTTGGGATTGGATGATATACAAAATGCTGTTTTGCAACATTTGTAGAGCAAGATCTAAGAGGCAAAAGTCATGAAGTCACAGTTGGGGGTTGAATTTAGAAATAATTACAAACTGTTGCAAAGAAACAAAACGTGACTCCTTTACTTCTTGAAAGACAGGCTTATGAGGTTCAAAAACTTTCAGATCCTTTTTCCCTTGTGGGAACCCTGATGCCAGGATTTGGTCACCATTAATGTAGATCTCCAGTCATCAGGCTATAGTAGGAAGGGTTTCATGGACTAAGATCCAACAGAGTTCTGCCTTTGGTGAAGCTCATAGTCTTGTCTGGTGTACCTAATGTTTCTCCTTGAAGCAGCTATCTTTCTTAGCAGAGCTGGTCTTTCCTTGTTTAAGGGAAAAGAGTGTTAAAAACTATTTGAATCAAGCAATTTCTAAGTAAGTGAAAACAGCTGAACCAGAGATAAACTGTTTGCTATTATGAATCAAGGAAACCAAACCATTAATAAGCTCACTAATGCCCAGGACCTTGATTCAGCCAACCTATGCTCTTTGCCTCCTATAAATACCATGGGTTTCTATTTGCCAACTTTTTCTACCCCTAGCAGGGAAACTTTGGGGAAAGAAGGTTTTCTCCCTCTTGCAGTAATTGAGGTTGGGGGTCTTGTTCTGAACCATAAATGGGAATAATTCTTCCTACCATGCATAGTTAAATGACAGAATACAATGCTGTCCAATATATTGCCAGCCACACATTTAGACAGTCTTTGAAGACAACCAGGCAATGCTTTGACAAAGGGTGTGTTTTTATGGCTATTCTTTATTGACAGGATGTGTTTTCATGGCTACTATTCTTGAGGGTTGCATTCAACCTGTGGCCACAGGCAATATACTTTAAGTGCCAGCTGTTAGGAAGGAATAATGGAAAAGAGCTCTTGCTTTCACACCCTATTTGTAAGTTTCCTGGATGCATCTGTCTGGCCACTGTGATATAGATAGAACACCAGGGGCTGCTGGCCTGATCAAAGCAAGTCTGTTTTATATCCTCATGCAATGCAGGCAGTTTTACTTGCAAAAGCAATTGGTTCAACTAGACCCCATTAAACATACTTAAAGCCATTAAAAGATTGAAAGCAAATGATGGTCAGAGTCACTTGAGGAATCTGCCTTCTGCCAGTTTACCCAATTTGACAGTCATCAGAACAATTAATATATAGGTTTGTTCATCAATTATATTGTAAAGTTTTTGCTTTAAAATATTTTTGTAAAGTATTAGTTTTTCTTTTTCTCTTTTTTTATTGGATGTTTCTTTTGAATCATATTCTGCAGGCTGACTAGTTACCTCCTAATTGAGACCTAATTGATAGTGCATGCACCCAGTACATTATACTTAAGACTGTAATTGAGTCTAGAATTACAATTGTAAATTATGGCCATCTTCAGGTGTGTCACCATTTAACTGCAGCCGATTTTATGACTTTTTTTTTTTTTGCAGTAGTTGTTAAGTGAACAGGGCACTTGTTAAATATATTACACCCAATGCGTGTTTTTTCCTGGAAACCCAAAGTTTATTGGAAACCAGAAAAATACCAAATATTATGATCACATGACATGGGGTGGGCTGCTAGGGGCTCGTAGGGGCTTAGGAGAGCCTCTAGCTAAGACTCTGCAGTCCTCAATAACCGCTGAAAGACAAGCAGTAAGGCTCTTAATTGGCTTCATTGAACTTCTGGGCATTCAGCCAAGAGCATTTCACACCTCCTAAAAGTGTTGCAAGCTAGATAAACTATTCACTCAGCACTTGTGAGGGAGAGCCACTGAGAAATTCAGATAACATAGCCACTAGTGTCTGAGGGGATTAATACCCAAATAATAAGAATCATGTAACTCATCAGAAACTCCACTAAGATTCCAAGATCCCTCCCACAGTCACTGCTATTTAAACCTGGTTTCACCCAGTCTTTTATTTAAGTATTAAATGCATGAAATAATAAACATCTTTTTGGTATGTGTATGTATGTATGTATGTATGTATGTATGTATGTATGTATGTATATATATATATATATATAT
>BLBF01000055.1:19279614-19295428 GCA_015471245.1 Laticauda colubrina | reverse complement strand
ATATAAATATAAATATAAATATAAATATAAATATAAATATAAATATAAATATAAATATAAATATAAATATAAATATAAATATAAATATAAATATAAATATAAATATAAATATAAATATAAATATAAATATAAATATAAATATAAATATAAATAATTAGGGCAAAGAAGCAACATTGAGTTGGCCATACCCACCCAGACACATGACCATCCAGCCATGCCCAGAGTCATTAGTGCAGAGACCCCCTTGCGAAAAAATTTGAAGCCCACCCCTGCACATGACCATACAATGCTACAAATTGGCATTAATGCAAGCCATTGCCAAACACACAAAATGTGTTCGTGTAACCATGGGGGGTTGCCTGCAGCAGTCAGAACTTGAAAATTGGGTCATACATACCCTTTTTTGAGGATCCATCATGACATCAAATGCTTGCTAAGTGTGCAGTCATTAAAGGAAGACTACCTGTATTCACATATATTTGCTTTTGTTGTTGTTTTTACTATTTATGACAATTATATTCTGGAAATGCTCCTGTTCCTTTCCGTTTCACGTTCTAAATCTAATTCTACAAATTCTTCTTAGACTAAAATATGATTTACATATTTATGTAATACAGGGGTCTTCAAACTTGACAGCTTTAAAACTTGTGGACTTCAACTCCCAGAATTTCTTTTCCAGTCATGTTAGCTCATGAATTCTGGGAGTTGAAGTTCACAAGTCTTAAACTTGCCAATTTTGAAGACCCTTGATGTAATACATAAAATAATAACTCACTAGTGATCTCCACTGGATAAATCAGCAGTGCAAAACCTGTCTGAAAAGCTCAGAACAGTGTCCAAAAGAGTGTCCAGAACAGTGACCTTCACAAAAATGTGAAGGTTACTAAAGAAAACCAGCTTCCATCCTTCCAAGGTCAGTAAAATCGAGGACCCAGATTGTTGGGGGCAATGTGCTGACTATGTAAACTGCTTAGAGGGGGCTGTAAAGTACTGTGAAGCAGCATATAAGTCTAAGTGCTATTGCTATTGCTATTCTTCTCATAGTTAGACAGCAGCACTTTAAAATAATATTCAGCTCCCTTTGAGGTTATGTTTGCTACAGACTTGATCTGTTTTTATTTTCATGACACCCACGTCATACTTACTTTCAATAATGATTTTGTTTACATCCCTTATATATATACATTAATTAAATGAGACTTAGTAAAAATACGTCAATGGCTTCCTACTAGAATTATGCTGCAGTCTGAACTCTGGAATAAATACGGTATCTATAGATTATATTCAAGCAAGATTTAGCAGCTACACACAGTTGTCTTCAGCTTTAATTAGAAATGTTGCTCTAAAAATAGAAGAGTTTCATATGTACTGCACTGTTCTTCACGCACATGCTGATGGCCTCAGAGAAATAAATGCTCATTTTTCATTACATGAGATGGAGGGAAAATTACCATGAATCGCACTGCTTGTTTTACAGCAGCTAACAACATGGAGATTTGATGAAGTATAATTTTGTTGCTTCAGTCCTGCAGGTCTCAAGACAAATTCCAAAGCCTGGCTGGAGATGCATGGGCAGATGACAGGAAGCAGCTGGCAGAACAAGATCAAAGCCCCCATTGGACCCCATCAGAGAAATCCTTCTGAAGAACAAGACATTTCTTGCCTGAACAAAGTTGCATACAATATATATCTGACTGGGCATAAATCATCAAAATTAAATTTGGTACATAGTAAACAATGTTCACTTCATACTTCATAAGCAACATTCTTTAGTCAGTCAGTCTGTCTTTTCTATTAATCATCCATCTATCATCTCATCTATCATCTATACTATATCTTGTACAGCATCTATCTGTCTGTCTGTCTGTCATCTACATTGTTTGTCTATCACGGGGGTCTTCAAACTTGACAGCTTTAAGACTTGTGGACTTCAACCCCCAGAATTCCTCTTCCAGTCATGTTTGCTCAGGAATTCTGAAGTTGAAATCCAAAAGTCTTCAACTTGCCAAGTTTGAAGACTCTTGGTCTATCATCTCCACCTGCCTGCCTGCCTGCCTGCCTGCCTGCCTATCAGTTGAGCTGCCCACCTCATAAGCAAATGATTCTGGGTGTTGTACACAAGACTAAAACAATATCATTCTATCTGTCAAGGGTTCTCTGTTATGCCCAGTATTCAGGAGCTCAGTCAACCAACTGTGGTTTATATAGACAGTCTAAGAAGTTTATTTAGAGGTCATGCATGCTGAGTTTAAATGTTAGGTTTTTTTCCACATGTGTTGTTGACAGTCTGTGTTTGGAATTATCCAGAATTTTCATTTGTTTAAAAGTTGGTGCCAAGTTTCTCAATTCTGCATTTTTGATACCTTTATTATTTATTTATATAGTGATAAATAGCAGCTACAGTACCTTTGTAATGCTCTCCTTTTCACTTTTTGGGGTTGTGTTCAGTTCGCCAGAAAAACTGATTTATGGATTTCACATCAACTCATATCCTGACCTTAATACATAAGCCATCAAACTATTATGCATTGAAGAGATTCTACATCAATCACTTTACATTTTAGTCAGCCTTAAATATTTATGGAACAATGCGGTCTAGTTGTGTGTGGTTTTTTGTTTGTTTGTAAGTGTGTGAGTGTGCGTACGTGTGTCTATGTTTAGAATTTTTTTCTCACCCCTTTGTGTCTTTCTCCATCTCAGAAGCCTGGAAATTTGAGGGTCCCATGCATTATCTTAGCTATTCCTAGCACTGCAGTCTTCTTGAGAAAGAATTCTGATATTGTTTCTGGGATCTGTTGGAGCCCCTCTCCCAGTTTAAGAGTCACAACTTGAGTGCTCCAACTACCATTTTGGCCTTTACATTCCATAAACTCTCTAGTTTATCCTTCAGCCCTTAGTACTTAAGATTTCTCCAACTTCTCATACTCCTCCTGCTGAGTCACTTAGCATCACTATATGACCATCACTGTCTTCTGCTCCTTGTCTACTACCACAATATCTGGCAGACTGGCCAATGTCTCCCTATCAGTCTAAAGTCCCACAGGATTAAGCCCTGTTGTTCTCCACAACCTTCCCCCTGGACTTAGGATAATCTAGTCCATACATTGTGCAAATGTTCCTGCACACAATGTCAGGTACAGTACCTGGGTTGTGCTGTTCAGTGTACACAACTCCTGCCTGCATCTTGTACCCTGACACTATTTGTTGGATTATCTCTGAAATGTCCCTTCATAGGCTGCACCTTAAATCCTACCTACCAGCACAGTAGTCCCCTGCTTCTATGTATCTGGTGCTTAAGGGCCTGTCACATTGGCCAATGGATGCAAAATGTTTGTAAAAAGGACACAGCAGACGAGAAAATGTTCCATCCGTTGTTATGCTCTCAAAAGTGCCCCAAAATTGCATAAGCAGAGCGGACAACAACGGAAAGGAACGGACGGGGGGGAGGATGTAGCCAGGATGTAAAACGGATGCTCCACGGAAGCTTAGCGGATGGAAGCGGATGGGAATGGATAGCACATCCGCAGGGCTTCCGGGGGAGCACAGCGAAGTGGCCACACAGCGGAAAGGGCGGATGCAGAGCGGATGCAGAGCGGATGAAGCGGATGCAGAACGGAAGCCGAGCGGATGCCTAGCGGATGCAAAGCGTTCACTGTGCATGTGGGGAGAATGCATTGCGCCAGCCCCGCAGATATAAAGGGAAGCAGATCACAAGCAGGTCACCATTCAGAGGAAAGACCTGCTGCCAGACACAGCTCCAGCCAGCCAGCCAGCCAACAACCATGGGGAAGAAGAGAAAGCCTGTGGCATCTGCTGTCAGCCCTGGCAAGAGGGACAGGGCCACCATCCCACCCCCCTGGCCCTGACTCTGCTTCTGCTGGGGCTTCTGCTGCTGGGGCTGACTCTGCTGGGGCTGGGGCTTCTGCTGGTGCTTACTCTGCTGGTGCTGCTGCTGGTCCTGCTGGTGCTCCTGGTGCTCCTGGTCCTACTGGTGCTGCTGCTGATCCTGGTCCTGCTGGTCCTGCTGCTGATCCTGGTCCTGCTGGTGTTGCTGGTGCTGCTGGTGCTTACTATGCTGCTGCTGATCCTGGTCCTGCTGGTCCTGCTGGTGCTTACTCTGCTGATGATGATCCTGGTCCTGCTGGTGCTGCTGGTGCTCCTGGTCCTGCTGGTCCTGCTTTTGCTGCTACTGTTGTTGTTGCTGCTGCTGGTGGTGGTGGTGGTGTGCTGGAGCAGCCCCTACAACCTCGAAGCCCCTCTGATGAGGGCACAGATGGCCCTGCCAGAGGGAGGAAGAGGCATACGCGTGAACGAGAGAGGAGACAATACTCCATCGAAGAGGAACATGAGGATGAGGTGCTGGAATGGCTGAGGGAGAACGAGTATCTCTGGCGGAAGGGACACAGGCTCTATCGAAACACCAAAAGGAAGCAGGCTGCTTGGAGAGAGAAGGCAGAGAGCTTGGCCTACACTTCGGAGGTCCTCCTCGGGTGGTGGAAGCACATGCACACCTGGTATGGGAAGCTGCACCTCAAGAAGTCTGGCCAGGCCGCGGTCAAGCTCATTGACCGGGAGATCTACGTGATGGCCAAGTGCAGCTTCTTGGAGGGTGAGATCCACCACCGAGGAGCAGCCCCTCTGACAACCCTCTCTCTCAGGCAGCCCACAGAGAGCCAGTCCTCTTCTGGCCAAGAGTCAGCTCCTGTGTCCAGGCAGGTATCTGTAGAACGTTCCACGATGGAAAACCCCCCAACAGCTGCACTCCCCGTGGCGGAGTCCGAGGAGGACCCCCTGATGCAGTTGGAGCAAGGAGAGGGCACTTCCACCAGAGACCAACCCACATCCACTCCCAGCTCCACCTCCACAGAAAGCAGGCAGAGAGGCAGACCGGAGGGGCAAAGCCACACTGTCCTGCTGGAGATCAGGGACACCATCAAAAGCAGCGTAGATCTCCTCTCTCAGCTGGTACACACCGACGTCCCATCCTCCAACTGCAAGCACTTCATCACGTACGTCAACCAGACCCTCATGAACAAGTCCGAATCACAGTACCAGGGGATCAAGGACAGGATCACCGGTCTTCTTCACAACCCTCCAGGCCCAGCTGAACCTGCTCTGACCCAGTCCAGGTCTGCTCCTACACCCCAGGTGATGTCACTGCCCTTCCAAGGCTTTCCACAGTCCCTCACCTACCAAGGCTACAGCTACCAGGAGCTCCAAAAGCACAGGAAGCCCTTACCAGTCCAGGCAGAGGTACATCGAATGCCACCAGTGCCACCGATGCCACCGACATCAAAGATGCCAACCACGCCAGAGATGCCACCCATGCCACAGATGCCACCCAAGCCACAGATGCCACCCACACCTCACCTTGCTCAGCTGCAGACCAGACATCCCCACTACACTACTCCTTCCTCCACCCCACAGACAAGCCTGGCCTCAGAACATCTGTCATCGGTATTGGGGCTGACTCTCCATGTCCTGGAGGAAGGGGCTTTCAACATCACAGGACTGAGCCAGCTCTCTGACAGCTTCCTCCACACACCATCCCCTGTTGTCCTCTTGGGGCCAGGCACCCCAATGGCGCCTCAGACAGCACTCCAGCAGCAGCCACCTCCACAGCACCTGGATCCTTCACCCCTGAGACTATGGGTATGCCTCAGAGTGAATGAGAAGAGTGCCAGAGACTGGGTTGCTACCTAATGACTTTATCTTTGCTTGGGACACTTGGGCCATTTTTCTTTTACAGCTTGTTATTAATAAAGATTATCTTTGCTTGACACACTTGCTTCATTTATTTTATTAAATAAAGTCTTGATGGAAACTTTTAGAAGTGGTTTAAGCCTTTACATGCTTGTGGGATGGGTAAGGATAGCTGTGGGATGGGCATGGATACCTTTGGGATGGGTAATAGCAGTGGGATGGGCAGGGATACCTGTGGGATGGGAAATAGCTGTGGGATAGATAAACCTCCACTGCAAGCATAGTGGGACTGTATGGTCCACCTTCCCAGGTGCCACACCTTTGGCCCTTTATTATCAATAACAATGTAATCATTGATCCATACATTTCAACATAAACACAACTCTTTATTAAATGCCCTGTTCATTGTAGGGCCACTCAACATACATGGCACAATCTCATCAGTGTGATGAGACAGGCTGAAGGAAGCATCCATTTAGCATATACCATCCTGTCTTGCCACTTCACCACTCCAGCTGGGGAGTTGCACCAGTGTTTCAGGAGGTTGCGCTGCTTCTTCCCTTTACGTGTAGCTCTGTTGGGGCCTTGCACATCCACAGTATCTATCAGGTTTCGCCCTTGCCTCCATTCCCCAGGCTCCATGTCCCCATTGGCTTGTTGGAGGTCCACGAGCCTGTTCTGCAACACTGGGTAGCGGGTGCACATGAGATTTTGCAGGATGCAGGAAGCTTCCACGATCCTCCTCAAGGTCTCTGGGCGATGCTGCATGGTGGTGAGAAGTACCTGGAACCTGTTGGCCAGGATGCCAAAGGCTTGCTCCACCACCCGCCTTGCCCTGCATAGCCTGTAGTTGAAGATCCTCTCTTCATGGGTGAGGAGTCTGGAGGTGTAGGGCTTCATGAGGTAGGTTCTGAGGGAGAAGGCGTCATCCCCCACGATGAAGTAGGGCACATCTTGTGTGTCGTTGGGCAGAGGATCTGGATCTGGGAAGCCCATGATGAGGTTGCGTTCCAACCCCTCCTTGAGGTGACTGACGTTGTATACCTGGGCATCTGAAGATGAGCCGTTGCCTGAAGCATCGATGTACTTTAACTTGTAGTCAGCATCAACCATGGTGAAGAGGATGATGCTGAAGAAGCCCTTGTAGTTGTGATAAGTGGACCCTGACTTGGCTGGAGCTTTGCAGGCCGTGTGCTTACCATCTATGGCTCCAATGGTGTGGGGGAAGTTCCACCTCTGATACCACTGCTCTGCAACTTTCTTCCAGCCTTCATCAGTGGAGGGGCACTGGAGGAGCTCCTCCAGGTATTTTTCGATGATGGCCTACACCACTTCTCTGACCACAATGCTGATGGTGTTGTGTGGCACCCTCCAGCCGTACTGCATGTTCCTGTACGTGGTCCCGGAGGCCAGGTGGTGCAGAGTCAGTGCCACCTTGAGCCCAGGTTCCAGGCTGGGCCGGAAGTTGGTGCTCTGCTTGATCAACCTGGGACTCAGCCACTCCACAACTTCGTCAAACATGGCTGGCGGCATCCTCATGAAGTTCTGGAATGCACGAGGGTCTTCGTTCCTCAGCTTCACCATCAGCTTGTTATACAGTCCGTACTCTGCTCTTCTGGTGATCCATTTTTGGATGCAGACACTTCTTAGCCGCCTCCTTTTCTTCGCGTAGAACAGGTGAAAGAGCCTTTAGATGGCTTCGCACTTTTGTAGAACGATGGAGGCTACCAAAAGGAGTGTGTGATGATCCATGGTGGACATCAATGGATGCTGTGGAAGAGCAAGAGCAAGAGCAAGAACAAGGCTGAAGAGATCTGCACCGCAGGGCTGTTGGACTGAAAGTGAGATCCAGGTGAGTTCCTCCCCCTTTTTATAGGAAATATAGGTTTTCCACTCGGTGTCCTTTTGCATCCTCTAGGCATCCTGCATACATCCTAAATATCCGAGATATGTCCCCTATGCGAACGTTTTTTCCGTTTTAATGCTTTGTATCCGAGCTGCATCCACTTTCATCCTTTTTCCGTCCATGCTACTAACGCTTTGTGTCCTTTCTGCGTCCGTTTCGCTTCCTCCCTGTGTCCGTTTTCTGCTGGAGAGGATTTGAGTTGCGTGGATGCGCAGTGGATGTCTAGCGGATATAGCGGCTGCATAACAGATGACGACGGATGTAGAACGGATGTTCCCCGTATGCGTTGCGGATGCAGAATGGACGTGTTGGATACATTTTCCGCTCAAAAAGTTTTGTGCAGCTCAAAACTTTTTGAGCAGATGAAATGTCAGTAGATAGATGCTGGACGGATAGAGAGTATGAAAAACGGACGCCCTGAGTACAGAACGGAAGCGTCGCGTTAACCAACGGATGGCAAGTGTTTCTTTCCATTTTACATCCTCTTTCCATCCGTTGGTGCTGTGTGACAGGGGCTTTCGTGCCTTTTCTTGTTGGAAAGTTAGTCTCATGTTTGGTTGTCTGCACTGCAGTGTTTCTGCCAAAGGAGCCTCCCAGTACCAATAATTATTCATATACCTTGGCTCCTTTGGCCAAACCAAAATTCAGATGAACACATTTCGGAGAAAGAAATACCTCCCTATGTGGCCAACCACATTTCAGTTTAGTCAATAACAAAACTGCATTGTTATTGTGGTTGGTGCATATTGTTGCACATTGTTCCATATTGGTGCCCATTACTCTGTATTTTACCGAGTTTGCCCATGCAATAAACTGTTTGGATTTCTGGGGCAGGAGGAGTGAAAGAGAGCAAACAGTGAAGTTCGATTCTCCTGGAATATGGAATCGGTTCCAATCAGAAAGACAATGATTTTTTTTTGTTTTAAAGTTCCTTTTCTTAGATTTGCATCATATTGTCAACACAAAACAAATTCTGCTTTGGAGTTTAATAGTAAACGCCAGGTCAATTCAGTGTAAAGAGGAAGTTGTTCCCACACAGTTCAAAAAAGGGAAGGGAAGGGAAAAGGAACCCAGCAGGCTTACTGATTACAGCAAAACTGAAACTGCATCAAAGCCACCCACCAGAACACCATGCTGGTGAGAGGGGGGGATGCACAAAACATCTACATGCTAAATATTAATCAATTAATATCTGGCACATTGTACACTACAGTTAACAACTCTTGGTAGAAATTTCTCTTGCAGAAACATTGGGAGGGGGAACAACATAGCAAAATATTAATAAATGAACTAATTTCTCAATCATGAATTGAAACAAAAGTGCTAGCTACCGTGTTTCTCATTTAATAAGGACGGGTCTTATTTTTTTTTGAGCCCTGAAAAAATGGCTAGGCCGTATTTTCAGTGGTGACTTAATTTCCGCCTTTGCATCTTCAGGCAGGCGGGCGGTGACGGCTTGGATGTTGATCTCGGCATTGGTGGGGCACTTTGTATCAGGGTCAACGCAGGCAGCACCATATCCGGGTGTGCAACAAAAGTACTTCCTAATGGCAAGCCCCCCCACCATTCATCCTCATTTCACATGTTTTAATATAGGCCTTAATTTGGGGGGAGGGGTTTAATTTCATTTCATGCCTATAAAACATGCTGGGACTTCCTATTGGGGAAGGCCGCATTGTTGGAGAAACAGAATAATTTCAGACTTAAGTACACTGATCTACTCAGTCAGTTGCCTTTATTATGTTGACCTGATTGCCATCTCACCATTGGAATAAAATGATACAAGTAGTCTTTGGCTTTTGACCACAACTGAGCCCAAAATATCCACTGCTAAGCAAGGCAAGCAAGTTTTACCCCATTTTACGACTTTTGCCTCAACAATGATTCAATGTTAAGCCCATGTCACACTGGCCAACGGTTGCAAAACGGACACAACGGACGAGCAAAATGTTCCATCTCAAAAGGGGCAAAAATTTGCATAACCGGAGCGGATAACACGGACGCGGGGAGGACACAGGGCGGATGCAAAGCGGATGCAGAACGGAAGCCCAGCGGATGGAAGTGGATGGGAGCGGATGGGAGTGGGTGGCATATCTGCAGGGCTTCTAGGGGGCCTCAGCAAAGCGAACACGGAACGGAAAGAGCGGATGCAGAGCGGACGCCGAACGGATGAAGCGGATGCAGAGCGGAAGCCTAGCGGATGCACAGCGGAAGCCTAACGGATGCCTGGCGTTCACTGCGCATGCGGGGAGGATGCATTGCGTCAGCCCCGCAGATATAATGGAAGCAGCTCGGAAGCAGGTCGCCATTCAGAGGAAAGACCTGCTTCCAGACACATCGACTGCCTTGCCTGCCCTGCCTGCATGTCTGCCTGCCAGCCTTGCTACCAGCCTTGCTGCCAGCCTTGCTACCAGCCTTGCTGCCAGCCTCCCTGCCAGCCTTGCTGCCAGCCGGTCTGCCTGCCAGCCTTGCTGCCTGCCGGTCTGCCTGCCAGCCTTGCTGCCTGCCTTCCTGCCAGCCTTGGTTCATGTCTGCCTGCCAGCCTTCCTGCCAGCCTTGGTTCATGTCTGCCTGCCAGCCTTGGTGCCTACCTGCCTGCCAGCCTTGGTGCCAGCCTCCCTGCCAGCCTTCCTAGCTGCCTTGGTGCCAGCCTCCCTGCCAGCCTTGGTTCCTGCCAGCCTCCCTGCCAGCCAGCAACCCCACAACCATGCGGAAGCACAGCAAGCCTCAGCCATCTGCTGCCAGCCCTGGCAAGAGGGACAGGGCTACCATCCCACCCCCTGGCCCTCACTCTGGTTCTGCTGCGGCTTCTGCAGCACGGGCTCGCTCTTCTGGGGCTGGCGCTTCTGCTGCTTCTGCTTCTGGAGGAGCTGATGACAAGCACTCCAGCACCAGCCACCTCCACAGCACCTGCACCCTTCACCCCTGGGACTGAGCGACCAAGAGGAGTGCCAGAGACTCATTTTTGTCGTATAGCTTGTTGTTAAAAAAATCTATTTATGATTCACACACTTGGTTCATTTCTTTTTTTTAATAAAGTCTTGCTGGAAACTTTTAGAAATGGTTTAAGCCTTTGCATGCTTGTGGGATGGGTAAGGATAGCTTTGGGATGGGTTAGGATACCTGTGGAATGGGTAATAGCTGTGAGATGGGTTAGGATAGCTGTGGGATAGATAAACCTCCAGTGAAAGCATAGTGGGACTGTATGGTCCACCCTCCCAGGTGCCACACCTACGGCCCTTTATTATCAATAATAATGTAATAATTATCCACACATGTCAACATAAACACAACTCTTTATTAAATGCCCTGTTCATTGTAGGCCAACCAAACATACATGGCCCAATCTCATCCATGTGATGAGACAGGCTGAAGGAAGCATCCATTAAGCATCTACCATCCTGTCTTGCCACTCCACTGCTCCAGCTGGGGAGTTGCACCATTGTCTCAGGAGGTTGCGCTGCTTCTTCGCTTCATTTGAGGCTCTGTTGGGGCCTTGCACATCCTCAGTGTCGATCAGGTTTCGCCCTTGCCTCCATTCCCCAGGCTCCATGACCCAATTGCCTTGTTGGAGGTCCATGAGCCTGTTCTGCAAGACTGGGTAGCGGATGCGCATGATATTGTGCAGGATGCAGCAAGCTTCCATGATCCTCCTCACGGTCTCTGGGCAATGCTGCATGGTGGTGAGAAGTACCTGGAACCTGTTGGCCAGGATGCCAAAGGCGTTCTCCACCAACCGCCTTGCCCTGGACAGCCTGTAGTTGAAGATCCTCTCTTCACGGGTGAGACATTTGGAGGTGTAGGGCTTCATGAGGTAGGTTGTGAGGGAGAAGTCGTCATCCCCCACGATGAAGTAGGGTACATCTTGTGTGTCGTTGGGCAGGGGGTCTGGATCTGGAAAGCCCACGATGAGGTTGCGTTCCATCCCCTCGAGGTGACTGGCGTTGTATACCTGGGCATTCGAAGATGACCCGTTGCCTGAAGCATCGATATACATGAACTTGTAGTCAGCATCGACCATGGCAAAGAGGATGATGCTGAAGAAGCCCTTGGAGTTGAAATAAGTGGACCCCGACTTGGCTGGAGCTTTGCAGGCCAAGTGCTTGCCATCTATGGCTCCAACGGTGTGGGGGAAGTTCCACCTCTGATACCACTGCTCTGCAACTTTCTTCCATCCTTCTTCAGTGGAGGGGTACTGGAGGAGCTCCTCCTTGTATTCTTCGATGATGGCCTGCACCACTTCTCTGACCACAATGCTGATGGCGTTGGATGGCACCCTCCAGCCGTTCTGCATGCTCCTGTAGGAGGTCCCTGAGGCCAGGTGGCGCAGAGTCAGTGCCACCTTGAGCCCAGGTTCCAGGCTGGGCTGGAAGCTGGTGTTTGCCTTGGTCAACCTGGGTGTCAGCCGCTGCACAACTTCGTCAAACATGGCTGGCGCATCCTCATAAAGTTCTGGAACGCCCGAGTGTCTTCACTCCTGAGCTCCACCATCAGTTTGTTGTACAGTCCGTCCTGGGCCCTACTGGCCAACCATCTTCGGACCCAGACTCTTTTTGGGTGGCTCCTTTTCTTCTCGCAGTAGTGTTCACAGAGCCTGCAGATGGCTTCGGACTGTTGCAGAAAGGACTTTGTTACAATCCACGGTGGACATGACTGGATGCTGTGGAAGAGGAAGAGGCAGATGAAGGCTGCAGAGGTCTGCACCGCTGGGCTGCTGTTCTGAAAGTGCGATGCAGGCGAGTTGCTCCCCCTTTTTATAGGCAGTATAGGTTTTCCGCTAGGCATCCTCTAGGCATCCTCTAGGCATCCTTAATATCCGAGATAGGTCTCCTCTGCGAACATTTTTTCCATTTTAAATGCTTTGTTTCCATGCTGCATCCGCTAGGCATCTGTTCTGCATCCGTTCCGCTTCCTCCCTGCGTCCGTTTACCGCTAGAGCGGATGGAGTTGCGCGGATGCATAGCGGACGCCTAGCAGACGCCTAGCGGATGCGTAGCGGATGCGTAGCGGATGCAGAATGGACGAACTAGATACATTTTCCGCGCAAAAGTTTTAGGCAGCCCAAAACTTTTGGAGCAGATGAAACGTCCATAAATGGATGCTGGATGGATAGAGAGGAAGCAAAACGGTGGCAGTGAGTACAGAACGGATACATCGCATCAACCAACGGATGGCAAGCTTTTTTGTCCGTTTTACATCCTCTTTGCATCCGTTGGTTCAGTGTGACATGGGCTTTAAGTGAATCATTTCAGATGTTAAATGGATCATGTGGTAATTAAGCATACCTGGCTTTCCTAATTGACTCTATTTCTAATAAGCCAGCTGGGAAGGTTACAAAGGGTGAACATATGACCTCTGGACAGGACAACTGTCATAAATACATGTTCGTGGCCGAATTTTGACCAAGTGACCATGGGGATGTGACAACATTGTAAATGTGAAAATCTCAGTGCTGCTGTAACTCTGAATGGTCACTAAGTGAATCATTGTAAGTCGAGGATTTGTTGTATTTCATTAATATTTTCTGGACATTGTGAACCCAAATTAAACAAATATTCACAAGCACAACTATAAGGCTTTATTCCTCACCAATAAGGCTTTGTTTGCCAAAACATCGATGTAGATGTAAAGCTGGGATATTTATGCCACTGTGACTGATCTGCAGGAGTGAGCTACCCGATTCACAGTGAAAGAGAACATTTTGAAAGGACTAATACATGCCTAAAGCAATATGTGTCTCTGTGTATAATCAATGCAATCAGACTGCACACTATTGATGGAGATATGTCACCCAGCCACCTGTTCTTATCTAATCTATTGTCTTGGAAGGCCTACATGCTCAAGGCCTTCAAGCCTAGTTATTGATGGCATATTAGGACTATCTCTAAGGGATATTTGAAAGAAAAGCAAAGGGACATATTAAAAGGACACAGAGAAGGATTAATAGTTTAGATGAGATCAAACAGTTGCATCATTAATATGTGGAATTGGCTGCCATTAGATGTGAAGATAACCTTCAAAGGGACTGTGAATGCCTGTTTTGACACAGCAACAATGGAAGTGGGCCATTGTTCTCTTGTCCCTGTTGGGAAGTTTCTGAATACAGCTGTTCGGTCACTAGGATACATAGAGAGCTTCAATAAATGAGTCATTTACGTGATCTAAAAGGATTATTTTTTTAATGTTCTTACTGAGCCTGGATATATACATTATAAGCTCAGTCAGGATCAGCATGCTCAGGGTCATCAACTAAATAACATCATCTTACAGGACTTAAAAGATGAGTCTCTTCTATGTTGTGACTATCCTCAAGAGCAGCGTTCCCAAGTTCTCTAAAGGCCCGGTCCCACTGGCCGATGGACGCAAAATGTATGTATAAAGGACACAGCGGACGAGCAAAATTTTGGGGGTGGCTCCATCCGTTGTCATCCGCTCCAAAAAGTGGCAAAAATTTGCATAAACAGAACAGAAAAGAACGGATGTGGGTAAAATGTAGCGGGGATGTTAAACGGATGTTCATTGGAAGCCTCGCGGATGAAAGCGGATGGAAGGGGATGACACCTCCGAAGGGGTTACGGGAGATAATTGTGAAGCGGACGCATAGCGGATGAAGCCGATGCATCACGTACGCCTAAAGGAAAGAAAGGGGATGCCGCGCAGATGTATATCGGATGCAAACCGTTCACTGCGCATCTTTCTATTTCCGTGCTACTAATGATGTATAGACCTTCCATGTATCTTTTCTTTCTTCCCTCTTTCCATTTTCAGCTGCAGCGAATGTGAGTTGCAAGGATGCCCAGAGGATGCAGAGAGGATACAGCGGACATTTAATGGATGATAACGGACATAGAACGTTTGTTGCTCGTATGCCACGGATTTACATCGTACACGGCGGAAAGTTCATCCGTTCACAAAGTTTTGTGCAGCTCAAAACTTCTTGCGTGGATGAAATCGCAGTGGACGGATGCTCGACGGATAGAGCATATGAAACACATATGCAATGAGTACACAATGGATGCATAGCGTTTTCCAACGGATGGCAAGCTTTTTTTAAAGTTTTACATCCTCTTTGCATCCATAAGTGCAGTGGGACCGGGCCTTTAAGATTCTGGCCCTGCTACTTTCAGGAAGGTCTTTAAAATCTGGATCTCCAAGCAGGCACTGGGCCAGGACAATTTGTGAGCTCATTGGAATATGATATGATTGAAGTTTCTGTCTTTGATGCTTGTAGAGGTTTTCTTTTTGGTTTAGTGTTGTTATCATGACGCATTTAAACCTCTTTGCATGGTACCATAGAACCCAAATAAATAAATTGTCCAAAGTTTAATAAAACATTCTAAATCTGCTTCTAGGCAAGGTCTCATGGGGCAATCATCCTCCTTGCTTCAAGGACTTTTCTGGAAGGATCAAGGTGAATATACATTGCTTTTTCCCAATACTTCTGTCATTTTCAATTTAACATGCAATGGCTTTTAGCTAAGAACATTAGAGAGTCTATCCATCTGGAAGCACCCAACAGTGAAAAATATTGTTATAACAGAATTAGAGCATCATTTAGATCTGAAATGATCTTCACTCAGGGATTTTAAGAATGATGAGAAGTGCCCTCCTTTCTGCATTCAGATTTCTTGTGATAAGTAGCTATTATGTTACAATTAAATATGATTTCTTATGAGGAATTAGTAGAGCCTTCTGGTACAGAAACTCTTACAAGAAGAGTAATTATTGCTAAACATGACCTGGACATTTCAAAACTGTTTCCGAAATGTTGCAATTATAAGCCTATAGTTTTGTCAAGTTTGTAAAAGTTTAAATATGTATGTGGAGACACCAGCAAATCAGGAGTTCACCTTTTAAATTTTTACAAGAGAAAAACAGCATTTTTGGCTTTTATATTAACTGCAATTGCTCCCCTTTCAGAAAAGTGTATATGTGAATTGAATTGTGATCCAATGATCAAGTTCATTATTGCTATTACATTTTTATGAAATTTAGCAGACCATCTGAATAGCTGTAATGTTAGATAATTTATAAAGCAATGCAATGAATAAAAACAATTCATAGCCCCCCAAGATAAATCCCAATTATACCTAAGCAAAACAGAAATTTTAAATCATCAATCTTTTTGACTACTAATATGTACTGAATATATGGATTCTGCAGCATATCATACCACCAATTTCCCCCCTCACACACACACACACA
>BLBF01000055.1:19266218-19279604 GCA_015471245.1 Laticauda colubrina | reverse complement strand
ACCTCAGTTTTTATCCCAGACTTCTCTTTTTACCCTTTAGGGGTTAATTATAGTTATAAATAGCTGAAATAACAACAGCAAACTTTGCAATAATGTTCCAATGTGAACCTTAGAAATTTTAAATTCTGCTATTCTGCATATTTCTACACAAAAATGACATGGCAAACTAGGGATAGGAAAATGTAGCCTGTAAAAACTTTTAATTATAAATCTGCATGAAATTATTCCTCCAGAAATGCAAATAACTTCATTTATAAAACTATGCATTGCTCCCAGGATATGTTGTGTCTTTTGTTGACTGTCTTTTTGCACAGTGCTACCATATCCTTAACTATCCAATTTCAAAATAACAACCATAAGAACAATCATTCAAAACAAAGACAATTATCCAGATTAGTAACAGGCTAGATTTACTTACAAGTATACCTGAACATATTTCAACTTGATGCACATCTGTAAGGATATCCACTGCATTTCTAAGCTGTTAATCCTTTTCTTCACATAGTTCAGTGTACCCTTTTTTTTTTTGCATGAGAAACATTTGCTGCAGTTTCCAAAAAAGGAAGTGCTGACTTTCATCATTGTTAACATGTGTGATTTGCGTCAGGAAACAGGCAAGAATTTTAGAAGTACCAGCTGTTTTAGAAAAAGGAGAATGCTAGACATTTATTCAGAAAGAATAAGTGTGGGTGATTCTAAGACACAATTCAGACAAATATTTTTAAGTCTTATTTGAGAATGTATGATTCAAACATACATTTCACTTTTTGCTGAAAATCAAGGGCCCCATCTATTTAAATTCTGCCTATATTATGTCCAGATTGCACCTGTATTTCCTTAACCATAACATGAGTCCTAAATACGTACCTCTTATGTATTCAAATTATGTTTAGAAAATGCCTGCATTGAGCCCAGAATTATTGTCATAAGTTATTGTGGTCATAAGTTCATGTGATCAGATCCAATTTTTCAACATGGGTGGGGGTGGGCAATTATACTGCAGGAAAAGAAACTATTACTCCAACATGTAAAATATGCAAGGCTTACATGAATGTAGGGGTCCTCAATACAATGTATTCCTGCCGTTTGTACCTCAGTAACAGTCTGGGTTGGCACAGCAACCAAACAAAAGAAATATAGAGTTCAACAGATAGTTAGAACTGCAGAAAAAACAATTGTAACCAGCCTGCCTTCCACTGAGGATGTATATTCTATACAGATCAGAAAGAGGGCTGAGAAAATATCTACAGACCCCTCACATTCTGGACATAAACTGTTTCAACTTCTCCCCTCAGGATACCACTATGGAGCATTGCATGCAAGAACAATTAGACACAAAGAGAGTTTTATCCCCCATGCCATCACTATGCTGAACACTGAATTCCCATAGCACTGTCTCAATTTCTCATCTTGTCATCTTTCCTATCTTCTCTTACTGATTTCTCATGATTTATCAATTGCTGTTTGTAACTTATATTAATGATTGTAACTATAATTTATGATCTATGATCTATTACTTGCTGTTTATATGTACACTGTGAGCTTATACACCGGGTACAAATTTCTTGTATGTCCAATCACACTTCGCTAATAAACAATTCTATTCCATTCTACACAAAAGATATGCCCATGATGGCAAACCTATGGCACACGTGCCACAGGTAGCACACAGAGCCATTTGGACGGGCACGCAAACCCTCGCCAAACTTACCTGCACTGCACATGTGCAGGCCTCCTAGCTGGTTTTCGACCCTTTTGAGGCCTATTTCAGAGCTCACAGACTTTAGAAGCCGAAAAATGGGCTCGTTTTGTCACTTCCAGTATTTCTGTTTTCGTCACTTCCGGTATTTGGAGGCTGAAAAACAGTCGCATTTTTCGGCCTCCAAAGGCTGCAAAGGCTTCCCTCGAGCCTCTGGGAGGCTGAAAACAGCCTCAAATGGGCTGAAAATCAGCTGGGAGGCACGCGCAGTGTAGGTAAGGGAGCAATGGAGGGAGTTGTGCACTATGTGCAGGGGGCGGGACGCATTGCATTGTGAGTGCTAGTAAGTACACATTTTCGGCACACCACAACAGAAAGGTTTGTCATCACTGAGATATGCCATCGACTGTTTCATGTAGAGTAAGTAAATATATCTACCAACAAGGCTTCTATGGATTCTACATAAGAAAAAGAAATCAATCTGCAGAAAAGAATTAATGAACACAAGTGTGACATCAGGACTCAAATCAAGGACAAAATAATATCAAAGCATTTCATTCTCCCAGGGCATTCAATTGGAGACCACAAAGTGTTTATTTTGAAACAAGTAACAGATACTGTGTAATATGTACAGACAAAAAAAAAGTTAAAATGAAGCCAGAGAGAGCAAGGAAAAGTTAAGATTGAAAGAGAAGAGAAACGGAGAGTAATGAACATAAAGATACGATCTAGAAGCAAGACATTTGGATGAAACTTCTCCAGCAGAGTGAATGGAATGAAAAATGAAAGTGAGGAAATTATCTGAGATAATAGCAATTAAATGAAGTGGTGCTGAAAGGAACACCTTTCAGATTTACAGGGGAACACTGGTGAAAGTGGAAATAAAATGAAGGCTATCAATTAGTGACGAAGAAAAAATGATAGCAATAGCACTTAGACTTATGTACCACTTCACAGTGCTTTTACAGGCCTCTCCGAGCAGTTTACAGAGTCAGCATACTGCCCACAACAGTTTGGGTCTTCACATTTTACCCACCTTGGAAGGATTGAAGGCTGAGTCAGCCTTGAGCCTGGTGAGATTCGAACTGCCAAATTGCAGGCAGCCAGCAGTCAGCAGAAGCAGCCTGCAGTACTGTACTCTAATCACTTCACCACCATGGCTCAGATGAAAGACAAAAAGAAACTCATAAATACCATGGGAATCAGGAAGTCTGCAGATATATTTCATATAAATTGAGAAATATTGAAATATCTGTGACATTTGCTAACATAGTGACCATGTGGCTTGTTAAGGGAGCTATAAGAAGATCACATTTGTGCTGATCGTTGGAAGTATTATGATCTCCCTGCATAACAGAACAATAAGGGTGTTCTGTTCAATAAGAGTGTTCTGTCCTGTTCAAACAACAGAAATGTGGCTGGGAAGGCATCTGGCAGAACCCTGATCAAAAAGGACAGAACAGATGACAACTGCAAAATATTAATGAATTTACCTTGGGTACAAAGTGTGCAGACCAGATATTGTTTTTCTGAAAAACGTACATTGACTTAGAAAAACAAAACGACAAAGTGAATCAAGGAATGTTTTGCAGGAATCTGTCGTGAATGGTTGTTAAGAGCAGTTCAGGTAGTCCTCAACTTACAACCACAATTAAGTCCAGAATTTATATTGCTAAGTAAGAAATTTGTTAAGTGAGTATTGTTCTATTTTACAAATTTCTTGCCACATTTGTTAAGTGAATTTCTCCAGTTGCTATGATAGTAACATGGTTGTTAAATGAATCTGGCTGCCCCATTGACAGAAGGTCACAAAAGGTCACCATATGAACACAGGACACTGCAACCATGGGGATGCTGCAATGGTCATAAATATGAAAAATGGTCATAAGTAACTTTTTAGTGCTGCTGCAACTTTGAATGGTCACTAAATGAAATGTTTTAAATTGAGGACTACCTGTATATAGTAGGATAAGGCATATATAGTACATGAGAATGAATAGAATAGAATAGAATAGAATAGAATAGAATAGAATAGTTTATTGGCCAATTGTGATTGGACACACAAGGAATTTGTCGTGGTGTAAATACTCTCTGTATACATAAAAGAAAAGCATTCGTCAAGAGTCAAAAGGTATGACACTTAATGATAGTCATAGTGTACAATAAGCAAGCAATCATACAAAGAAATAGTCAATATAAATCATAAGTATACAAGCGACAAAGTTACAGTCATACAGTCACAAGTGGGAGGGGATGGATGATAAGGAGTGATGAGAAGATTAACAGTAATAGTACAGACTCTGTAATAGCTGAACAGGATTGAGGGGATTATTTATTTAGCAGAGTGAGGCTTTCGGGGGGGGGGGGACTGTTCTTGTATCTGGTTGTTCTGGTGGTTTTGAGGGAAGGAGTTGAAACAGTTTATGTCCGGGATGTGAGGTGTCTGTAAATATTTTCACAGCCCTCTTTTCGACTGGTGCAGTATACAGGTCCTCAATGGAAGGCAGGTCAGTAGTAATTGTTTTTTCTGCAGTCCTAATTACTCTCTGCAGTACTTAGCCACTGATTCAGCATCAATGAGGCAAGGCAAAGATGTATAAACACCTCTTTGAAGTTTAAATATATTTAAGATAGTCATACAAGGAACGGTTGGGAAACACTGGCAGTATTTTCCTTGAGAACATAGATGAGGTTCTATATTTGAGATGAGGCTACAGTATGATAACCTGTTAAATCTACAATAAATATTAGACAAATTGTATGATGCAACAGGAATTATGGATCTGAAAACTACTCTATGAAAGACCCCAATTACTTAAGTTTGTATGGAGAGTAGGGTGAGCACTCTATGAAAGTTATGGTTTTTTTAAAGCTACAGTAAATAGATGGATTTGTAAAGTCAGATAGAATGCTTACTACAGTATAGGCATACAAATGCATGAAACATTTAAAGATGTGCAAATATTGCTGGAGAAGTAAAGAATAATATGAGGTCTTTTATAAAAGAAGCAAAAATGACTGTGGATAAGACCGGGCTTCTGCCTATATTCTTTTATGAATATAAGAACTGAGTATGCCAGGAAAAATATAGAAGTTGAATGCAGGGGGCCTGGGAAATTTTAGATATAATTGTGGTAAATCAGGAAAAGATAGATTTAGGCACGAATGGGTGCTGGAAAAGTGTGCCTTGAATACAAAATATATGGCAGAAGTTACAAGAGATGTACATTGAAATGTTATAGATAGAATAATTGAGGATCAAATCACAAAACAAATCTATGAAGGAAAAATAAATGAACCAAGGGAAGACTGAGAATATCGTGGCTAGATAGAATTGATGAGATCTTCAAAACAAAACAAATGGCAATTTTTAAAAAACATGGCTAATTTCAAAACAGTATATCCACACAGTTGAAACAAAAATAGAAGTATAGAAAGAAGCATAGTGAGTTGCATTGTTTTAGTTTTAAATTAGTTTTAGCTATATTTCTCATGCCTCTAATTATTTTGCTCACTGCTTATTATTCCTCTGCATAATGTACATAAGGCTGTTTACTCCCCGAAGGGAGTAATATGATAGTTGTGTGCCTCTGATTGTTGACAATGTATAAAACATTGAACATAGTGTTAATGTTTGTTCTCAGTAATGACATTTGAGTTATTAGATTGACATGTCTGCATTTTAATTTTGTAATAGATGCAAAAAGTCAAGTTCTACCTTTAAAAATATTTTAAAAAATCATTTTATTAGCCATTTTGGAGAAATAGTGGATATGGCAAGTGATAAAAGTTCCCCATTAACAGAAACTCAATCCTTAAGATGCTCTCTAACTTCCCTCTGGAACTGTGCAGGATCCAAAAGTGTTCCTGCAATAAGCTGATACTAGAAACTAGTCTATTTAATATATTAAAATATTTTTTTCAGAATTGAGGTAGGACCCTATAGAGAAGGGTCTAGAAGCACAACGAAGCTCATAAACACTGCACTAACTGTACTTATTCTAAATACATAAGCTATATCTGAATAATGGAAGAAAAAACAGATTAATATTCCAGAATAATGGATATGTTTGTTACTTAATTGAATAATAATGTTATTTTACAATATTTCAGTAAAATGAATTCACTTAAAAGAGGACATTTATTTGATTTATAATTTTCTCTTTGTCAATGGCTGTAATAACTCCTACAATAATTGGGGCAATTAGTAACTGTCTAATCTAGAATAGAATCACATTAAGAAAAAAGAAGGTTAAGGTATTTTTTTGTAAAAGCAAATGATATAATCTAAGTAAAGAAGTAAAACGAAAGTAAATGTTTTGAAAATTAAGCCTGGTAGATGGTAATTCCTCCTTGATGTCTAAATTCAATATACTTAAAGGGAAAAAGAGTAGGAAAAGGCTTTTTTTGGTGGTGACAATAAATACATTTCTTAATAAATATATTTCTCAGCATGTAGAAGTTTCTTAGTCTTATTTATGTTCCATCTGAAATATTTTTGAACTTAAAACTTTAAAAAGGCACTATGTACCCTTTTGTTTATATATTGTAAAAATATAAAAAAATTACTTGTCACCTTGGTGTGTAGAACAACATTTATAATTTATAATAAGAAATCTGTAAAGTAGAATTTGGTGTTTTATTCTATGTCTGCATACTGCTCAGCTATGTACATAGTAATGAAACTACTTCAGGTAGTCCTCAACTTGTAACCACATTGCCCCATTTTATGACCTTTTTTGCCACAGTTGTTAAGCAGGTCAATGCAATAAAGTGAATCATGTGGTCATTAAGTGAATGTAGCTTCCCCCATTGACTTTGATGTCACATGATGCCAGGACTGTGCAACTATTATAAATACATGCCTGTTGCCAAGCGTCCAAAATTTGTTCACATGACCATGCTGTAATGTTCATGTGTGTGAAAAATGATCATAAGTCACTTTTTTCCCATCCATTTGGCTACAGATTTGGAGCATTTATAAAATTCAGACAGTGACTGGTTTTCTGTAGTGCCAAATAGGAACAGTAACTACTTACAGTGAGTCCCAACTACATGTAAACATTACATTTTGTTGTAGCATGTATGAACAGATAAACCAGATAAAGATGTACATGTGGCTGATTACAACTCAGGCCAAATCATTATAAGCAGTATCCATAGCAACTGAAAGCAAATCAAATTAAGTCCCTTAAAACAAATACTGGAGCCCATAGAGAAAACAAAGAGAAAAATCTGGAGACATGGCCGCAGAACTATCATCTCTTTATAATTTGGGGTCCAATTAACTAAAGATGTAGTTCCTAGCTTAATCCAATGTGTGAATTTAGTCAGTTATAGCTTATTGAGTAAATTGTGTTTACAGTGGAGCCCCATTCCCAGACTCTGATCGTGATCTGATTTGGTCCGTGTCTGGATGCACGACCAACTGTGCATGCAGGCAGTCCAAAAAATGGCATCAAACGGGAAATCGGCATGGAAACATTCTATTCAGCACGCAGTTTAGCATAAAGGCTAAAAACTCAGCAGTTTAGCATAAAGGCTAAGAAAGGCCTAAACTCTGGTGGCACAGTGGTTGGAATGCAGTATTGCAGGTAAACTCTGCTCACAGCCAAGAGTTCAACCCTAACAAGTTGACTCAGTCTTCTATCCTTCTGAAGTCAGTAAAATGAGGAGCCAGGTTGTTGGAGGCAATATGCTGACATTGCAACCACCCAGAGCAGAGAGTGATATTAAACTCTATGGGGCAGTATATACAGTACGTTTCAGTGCTATTGCTATTGTGAAATATAGACAGAGACAGAAACGAAAGTGATCTCATTAGTAGAGAAACTGTACTTTTCTTCAGTAGCCTAGGGCAGAATTCTCAGTTCCACCAACTTTAAGCAATGTGGACTATGACTCCCAGAATTCCACAGCTGGAGAACTCTGGGAATTAAAGTCCAACATTTTAAAAGTTGCTGAGGTTAAGAAACACTGCCTAAGGTCTTACAAGAATTTAAAGACTGTCTGCGAAGGTTTAAAAGCAAGAAAATAGTTCAAACCACCAAGATCTATCTTCAGAGCTTTGCTTGAGTGGTTTCAGTAGATCTGTTTACCTTAGTAATAGCTTTTAAAGCCTGAAAAAGTTTGAAAACACCTAGCCTAACTCCATAGCTCCCTCCCTATGTTTAAATTCAGGAGAAATTTCCTGACAAGTTAGAACAATTAATCAGTGAAACAACTAGCCTCCAGAAGTTAATGTTCCAACACTGGAAGTTTTTAAGAAGAGATTGGATACTCAATCTTGGATAAACGGTATAGGGTTTCCTGCCTAAGCAGGGGGTTGGACTAGAAGACCACCAAGGTACCTTCCAACATCATCCTCAGAGCACAAGCCCCACAACCAGGTCAAGTTAATACCTCACTGGAAGATTATTATTATTATTATTATTATTATTATTATTATTATTATTATTGTTGTTGTTGTTGTTGTTGTTGTTGTTGTTGTTGTTGTTGTTGTTATTGCTCATTGCACAGTCTGTCAGATTGTGCGATGACTGAATTTGAAATTTTTGTCCATCCATCAGCTCCTTCCCAACAATCTGGAATAGGGAGAAGAGGTTGATAACGTTAAAGATATCATAAGATGTAAGTTGTTCTAAGTAAAACTGCCTTTTATAATTTACCAATGGTGACTTTGTAAATGTTGATGTTCAAGTGGTGCTCCAGATGTTTTGGGATTGAACTCAAGGTGCCTATTACTATTGAGTTCATGTCATTATATTAACCTCAATTTGTTTCCTTAGTTGGGTGAACTTCCTGCTTATACATTCAACCCCAGTACACAGACAGATATAAGTTCTAAATTGAAGGGCTAGCAGTATCTCACTTCCTTTGTGGCTTTAAAGGTTTGAGAGAAATTAGCAGTGATGTTAGCAATGGGAAAATCTGAGCAAGGGGCTTGTTGGACTCAGAATGAATCATGTTCCCAGGCTCCCTTTCAGTCAAAAACATGAGTTGTCCAGATGTTATATGCTGTTATGCCATCTGCCCTGTGATATGAATGCAGCCTGATGTCCACAGTGTGTATTAGACTGAAGTTCCCACACTTCTATCCGGACCAATCCAACTTATGACCTTTCAAAGTTACAATGGAACCCCCCCAGAACTAATTACGACCCAGAGTCAAAGTTCTGATGGTCACCAAACCCTCTCCCACACAACCACATGATTACCATTTGGGGCACTTGGCAACTGGCCCACATTTATGGATGTTTCTAGCAACCTGTGGTCAAGTGACTGCAATTTACTGTGTTATTTTTTCTGGAAACTGGAATTTACTTCTGGTTTCTGAGCAAAATGCCCTATGAGGACAATAGATTCACCGAATGATTGCTATGTTCACTTAACTACGACCATTACCATTGGGTTTAATGGGAAAAGACCTGGAAAAAAAATTCAGAATTTTGATGCTATATATGTTGACAGCAGCAAGACTACTGTCGGGGTTCTAGAAAAACCCAATTCCAATCAAAAACTCTGAGACAGGCATTTTCTCAAAGTTTCCTTTTATTAGTTATACTGGCACATCTGGGAAAATCTGAATCCAAAAGTTCTGGGTTTTCCTCCAATAAGTAAAAAATTACAAATCCACCCCCTATACCCATCATTCCATCACATGCCCCAATCAGTTAACAAAGGTTATCTTTTCTTAAGACACTTGGTTCATTTTTTTACCTTAGTAAAGTGTTGGTGAAAACTTTTAACAAATGGTTAAGCCTTTGCATGCTTGTGGGATAGGTAAGGATAGCTGTGGGATAAATAAACCTCCAGTGCAGGCATAGTGGGACTGTATGGTCCACCTTCCCAGCTGCCACACATATGGAGCTTTATTATCAATAACAATTTATTCATTGATCAACACATTTTAAAATAAACAAAGCTCTTTATTAATGCCCTATTCACTCAACATACATGGCACAATCTCATCAGTGTTATGCGACAGGCTCAAGGAAGCATCCATTAATCATCTATCATCCTGTCTTGCCACTCCACTGCTCCAGCTGGGGAGTTGCACCAGTGTCTCAGGAGGTTGCGCTGCTTCTTCCCTTCACATGAAGCTCTGTTGGGGCCTGGCACATCCACAGTGTCTATCAGGTTTACTCCTTGCCTCCATTCACCAGGCTCCATGTCCCCACTGCCTTGTTGGCAGCCTGTTCTGCAACACTGGGTAGCGGGTGCGCATGAGATTGTGCAGGATGCAAGCTTCCACGATCCTCCTCACAGTCTGTGGGCGATGCTGCATGGTGGTGAGAAGTATCTGGAACATGTTGGCCAGGATGCCAAAGGCATTCTCCACCACCCGTCTTGCCCTGGACAGCCTGTAGTCGAAGATCCTCTCTTCACGGGTGAGGTATCTTGAAGTGTACGGCTTCATGAGGTAGGTTCTGAGGGAGAAGGCGTCATCACCAATGATGAAGTTGGGCACATCTTGTGTGTCATTGGGTAGGGGGTCTGGATCTGGAAAACCCATGATGAGGTTGCATTCCAGCCCATCCTTGAGGTCACTAGCATTGTATACCTGGCCATCTGAAGCTGACCCGTTGCCTGAAGCATCGATGTACATGAGTCAGCATCAACCATGGCAAAGAGGATGATACTGAAGAAGCCCTTGTAATTGAAATAAGTGGACCCTGATCTGGCTGGAGCTTTGCAGGCCACGTGCTTCCCATCTATGGCTCCAACGGTGTGGGGAAAGTTCCACCTCTGATACCACTCTTCTGCAAGTTTCCTCCAGCCTTGTTCAGTGGTGGGGCACTTGAGGAGCTCCTCCACGTATTCTTCAATGATGGCCTGCACCACTTCTCTGACCACTTTGCTGATGCTGTTGTGTGGCACCCTCCATACATACTGCATGTTTCTGTATGTGGTTCCAAAGGCCAGGTGCCGCAGAGTCAGTGCCACCTTCAGTCCAGGATCCAGGTTGGGACGGAAGTTGGTTCTAGGCTTGGTCAACCTGGGTCTCAGATGCTCTACAACTTCGTCAAACATGGCTGGTGGCATCCTCATGAAGTGATGGAATGCACGAGGGTCTTCATTTCTAAGTTCCACCATCAACTGGTCATACAGTCCAAACTCCATTCTTCTCACGATCCATCCTCGGACCCACACAGCTCTTGGACGTTTCCTTCTTCTCCTTCTGTATAAAGTTGAAACAGTCTGAACAGGTTTTGGTTCTGGTGATGAATGATCGCAGCTACCATACGGACTGTGTCATGATCCATGGTGGAGAACAATTGATGATGTGGAAGACCAAGACCAAGGGTGAAGAGGTCTGTATACCACAGCTGCTGGACTCATACTGAGATCCAGATGATTTCCTCCCCCTTTTTATAGGAAATATTGGTAGTCTGCTAGGTGTCCTTCTACATACTCTAGACATACTGCAGACATCTTAAATATCCGAGATACATCCCAGATACAAACATTTTGTCCATTTTGAATACTTTTCTACGAGATGCATACGCTTACATCCTTTCTATTTCCGTGCTACTACTAACGCTGTGTAGATGTTCCATGTACCTTTTGTTTTCTCCCTCTTTCCATTTTCAGCTGCAGAGGATGTGAGTTGAGGGGATGGCCAGAGGATGCAGAGAGGATACAGCAGCCGTTTAACGGATGATAACGGACATAGAACGTTTGTTGCCCGTATATGCCACAGATGTACATCGTACACGGCGGAAACTTCATCCGCTCACAAAGTTTTGTGCAGCTCAAAACTTCTTGCGCGGATGAAATCTCAGTGGACGGATTCTCCAGGGATAGAGCATATGAAATACGTATGCAGTGAGTACACAATGGATGCATCGCGTTTTCCAATGGATGGCAAGCTTTTTTTAACGTTTTACATTCTCTTTGCATCCGTTAATGCAGTGGGACAGGGGCTTAACCTTTGGACAGTTACAGCCAGGCCTCGCACACCCCAATACCTGTCTTGCTGGCCCATTCCTTCTGCAGCCAGCAAGGCTGGCAGGGCTTTTCTGAAGGCCTCTGCAGTTGATAACAGAGCTCCAGATTGACCAGAGCTCTGCCATCAGCTGCATAGGCTTTCAGAAAAGCCTTGCTGGCTATGGAAGAAAAAGTTCCTGAAGGCCTTTGACAGTGAAAAGGAGGCTGGGGGCAAAGCTTGCAAGTGATGTGAGTCAGTGGATGACATCCCCCCAAAATATGACCTGATGCTTTTTTTTGTGGCAAAAAAAATGGGTCTTATTTTGGGAAAAACATGGCAATAAACACCAAAAAATTGAGAAGGCGTTGGGAATTCTGGTAGTTAAAATGATGTAGCCAGCTGAAGATCAATAGCTTGGTCACTTCCGCAGAAAACAGACAGCGGTAAGTGGCAAAGCAGGATATTTCTTATATCGAACTGTTCGTCGTCTTAGTTTAGGTGAAGTCAAAGAGACATCATCCATCTCTGCCGCATCCTTAAAGCAGGATATGATGCAAGGTCCTCCTACTTACATAAATACAAGCTAAATTGTGCAATTCTTCCCCATCTTGGAAAAGGAGGGAAAACAAAGACAAGAATATTCCCTTCATATGTATTTATCTTTATCTGTATTCATATGTGCTGCAATATTCATGCAAAAAAAATCAGAAATGTACTTAGAAATCTTAGGCAAAGCAACATATGTTCTACTTCATTCTAAATTCTACTTTTTTCTAAAATTAATGTGCTTCTTCCAGGGTCCCATTTTTACATCTCATATACAAAATCAATGCTAATCACAGAGGAGCATATTATCAGTGTAAATATTATCCATCTGTGGGAATGATGTCACAGTGCACGTCAGAGCTCCTCCAGAAATCACATGTAAACTTATAGTGGATGAATTCAGCTACAAAATTGTGTTTATAGTAAACTTCTGCATTACATCCTTTGGAGCACGAATCAAAAACTAACAAATCTGTAATCAAGCAGGAATACAATCAACAAAACCTGCAAGGACTGGAAGAAAAAATAATTAAGTTGTAAAATATATGTCCACAGTTTGGAGCCAAAACAACAAGCTTCTGTTATAACGGGTTCATTTTTCAAACTTAACTCAAACGGGCGGAATAATTTTATATTGGCTTCCCTAATCACTAGACTTCTATTGTCAAATGCAAGTAGGTACTAAGAAGAAAGAAAAGTATGAGGTGTTGTTATTGTTATTATTGTTGTTGTTGGAGCAATTGCACAAGGTAAAAAGTAAAATTGGCAATAAGGAACTTCCTAAGCATTTCCTCCAGTGACCTCTATTGGGTGAAATGGTATAATGCAAGTTTTTTTTTTCAAAAAAAGAAGAAAAAAACATCTTCCTACACTGTTCAAATATAGTAAAAAGTACCATAAACATTTATCTTAACATCCTGCTTGTTTCTTCTTGTACTTCTTTCCAATAAAAAAAGGAAGGGGGTTTGTGCAGACAGCCTGTTTTAACAATTTCAAGGAACATTGTCTATCCGTTTGTGTAGCAAGCATAAAATAGTTTTAGGGCACCTTAAAGATAGTACATAGAGTTATATATTCATGCTTTCATATTAAATCTATGGAATACAATGGACTGTAACCAGAAAAGCTTCAGTTGGGGTAGGCACTATGTGGTTTGTGGGAGTTGTTAGGGATAACATTGTTCACCCTAACTGTTTTAGGTGAAATACTA
>BLBF01000055.1:19236731-19256218 GCA_015471245.1 Laticauda colubrina | reverse complement strand
ATACACATACACATACACATACACATACACATACATATATATATTTGCACAACGAAAATATGTGAATAAAAACTTTGTTCTCGTTGATTGGTCGCTACTGGTTGGATGGCTCATATATCCAGTATATGTTGGATAGCAGAATCCATGAGATTACACTTGACCGGGTCTCTGGAAGGAGGGTATGACATGAAGTGATATGGAGAATTGGATCTAACCTCCAACGCGAGGCCAAATCTAACTGTATCCCTGACCCAGGTGTCAGAGGTGGAGGAATCCCATTGGTCAGCGAATAACCTAAGGCATCCGCCAATGGGAATTGGGTCCCGGGAGTTATCTTGGTCGCTGGAAGGGCCTGCTCCTTGCTCCCCGATAGGATCTTTTGGATTGACCACCCCTTCTACCTCTGTCCACTGAGACGGACCTACCTGGTTGTTGTCCTGGTCTAACTGCTGGGGGTCTCTGGTATCTGGAAGAGAAGGATCACGGATAGAAAGATCGAAAAAGATCCCCTCTGAAAGAAGTGGGGGCTTCTAGAATCTGACTTCCGAAAAAAGGGAAGGGAGAATTTTCTTCTTGTTGCATGTTTCAATTAGTAGCGGATCCAGGGAAGGGCCAAGCAATCTATCTACCGCAATGAGGGATGATGCCAGCTTGGATTTGTGTTTGAAGTCAGCTTGCCAGTGTCTTAACCATAGCAAGCAACGCGCTGTGACATGCGAGGTAATGGCCCTTGCTGAAAACTTGACTACGTGATAAGTAGCATCGGCAGAGAATTCAGCAGCTGCCATAAGTTTGCCGATGTCTTGGTACACCCTGATGTTAGAAGAAGGAACATGTTGTTTCAAAAGACGAAGCCATCTAAGAGACGATCGCATGAAGAAGGAGGCGGCCATGGCTGATCTGATCGCCCACGCATCAGACTGATGAGCTCTGCGTAGGGCTAGCTCGATCCATTTTTCCTCCGGCTTTAAGGCCTCCAGTGCCTCACTGGGAATAGAGGGGGATGCTAAAGCCACTATATGCTCATCTAACTCGGGAGTCCCCAGTAACTTTGCAAAATCAGGGTCCAAGTTGAAGAATTTCCTATCATGTCCAGTTGGGGAGGTGTATACTGCTGCAGAAGCCCACCACTTCTGCACCAGGTCCGAAAATATGGGTGGGACTGGAATTACCTCTACTTCAACTACTGGTTGGTTGAAGGTCATGTCCTCTGGTCCTTCCCCTGAAGGGTCAGGTGTGTCAGAAGGTTTTGGCTTGCTTAGGCCTGCAATGTTCTTTGCCTTAAACAAGAGAGATTTGAAAAGCTGTGACCAAAATAAGCCTGTAAAAGCAGGCTGGTCAGGAATAAGACCTTCATCCTCAGACATTTCCCCTTCTAAGGGGTCTGCCTCTGACAGGGGCTCACTATCGTGAATTGATCCCACTTCAGACTCAGCCATTTGAAAGATTTGATCTACTTCCTCCTCCTTCTTCTCCTCCGGACCTTGGAGATGGGTCTCCCCCTGTAAATGTACTTGGGACTGGTGTTGTTCCGACTTGGTCAGTGACCTCAGTGGTTGGGGCTCTTGGTCAGTAGCTATAGGGTAAGGTCTGGACATTACCACGTGTTGAAGCCCCGCTGCAATCCCTTGGCGAATAGCCATCTCCATCCAGGCTTTCATCCTTTCTGGAACCTCCTCAATGAAGCTGTCACCCTGGCGAAGACCAGCAACTATCGGAGTGAATGTGGCTTCAGGAGCCCGTCTGGTTGGTGTTCCAGACACTTGGGCTTGTTGTCCTTGTGGAGTTAAGCTGTGCTTGGATGAAAGGGAGAGATCTAGAGGAGGAGGAGGGTATGAAAAAACTGACAGACTGGAAGAGGGGGCACCCTGAGATACAGAGTGGACCTCTCGAGAATGCCTGTCTATTTGCTTTTGTAAGGCCTCATGGCGCCTTAAGGCGTCCCTTTCTGAGACTTTAGAATTTCCACTGTGTTTTGATTTGGCTTTTATCTTCAAGCAAGGTGCCTGAGAGGTGCTACCATCTGCCATTTTGATTAAAATTAGAATAACAGTAATTGAATATAATCTGTGTACAAGGCGGTTGGCACGCCCAGGGTCCGATCTGAGTCAAAAACGGTTGCCCTGATAAAGTACTTATTGCCCCCTTTTATTTTATTTATTCTTTTTATTTTACTGGTGTCTATATAGATATATACAATAAGTCGTATCTCAGTAATAATATTTTATTGAAAATTAAAATATTATACTGTTAAGTAGTTTGTTACCATGAGTGATTATTATGATTGTAATAATTATTATAATATTATTGCTATAATTGCTTTGTAATTGCTCCTATGAGTAGTGATATATATATATTCCAATATTAATAATAGAACAACCAATAAATAGCAAAAATAAATAGCCTAAGGCCCGGATTGATGATTGTAAGGGCCTTCAGCAGCTTCCCTGCACAGGCGGACACTGGCCTAGGTGCTTGCTGCTGTGCCACTGAGAATAAGGCTGTGAGGGTTAAGCCAACAATTTTAAAAGCAAATTAATTATCCTCGAGTGCAGGTAGCCAAAACGAGTGTAAAACAACTCTCAGAATCCTGAACGGATTCTGTTGCTTCGAGCAAAAAATACCTCACAGGTCAGGGAAGACAGACAAGGCACCCAGCCACGAGGTGGCACTCAAGATGGCCTCCAGCAGTTAAAGTCTTTTCGTGCGCTTCTCAGCAGCAGCTTCCCACCTTGCAAACTAAGCCAGAGCTCAAACGAAGCCTGAGCTCTTAAACAACAGAACAGCGGAGAAGAAAGGGGAATTAATCCTAATTAACTTCCCCACTGAAGGGAACGGCGTTCGGAGGGGGGGGGGTAAAGGCGATACAACTTTTAAAATGAAATATCAAGCCACTGGCAAGCAAACGGAATAAAGACACAGCAGCAATCAAAACTGGCAGAGATAAGAAAATTTTATCTGTGGGGAAGTGGAGCAGAGCAGCTCCAAAAGCCTCCCACCACCTCTTTTTTTGGGGGGGGCACGAACAGCACTCCCCTTGAACCGGACTCTCAGACTGATAAGGATTGAAGGCTAAAGACAAAGGAAAAAACCAAAGGAAAACCGAATTGCAATCAAACCTGCTAATATTCCTGTTTCAGTCAAGGAAGTATCCAAAGCACTGCCTGTCTCGCACGAGGCTGAGCAAAAACTGGGGAATGCTGAGAAGTCACGTGGTAGAGGAGGAGCATTCCACAAATCAAGCTCAGCCTGTGAATGCGGAGACTAAGCACCTTCCACTACTGGATGCTCTGAACAGCTCATAGGAGAAAGGAAGCATCCTAAATGACTCCTTGAAATGACAATGGTCTTCCACATTGCTATCACAATACCCATACTTTTATTAGGCCTTGGAATCAGCCCTGGTGGCACTGTAGTTAAAGTGCAGTACTGCAGACAAAAACTCTGCCCACAGCCAGGAGTTCAGTCCTGACATGTGCTCAGCCTTCCATGTCAGCCTCAGACTGCCAGATGGCCCGGAGCCACCATTCAGGCAGGAAAGGAGTGGCCAACACACTCCAATGGCCATTCCACACGCATGCACAGATATCCTATTGCGAGTAAAGAACAGCTGATTGTTGGATCAGAAGAACAGCTGATTGTCGGATCACAGAGAGCTGGGCTTGCCAGGCTGGATTGGGTGGCTGGGGCATGGCCAGACTGCAATAGCCAGATTGGCAGTGAGCGGTCTGTGAGAGGGGATGGGGTGGCACATGGGGGGGAGGTTGGAGCATGATATAGGGATGGTGCAGTAACCACGGTAGCACTAACTTTGATTCCTTGATGATTGGTCACTTCATGCCAGGTCCATGTTTTTTACCAGTAAACATTACAACATCGACCTGTGTTACTGGATTTTATTCATATGGAACATGACACCACCCTTCTGAGGTTGGTAAAATGAGGACTCAGCTCTGAAAAGCGGTGTTTCCTAGGACCACTGAAGTCCCCCAAGATCCACTCAAAACTCCCAACCACCCTCACAGAGGCCTGAAAAAATCAAATTATTTGCTAGGTATCAAAGGTGTTTGCAAAATTTTAAAACAATGCCATCCTTTCCATTTTTTATTTCTTATAAATATAGGGCCTTTTCATTTTCATTTCATTTTTATTGATGTTAGCATCTAACAGGGTACTATTATTATTTATACATAATTCAATGTTCTACAAATGCATCAGTTTTAATTTGTAACATGGTCAACATTGATAGCTATAACCCTTATAAACAGAAGCTCTTTTAAGGTCCTCTATAACTTTTAAAAGTTGAAAAGCATTCTGAAAGGGACATTTGCAAGAAATACTGCTGTAAAGTGTCGTAGCCTATCATGACACAATGCAATTTAAGCGGAGACAAAACAATCTAAAGAGAGTATGATGAAGTTTTGATAAAGAGAAAAATATAACCGAGAGGGACCTTCCTATATCTTTTTTTTCCATACAATATTCTACTGTAGAAGCAAAAAAAAAAAAAGGACAATATTCATAAAATCAAAACAGTTCAATTTCAAGATTATTATAGAGGGGAAAGCAAACTTACCAACAAGTTGGTATTTGCTAAGGTTCAAAAACAATGTTGCATAACAGGAATTTTTACAAATCCAAAGGCATGCAATTATATTTTCCAATACTTTTATTTACATTATGTTCACAGCTGACGATGCTTTAACAAAATAAACATCTCTTTTCTGACAAATATATTTATTTTTTCAAAAAAAGTGTGACCACCATCTTAAACTAAACTAAGTGTTCAGACTGACACATTTGGACCAACACATATAGTTTTGCTTTTCTGACTGCATTAGACAAATCTTATTACAAAAACTTTCAAGATCAATAAGGCTTCTAGGACAAAGTAGGATAGTACAAACTACATATAAGTATTTATTAAACGAGTTAAGGGAGTTTTCTTCCATTTTATGACCTTTCTTGCCACAGTTTTTAAATAAATCACCACAGTGGTCAAGTTTATAACACAATTGTTAGGTGAAAAGGTTGCAGAAGGTGACCTCGGGATCTGCAATCATCATAAATGAGTCAGATGCCAAGCATCTGGATTTTGATCATGTGGGACCATGGGGATAATGCAATGGTTGTGCAAAAAACGGACTTAACTCACCTTGTCAGCACTGTAATAACTTCCAACAGTCGCTAAATGAACTGTTGTAAGTCAAGGACTACCTTTATTGAAAACTAATTGCCTGCTCTGTTGTGGAGATGTCAAGACAACTTCATCTGCAGTTTAGTATATTTCTGCTTACTTAGATGATATTTTAAAACATAGTTTTAACTGTATAGTCAAGGGCTGCTCTCCCCACACTATCTATTCTTCATAGGTATGTGTTTCCAAGGTAGCTTTCAGGCAGAGGCAATAATATGAATTGCAAGGGTGGATCAAAGTTATGCCTAAAATGCAGGGATGGGATTCTCCTGGTTCAGACCGGTTCAGGCGAACCCCTTGTTCCAACGATCAGCTGGCTCCGAACCAGTTCGCTCCGATGAGCATGTCGGCCCGCCCATCCCTACTCTTTCCTGTGCTTTATGTCTTTTTGTTAGAGCACAGCTGATTCATGTGGCAGAACAGTTTGCCACACCTCAGCTGTTTTCTTCAGCTGAAGTTAAAGGTAAGTATTAGCTTTTTTAAACGTGGAGCATGCAGGTGGAGCATCCGTAACAGTTTTATCTCCTATTAAGACATCAGAGCATTCAAGTACTGTATAAACTGTTATTACAGATAGTTCTCATTTAGTGACCAGTTACAACTTGAAATTCAACTGTTAAGCAAAACGGTCACTAGGTGAACTTCAAGTGTGCTTACTATCTTACTTCATTCTTCCTCAGCTTTTCAAGCCTCTGAAGATCACCAGTACAATTGGTTGCAAAGTAACTTTTTCCTGATCTTCATAACTGTGAAAGGTTGCTATTCCAAATAGTCACTAAACAAGAACTATCTGTGTTTCATTGTACATTGAGTCTCATCTTATAGATAACGACTCAAATCTAACTCAACATAAAGCCTAAATAAAAACTGCAATAATTGGATCACTGCGTCTAGTTAAAATAAAAGCATCTACAGAACTGGAGCCTAAAAAAGAGGCTTTGGATTTTAACAATGCTAACACCTTATGATATACAGTATAAAAGATTTCTGTCTGCACTAAAACATTGGAAAGATTACCAGTTCTGCAAATATTTTTTGTTTTGGAAGAATCACTAAGATAGTAAAATCTACAGCATCTTTCAATCACAGGATGAAATAGAGATTACTGCAATTGAAATAAAGATCGGATGTCAGCACTATTTAATCCTCTTTTTTCAATCTTAAAACTAAACACCATCATGTTGTGTTTGGTCACAAAGGCTAAGAAATTTGGCACCCAACTGAAAATTCTACCAAAATTATTTGAAGTTATAGAATTATTGCTGTGTTTGAGAACTGGATGCTTATATTCCTGAAGCTTCAGCTGTAGAATATGTGGCTTGACCATACACAATTCTAGATGCAGGATTTTCCAAAGAGTCCTCACTTTTACCTTACCTGGAGCAAGCCAAGACAAGTACTTCTGTTTCAAGGTGAAATGTAATCTGCCATCTATTGAACTTAAATTCAACAAAAGTGAAATGTACACAAATCTCATGATCCTTTAATCTGGCTGTTTAACTGGGTTGTGTAGAAAGGAGATTTGATAATCTGCAATTAATATGGTAAATAATAAAAGGTATCTAGCAAAAAAAAAAAACCTATTTAGGAAGGTCTAACAGAAGAAAAAGCATAGGGAACTTCTGGGACATTTTTTAGTTTGCCTCTATTAATTTTATGATATGACTCACAGATGTTTAATTCTTTAAAAATACCTTTCAGTTATAAAGGTCATTATATAATACCTATAGTTTTAAATTCAGGCAGCATGTACATCGAATAACTTATTACCTTTATTAAGTTATACAGAGGTTGTATCAAATAGCCTTACATAACAATGTTAAAGACTGAAATTATCTACTACACCAAATTCTCAAAACTAGAATCCTTGGAAGCAAAGAACACAATGCAGAGACTAGAATTGGAAACGTAGATGGCTGAAATAAATGCTCTGTTTTCTTTAAATAGAACTTAAAAGATCATTTGAGAGCTAGGAAGTTGAATTAAACATGCACACGAATTTCAAGCCCTCAATCCCATATGTAACAGACATCTATCCATGGAAACTGTCACCATTAGATACCAGATTTATCTTGGGTCTCCCATCAAACAATTAAAAAAGGGCTGCATAATTATATACACATTTCTCATTCCAGAGTAGATTTAAAGAAATAGCTTTAAACCTCTCAAGAAAGGGAACTATCATCGCTAGCCAAAACAAGCACAGACTGTTTCTCATGACAGCTTAAAGCCACCCAGGAATGTGGATCAAGAAAGGTCACCAATCAAAGCTCTTAAGCTTTAGCACCAGTGCCCTGGGAGCAACATACTTCCCTTCCAAACCTGAACCCACATCATCCATAAAATCTTAGAAAGCATACTCTTTTAAACTGGGAGCCTTAACATTGCAGTACCAATGAATCTGGGGGATGTCCAAGAGGAATTAGGCAGAAAGACATCAAAAAGCATTGATTCTTTCACCTGCTGATAGAGTAGACTAAGAAGTGAAGGAGAAAACACAGGTAATTTTTCAGATCTTGTCCTTCAGGCCTAACCCATTTCTTTATCCAGCAATAATCTACAATGTTAGTGGATAGGAAAAGTTGCTGCTAATCAAAAGAAAATTTGAAAGACAGAATCTAGTATGATTTTGTTTCATGTGGAATTTTTTTTCTGCTTTACCCAATTTCAAAAACAACTTTTAACAGTATGAATTTAAATCAATTCATGTGCACTTAGGAGAAAGAAGGGAGTATTGTGCTTTTTTAAAAAGTATATGGCACATGTTAGCCAGGGATCACCGAGGGTGGTTGGCTGCCTCTGTGAAAAGAATTTTTTGGATGTTATTTTTACCCATGGGATGCCTGAATGCTGGTAGGCAATTGTGGGGCGGCGTCTTTCTTGTCCCTTCAGGGTTTATTCGCTCACGGGAATCGAGCTGCTGACCAGCCCAGCATCTTACCACTTGAGCCACAGTGGCCTCGTAGTATTGTGCTATTCGACTTCTTCACATTCTTCTCCACTGTGAAGCCATCTTTGAAACAAATACAATAATTATTCACTGACATATAAGAGGTTATTTTATTTAAACTGCTGATTTATTGTAAGTAAATCATTGCATTAAAAGGAATAAGAACTTGTTGTCCAAGTGGTTTAGTGGGTAAGCGAGTGGCATATGTTGTGGCATAGACGAAGATGTCTCTACCTGTTTGGGGTCCCACAAGAAGCTTGAGGAAGGAGAGCACAAAGGTAGCTAGAGCACAGAAGGAAGAGAGGATGAGGATAGAAAAAAATACAGCAGGAGGCGGGTGCATACCATTAGAGGAGATGAGATTGTTAGAAATCTGCAGCTACTCCTCTTGATCAAACTCAACACAAATAAATACATCTTCATCTAGTTTTGTCCTGGACAAGAGAATAGCCCTGGCTTCTGTTACCAAGGCCAGGCTGGATGGTAGGATTCAGTCATTACCCCAAAAAGAGGAAAGGAGAGGTAACAATTGCTTGCCAGAAAGCCCTGTTTCTAAGAAGCACTGTCCCCCAGGTGTAAGGCTTTATTTGGGAGATCAGATTTAGAAGAATAAAATTGAGATTTTGCAGCTGTATGGCCCACTCAGTTGCACAGGAGTCCCGCTGTCACCATTGTCTGAGTCATTGCTATAGTTGTGAGGTTCCATCCAGGCTGCTCTGGGTGACTTTAGATTTTTTTCCATGGAGAGAGAAAAGCAGTTCAGAATTTCATGGCCACCAAGACATCTTATCACTCTTGGCCAATAAAGAATTCTATTTGATTATATTATCTCAGGTGCCAACAATATTTGTAGCTCAGGGCTGAAATGAGCAAACAGCCCAATGAAAAAATTAACTAAAGAACCACCAAGACCAACACTGAACAGGGCAAGCCACTAAAATATAAAATAAGAGCAAACCCCACTCCCCAGTAGCACTGATGATGTTACCTAGTTTGGGTAATGAAATGTCTGCAAGAAAACAGCCAAGTTCAGCACCCTTTTATCTCAGTGATCATAAGCCATTCCATTTGAAGTTACATGTTAAATTTGATGTTCACCTCAAAATGACTCAAAAAATGGGTATTTCTATCAGTTCCTTATTGGATAGAGCATGAGTTTAATTTAATTTTGTTTTATTGTATCACTTGACTGCAAAATGTAAACATTTCTTTCTGCTGCTTGTTCCATAGCAAGGGCTATCCTATATTTTATACACAAAGGTGCATCACCAGAAAAGAATCCTCAATTCAGCTTATTGTATAAGCAAAAGTATTAATTACCTTTGCTTCAGTTAAAAATATTGAAGAGGGTGGCACTTCTTCCCAACTGAACAATTTATACCCAAAGTTTTTTATTCCATTTAATACAGAGAAAAAACTATTCAGTCACAGTATCATTTACTGAGTTCAGAAGACTTTTCAATTAATGTATGATAAAGCACCCTTTAACCCTATACTGTATCACTGAAGACAGCATTTAGTCCACCAAATCACTGCAGAAATAATATAATAAAGGACACAGAAAGAATAATATAATAATAAAGATACAGAAAGAATAATATAACCATAAAGCAAACAAGAGCTACTGGTAGTAGCAAAAGAAGAAACAGCTTTTGGTGTAACATTTCTATGTTTCAGGGTACACTAGTCGCTTTCTATTCCCTGAGTAGCTGTAATAACTAAAATTTAGAAAGTAATGTATAGAGAATTCATTTCAGGTAAGACAAATGGGTCAACAGATAGCAGGAAAATTACTTTAACATAGCTAGGGGCCTTTCTGAAATTCTCAAAACCTAGAACACTTTGATTGAAATCCCTACTCACTCATAAAGTACATTAGTTGACTGTCTCCAGTCTTGAAAGACTGAAGCAATGGAAAATTAAGGAAAGGAGAACAATATACATTGAATCTTCTGCTTCCTGGAATAAAACCAGAGTATATATAAATGGTATATAATTTTTTTTAAAAATTTAAACTTACGTTAAATAAAAATAGTTCTGATCTTCGTGAACAGAAGATTGTTGTACTTTGGAACTGTTCTATTGTATGTAGATCATTAGTTAATGATGAACTAAACTGCCCTGACCTCTATTTCCAGTTGGTTCTCACCTAATGTGGCATGTGGATTTTAGTGGCCTAGTGCAGCTGGAAGTATGTTGGCATGAGGCAGCAAATGGAATGAGAACTTTAAGAAAAAAGCTCAATTCCAGCCATGAGTAAGGTTGATAAGCTGATTTGACTCTTTGCCAGGGCTGTTGTAGAGCAATGTAGACACAGCAACCCCATTGTCCAACCTAGTATATAGGTGCTGGGGATTGAGGGATGAGAGCAAGGATCAAAAAAATTCCTTAGTGACTAGGGGATAGGCTGATGGTCTGCCCAAAGTTGGAAAAAGAGACAGGAGAAGAGAGAAGGAAAGGACAAAAAAAGATGGTGCAAAACAGAGAGAAGAGAAAAATTGGAGATTGAAATTAAGCAAGTAGGCAGATCAGTTGACCATTCTTGGTCAGGGAGGGAAAAGTGAAGTTCACCCACAGCTTCCCTGAAAGAAAAAAAGATCAAAATCCAGTCAGAGGATATCTCCGTGTCACAAGGAGAAGACCTTGAGATAGGCTCTTTACACAATAGAGAAGCAGTAGGTGTTTGCTGACCAGATCCAGAAGGAAGTCAAGCTGTGCTGAGCACAGTAAATCCAGCCCGGTCCTTTCTTTTCACTTTTGATATAAGTTTAGAAAGGGGGAGGAAGCAGGAGAGCGAGAAGGGGATTTTTTTTCTGGAAGGGAGATATAAGGAAACCTGACTCCAGGTGAAGACTAGGAAGGGCAGGTTTATTTTCTGTGTCAGTTGCCAACCTTGCAAAGCAAAATACACCTCACCAGTTCAAAAAGAACCTGATCACATGTGACATCTAACACAAAACTCCTTTCTTGTGCCCTCTTGGAAAGGCAAAAAATGGGCAAGTTAGTTGGAAGGTATTTCTGATTCCTATTCAGGGATACATTCATTTCTATTTATACTCCCTCTTGGATCGTGATCCTAGTTTAGTTAAAGACAAGTAGATGACTTAAATCCTGTATAACAAATAACAAAAAATAAAATCATGTATAAAATATAATAAATTCCTTGGCACCATGGTAATCATGCTGGAAATCTTGCTCCAAGATAGGCATTTCCAGAGCTTATTTATCAAGATGTAATTAATATATATTTTTCTGGAGACCATCTACTTCCTGCTCAAGATAGCACTGCTTTATGTTATGGAAGTATATTAGAATTCTTCCTAACATCTTCAACAGTGTCAGCAAGACTTCCACATCCTTTTTCATTGCAATACAAAGTGTCACAATCAACTACATGCCATAAAAATATGCTGAAATTGTTTAAAACTACAGATCAACTCGAATGTATGTTTAAGAAGGAAGCAGAATAATGGCTATATATCCAGTAATGCTGCAGTTGTAAAAATTATCCCCCTGCAGTCATAATTCAAACAGCTAACATATTTCCAAAGGCCTTACATGATTTATGTTCAGCAAGTGAACAAGCACAACAGGAGAAAGCAGTGAAATTGGGCGACATTCCCAAGATCTTGTTTTTCCCAAATTAAAAAGAGCATGTAATTGTCAGGCCCAAAGAACCAAGAACCACAGGTGAAATTACTTTTGAGTAGCTGTTCAACTACAAGACAGAAACCTTGCCATATTAAAGCAACTATCTGCATAATTACTAGATATACCTTTGAATTGCTAGGGAGAGGAAATCCTCTTTTAACCCTCTTTCTGACAACTAGACTATGGGAGGTGACCAGGCTGAATCCAAGGGAGGGGTCAAACCTATAATAAGTCATAAGTCCCTACAGGCTCACAAGAGCTGTAAATCCAGCCCATCTTGAATTCCTTTCTTAACTCCTGCTGATTTCCCTTGACGGTTAGTGGCTCAGATTCTTGTAGAGAGCTTAAGCTTGCAACAAATCTTTATGCTCATTTGAACTGCTTGAATTGCTAGATTTCTCCAGGGCTTGATATGAATCTTCCAAGTTCCACTGTCTCATTGCCCTCTTGGAAAGAGACACTCCCTCCTGTGATTCCCAACTTCCCTCACGTCAATAAAATGTGCTCACTAGAACACAACCTTAATTGAAAAGGCTGGTTTTTTTTTTAGCCTTTTCATGTCACATGTTCACATGACACAATCAGCTCTTTGGTTATTGAACAATTCATGGTTGGCTGGCTTCATACAAAATGTTGATCCGTAAGGTGTTATTTATAAACCACAATTACTACATTACTAAAATCACACAATATGCTAAACTTGAAGCAACTGCAATGATGGCTAAAAGTGTTGCGTGAAGCACCTACAATATTTCTCATGACCAATATTCCTATGATTAATCAACTAGATTTAGTCAACTCTTGAATTATTCTCCCAAAGGAAAATATGCTACAGAAGTTGTAACTATAGCTGAACTGGGAATGCTGTTGCTAAGCAACATGATCATAAAGGGAAAAAATCATGTGACTGTGCCAACTTATGATAGCACTTCCAGTTGCAGTCATTAAGCAATTCAGTGTTGGTCATTAAGTCACACAACTACAACTTTTTGTCAAGTTTTCTGACTTTGCTTGGTGGAAGTCAGCAATGAAGGTTGCAAATGCTAATCATATGAGTATGGAATGCCTCCACTGTCATAATTGGAATTGTGAACCAGTTGGCAAACATTCAAATCACAATCACATGACCCAAGGATGTTACGACAACTGAAATTTTGAGAACTAGCAGTAAAATCTCCTTGTTCAACATCGTCGCAACTTTGGTTGCTGAATGAGCGATCACAAAGCAAGAACTATAGGTAACTCTCGAAGTAAGCTAATTTCCAATAATCTTTTTGTAAATCAGCAAGATATCAATGATTCCATTTTTCAAAAAGTTTGTATTAATTAAAATACAATATATTCTGATCGTTCCACAGGCGTTAAAGTATAATAAATACCACAAATATCAGTTCTACCATGACTATATCTCAATTTGCTGAAATTTCCCCCTCAATCTGATAAAATTGACCAAAACTTTTTTTATCTTACAAGCATCTTTCTTGTTTTATTAGAAACCAGCAGTTTGTCAAAATATCCCTTAATTCAGCCATATTAATTGCAAATTCCACAGTATTTGCTTGTTTGGTTGGGAATGGTTACTTTAAATTCTCCCACAGAGCTTACAGTTCTGCACAAATTAAACCATTATGATTTGTTTAACAAATCAAGATTTGAACAAGCTGGACAAACTTCACCCAATATAACCCCCTAACCATACAAATTAAAACTGTTTAACAACTACGAAGAAGAGATTTTTGGAGAAGTACTTTCTATGACAATGGAATTTAGCAATTCTATAAAGTGCCTTTAAAAGAAAATTATTTTCCCCACATCTAAAAAGGTATCCTTTTGTTCTGCATTTTAGTTCTACATTCAAGTCTACAGTCTTATTTTACAATAACTTCCCTCCCATATTAGCTAGGAGCTTTTCATAACACAGTTATAAATCAACTGAAACACAGCTGGTTAGAGACTTAATTTCCATTGCCCCAGTCTTTTACAGATAGTCCTCTACTTACAACCACAATTGAGCCCAAAATTTATGTTGCTAAGACAGTTATTTAAGTGAGTCTTGCCCCATTTTACAAACTTCCTTGCCATCATTAAACAAATCACTGCAATTGTTAAATTAGTAACATGTCTGTTAAATGAATCTGGCTTCCCCACTGACTTTGCTTGTCAAGAGGTTGCAAAAGGTGAACACATGGCCCCAATGCACTGCAACCCATAATAAGCACATGCCAGTTGTGCATCCAAATTTTGGTCACATGCCTATGGGATGCTGCAATATTCAAAAGTGTCAAAAACAATTATAAGTCACTTTTTTCATTCCATTGTAACTTCAAATGGTCACTAAACAAATGGTTATAAGTCAAGGACTACCTGTATAAGCCGTACTTTTTTCTGTGATAAATGTGATAAATATTTAGGTAAATGTTGGGACTAAAGCCCATGTCACACTGAACCAACGGATGCAAAGAGCATGTAAAACGGACAAAAAACCTTGCCATCCGTTGGAAAACGCGATGTACTCACTGCCTCCGTTTTGTTTCCTCTCTATCCGTCCAGCATTCGTTTATGGACGTTTCATCCGCTCCGAAAGTTTTGAACTGCCCAAAACTTTTCTGCGGAAAATGTATCCAGTTCGTCCATTCTGCAACCGCTACACATCCGCTACGCATCCGTTACGCATCCGCTATATCCACTAGGCATCTGCTACGCATCCGCGCAACTCCATCCGCCCGGACGTAGGGAGGAAGCGGAACGGACGCAGAATGGATGCAGAACGGATGCCTAGCGGATGCAGAACGGAAACAAAGCGTTTAAAATGGAAAAAAAGTTCGCAGAGGGGACCTATTTCGGATATTGAGGATGCCTAGAGGATGCCTAGAGGATGCCTAGCAGAAAACCTATATTTCCTATTAAAAGGGGGAGCAACTCATCTGCATCTCACTTTCAGAACAGCAGCCCAGCGGTGCAGACCTCTGCAGCCTTCATCTGGTTCTTCCTCTTCCACAGCATCCAGTCATGTCCACTGTGGATTGTAACAAAGTCCTTTCGGCAGCCATCATCATTCTGCAACAGTGCGAAGCCATCTGCAGGCTCTGTGAATTCTACTGCGAGAAGAAAAAGAGGCAGCCAAAAAGAGTCTGGGTCCGAAGATGGTTCGCCAGAAGAGCAGAGGATGGACTGTACAACAAACTGATGGTAGAGCTCAGGAACGAAGAAACTCGGGCGTTCCAGAACTTCATGAGGATGCCTCCAGCCATGTTTGATGAAGTTGTGCAGCGGCTGACACCCAGGTTTACCAAGGTAAACACCAGCTTCCGGCCCAGCCTGGAACCTGGGCTCAAGGTGGCACTCACTCTGCACCACCTGGCCTCAGGGACCACCTACAGGAGCATGCAGTACGGCTGGAGGGTGCCATCCAACACCATCAGCATTGTGGTCAAAGAAGTGGTGCAGGCCATCATCGAAGAATACAAGGAGGAGCTCCTCCAGTACCCCTCCACTGAAGAAGGATGGAAGAAAGTTGCAGAGCAGTGGTATCAGAAATGTAACTTCCCACACACTGTTGGAGCCATAGATGGCAAGCACGTGGCCTGCAAAGCTCCAGCCAAGTCGGGGTCTACTTATTTCAACTCCAAGGACTTCTTCAGCATCATCCTCTTCGCCATGGTCGATGCTGACTACAAGTTCATGTACATCGATGCTTCAGGCAACAGGTCATCTTCAGATGCCCAGGTATACAACACCAGTCACCTCAAGGAGGAGCTGGAAGGCAACCTCATCGTGGGCTTCCCAGATCCAGAACCCCTGCCCAACGACACACAAGATGTGCCCTACTTCATCGTGGGGGATGACGCCTTCTCCCTCACAACCTACTTCATGAAGCCCTACACTTCCAGACTCCTCACCCGTGAAGAGAGGATCTTCAACTACAGGCTATGCAGGGCAAGGCGGGTGGTGGAGCAAGCCTTTGGCATCCTGGCCAACAGGTTTCAGGTACTTCTCACCACCATGCAGCATCGCCCAGAGACTGTGAGGAGGATCGTGGAAGCTTGCTGCATCCTGCACAATCTCATGCGCACCCGCTACCCAGTGTTGCAGAACAGGCTCGTGGACCTCCAACAAGGCAATGGGGACATGGAGCCTGGGGAATGGAGGCAAGGGCAAAACCTGATCAACACTGAGGATGTGCAAGGCCCCAACAGAGCCTCACGTGAAGGGAAGAAGCAGCGCAACCTCCTGAGACACTGGTGCAACTCCCCAGCTGGAGCAGGGGAGTGGCAAGACAGGATGGTAGATGCTTAATGGATGCTTCCTTCAGCCTGTCTCATCACACGGATGAGATTGGGCCATGTATGTTTGGTTGGCCTACAATGAACAGGGCGTTTAATAAAGAGTTGTGTTTATGTTGACATATGTTGATAATTATTACATTATTATTGATAATAAAGGGCTTTTGGTGTGGCACCTGGGAGGGTGGACCATACAGTCCCACTATGCTTGCACTGGAGGTTTATCTATCCCACTGCTATCCTCACCCATTTCACTGCTATTACCCATTCCACAGGTATCCTAACCCATCCCACAGCTATCCTTACCCATCCCACAAGAATGCAAAGGCTTAAACTATTTCTAAAAGTTTCCACCAAGACTTTATTAAAAAAAAGAAATGAAGCAAGTGTGTGAATCATAAATAGACTTTATTAACAACAAGCTATAAAACAAAAATGAGTCTCTGGCACTCCTCTTGGTCGCTCAGTCTCAGGGATGAAGGGTCCAGGTGCTGTGGAGGTGGCTGGTGCTGGAGTGCTTGTCATCAGCTCCTCCAGAAGCAGAAGCAGCAGAAGCCCCAGCCCCAGAAGGGCAAGCCCGTGCTGCAGAAGCCGCAGCAGAACCAGAGTGAGGGCCAGGGGGCAGGATGGTAGCCCTGTCCCTCTTGCAAGGGCTGGCAGCAGATGGCTGAGGCTTGCTGTGCTTCCGCATGGTTGTGGGGTTGCTGGCTAGCAGGGAGGCTGGCAGGAACCAAGGCTGGCAGCAAGGCTGGCAGGGAGGCTGGCAGGAAGGCTGGCAGGCAGGCAGGCACCAAGGCTTGCAGGCAGGCAGGCAGCAAGGCTGGCAGGAAGGCTGGCAGGAAGGCAGGCAGGCACCAAGGCTGGCAGGAAGGCTGGCAGGCAAGCAGGCACCAAGGCTGGCAGGCAGACATGAACCAAGGCTGGCAGGAAGGCAAGCAGCAAGGCTGGCAGGCAGACCGGCTGGCAGCAAGGCTGGCAGACCAGCTGGCAGCAAGGCTTGCAGGCAGACATGCAGGCAGGGCAGCCAATCCATCTGGCAGCAGGTCTTTCCTCTGAATGGCGACCTGCTTCCGAGCTGCTTCCGTTATATCCATGGGGCGGATGCAATGCATCCCCCCCGCATGTGCAGGCATCCGTTCAGCTTCCGGTCTGCATTCGCTAGGCTTCCGCTGTGCATCCGCTTCATCCGTTCGGCGTCCGCTCTGCATCCGCTGTATCCGTTCCGCGTCCGCTTTGCTGAGGTCCCCCGGAAGCCTAGCGGATGCGCCATCCGCTCTCATCCGCTTCCATCCGCTGGGCTTCCGTTCCGCATCCACTTTCCATCCGCCCTGCATCCTCCCCGCGTCCGTGTTATCCGCTCCAGTTATGCAAATTTTTGCCCCTTTTGAGAGCGGATAACAACAGATGGAACATTTTGCTCGTCTGTTGTGTCCTTTTTGCATCCGTTGGGCAGTGTGACATGGGCTTTAGAACCAACTTAGGTAGTTTCCAACTTTCACCTTTCTTGCATCGGTTCACTATCTGCAAATTTGATGGGGCACACCTGTTAAAGCTTGGCACAGAAATTAAATCCCTGTTTCTTTAAGAACAAGTGAGACCAGGGAGATGGGTGGGTGGGTTATGCATCCTTATTTTCAATTGGCCCAGATCAGGGCTATTTAAATTGGGAGTAAGCTGGGCATATCCTGAAGGTAATGGAGCAATTAGCTTGCTTGTAATTTATATCTGCTCATTTGTGAATCCATGATCCAGTTAGGACTACTGTTGTTGCTGAGACACCTGGGTGAAACAACAGAGACTGTTTTTTTTTTTGCTGTTTTGTAGGGATAAGGGTATTGCACAAGAGAGCCATTTTAACCTATTCCAGATCAGGAAAAGGGATAATTGGATCAAGTAATTTAAGAACCACTGGTTTAGGTTACCATGAGTTTGATCACCAAAGTGTAGGAGGAAGTTTTTAAAAACTTTAAAAACAGCATTCTTTTCTAAGAAAAATAAATCCCACAGAAGCAGAAAAATGTTCTTTGAGATGACAAATATGGGAAGAATCTCATAAAATAGATTACACAAGACAGCCATTTTAACCTATGATTAAAATAAAATTTGGTAATACTGTATAAACTAAAAATACTAATCCTATCCATATAACTTTCATAGGTCCCAATCCATTTTTTCAAAAGTGCACACTGTGATCTTAAGAGGGAGACTGTAGATATACTCCTAGGTCTTATTAAGCAGAGGGGAAGGCGGACAACAGGTGCCCAATGAATCTCACATTAATATTTTAAAAATACTAAGCATGAGGAAGTCTTAACAAAGGTGGGGGGGGGTGTTTGTTTAAACTACACTATTTGCAGAGATTGTTATCTTTCAAAAGGCCTCTCCCAATTGATGCCAGCCAATAGGTTGATCCAAATGGACAGATCAAGTGAAGGAAGAAGCAGCCAGGCAATGACTACCTTCATTTTATTTCTTGAAGGACAGCAAAAAACAAAAGCAATTTAATCAAATCTGACCTTCACCTTTTGCTACGACTACAGCAAAACGCACCTGTTGCCTAAACGCCAAAACGATTCTCACCCCGAAGTGCAAAACAATCCCTGCGTGTTTTTCGGTGCAGCTCCTTTAAAGCCTCTTATGTAAGCGCCCCTATTCCATCCCCAATAACAATACTTCGCTTGGTCCTTCAAACTACGGCGAAACTTATCCTCGGAGTTGCTACAAGAAGGCTCTTGCTCCGACTGTTTGCAGCCGCTTTTAAAAGGGTGGGTGGGGGGGGGGAAGGGAAAGGGACTTCCTTGGCATTTCGCCCCGGGCGCTTTCTCTTTCCCCGTCAGCGACTTTTCTTTCTTATCGCAGAGCAACCTTAAACCCACCAAGCGCAGGGCAGAGCTCCCAAGCGAGCGAAGGAAAGCCCTGGCGGAGAGCCAGCTGGAAAGCCCCGAGAAGGTACCTGTTGCTGCCGCCTCCGCCGGTCCCACTTCCCAGGGGGGAGCCGCGGGAGATTGAAGACGCGAAGCGCCGGCTGCGAGGGGGCTCTGGAAGACGAAGGCCGAGCTGTGCAAGCTGGGGCTGGATTTCCTACGAATGGCTATCCGCCTGAAATTGATGTTTTCGGCCCCGTTCATCTTGCCTTCTTCTCCGCGACGAAGCCCGCGCAGAAACTGCCCTTTTCCTCAGCTCCTACTCCGACCTCATCCTCCCGGCGCCCAGCAACGCGCGCTTGGCCGGCTGACTGAGCTCGCTTTAACCTCCCCCCCCCCCCCCCCCCACACACACCCGTTCCTCCCAACGCTTTTTGCCCTGTCTGGCGACGGTCGGCCGCGAAGTCTCCTTGCGCTCAGCGACTCTGCCCTAAAGAGAGAGAGAGAGAGAGAGAGAGAGAGAGAGAGAGAGAGAGAGAGAG
>BLBF01000055.1:19195556-19218192 GCA_015471245.1 Laticauda colubrina | reverse complement strand
ATAGATAGATAGATAGATAGATAGATAGATAGATAGATAGATAGATAGACAGACAGACAGACAGACAGACAGACAGACAGACAGACAGACAGAGGTAGAGGTAGAAGTGGAGGTAGAGAGATATAGATAGATATATAGATATACAGATATATAGATATGGTTAGATATCTGAAACCTTAGTAAAATAGAATAAATGAGATTTGCAAATATTTGCTGGTGAGTTATTGCAAATATATTGTGAATAATGAAGTCCCATTGATTTTTGCATAGATGTTCCTTCCAGAGGTGGTATTCAGCCGGTTCGGGCCGGTTCTGGTGTACCGGTAGCAGAAATTTTGTTCAGAGTACTGGTAAATACAACCTCTGGCTGGCCCTGCCCACCCGTCTCCACTCCTCTCCTATATTCCCTTGTTTTTTAGCTCAGCTGATTCGCACAGCAGAGTGGATTGCCACGCCTTAGCTGAGTGAAAATAGCACAGCTCACCAGCATTGACACAGAGGGTGGTCTTTGTGACCTGCGCGCACGCATGCAAGCACAAAGCACACTCTCCGAAGCAGTAGGAAAAAAATTAGAGACCCACTACTGGTTCCTTCCCTTTCTTCATTGGCAGAGAGCTAGTTCATGAATATGTAGGAACTCATTAAAGCACAGTTCAGTGAACAAAAGATGGCCCATTTATTTAGTGGGATAATTATGCATTACATCATAATTTTAATTGGACATAATGATGTAAGAATGATATATAATCTCCTAATTTAATTTATTCTGTTCTAGTGTGTTAATTTCCAACTGTTCAAGCTGAATTATATCAAACGTACAAGCATATGACTGCCTCTCAAAACAATTCATTTAGGATTGTCTAGAGATATAAAGACTAGAATGGAAGAGGGTTTAACATGGTAATTATTTCAGAGGTTCATAAACACAAGGTTCTGGAATTGAGAATTAGTCAATATACTTCCCATAAAACCAGTGGTTGCAACACAAGAAATCTTAACATTCAGTCTTTAAATCATTGAGCGCATCTATTTTCTTCACCATCTAGAAATATTCATTCAACCTCAAAATTTTATAACAGTTTCAGTTCCATTTAGAAATAGCCAACCTTTACAGTAGGCAGATGTCAGTATACAATCATGTTTAACACAAACTTCACCAGCATTTCAAAACCATTTGGAATATAACTCAATACATTTCTGTGGTTGATTAGTTAAGGAAACATTCATGCAAAGGGAAACATTCAGAGATTACAAAAGTCACAAAACATCAGGATTTAAAGTATTTTGAACAAAGGAACAGATGAATTAATCCTTTCATGGTCAAACCAAAAGGTCTGAAACGCAAGATCCAAAACTAGTGAGGTGGACTTGTATTTATTCAGAGATATGGTACACAAAGCCATATCCATGAATAAGGTTTTAAAAGCTAGATTATTTTTATTTCTTCCCCTCACCAAACTCACACAGCTGATTAGCAGAATTATTCAACTTGTATCAAACACTTGTGACAAATTTCAAAACAGTTTTAATCATGAAGTAAAAGTTTCAACAAAACAAATTATTTATGCTGCAAAATATAAAAATTGCCACTGATGTTTTTTAGTGCATAATAGTGGGAAGGAAAGGAGTCCCTGCAGACTTTACTCCATTAGTCATAGTTGACTATAGGGGTTGGAGCTAATCTCCCATTTCAAGGGCTTGTTGACCCAGTGCTGTTCAAAGACATTTCTATGATCATGTAGCCAGCATGACATCGCAGGGCATTATTTCCTCCCCACCAAAGTGGTACCTATTTATCTACTTGCATTTGCATGCTTTCGAACTGCTAGGTAGGCAGGAGCTAGGTGAAGATGGGAGCTCACCCATTACACAATGCTTGGGTCTCGAACCTGGGCTGTGGGCTTTCCAGCCAACAAGCTCAGTGTCTTAACTGATGAGCCATCACACTGTTCCATAATAGTGAGCAGCAGATATATTTTCATGTGAAGATGCTATCTAAAAAACAGGACCCCTATACATACAGAGCTTACAGCAAATTAACATAGCAATCACAGTAATATACATCTATTTTTTTCCTTTGTATGTTGTCAGTTATCACCATGTTGCCTTCAAATTTATTAGAGAGGATTTTTAAGAGCTCTGTGGAAGGGAAATTAAAATGGATGGAAGTCTTAGGTAATAGGCTCTTGACTAAGTTATACTGGCCTTGCATTTCCAATATGCAGGAATGGGGAAAGAGGAATCTTCACGAAATAAAAATTCTCTAGCTTTATTATAGATGATTGAAAAGGGTACATGAAAATATGTCATGCAAGCTTTTTATTATATTGCATATTCAGATGCATTCTGCCCTGAGGCCAATGCAATTAATTGCTTTTTTTAAATTTTATACACAGGATTATTTTAAAAAAAAAAAAAAAGTAAAATGCCAGAAATTTTCTGAATACTCTGTCTTATTTATCTTTAACAGATAGAAAACTGGAGAAAAAGCTGAGGAACAAAACATGATTGTTAAGACAAGATATAAGGAGGGAAATCACTGTGCTTTTAATGTACTCAGCACTTGGAACATTAAAACAAATATTTCATAAAGAAGGAAAAATAAAATGGAATTGCTGTATAAATCATGGAATAAAAGAACCAATTTCAGAATCATATGTACTTTGTTAGAGATTAGATAGCAACTTGAAGCTTTATCGGCTTTACTGATAAAAGGATAATATGAGACACTAACAATAAAAGATTCACTCCTCCCCAGTTGTGCAGTTAGGCTTAGTCCTATGTTATTAATTCCACTAAAATTCAATTAAGCAAAAAAAAAAAAAGTTGGGTAGAATATAATCATGTTTAGAAAAAAACCCCTTTTGGACTTTGTCATTGCAAAAAGAGAAAGAATGAATAACTGATTTTTTTACTTAAAAGGCCCTCTGAATACCTTTATTTTCTTTGTAATATTCTGTCATTTTTCTCATTTAGTTTGAGGAATGTTGAGTTTTGAGCAATCCATCACGTGACATAAAAATCTGGATATTTCTTTTTTTTAATACACAAATACACCACTGCTATAGACAGGAAAAGAAGTGAAGCTGTACAAATATCCACATCTAACTTTATTGTTGTTGGATGTTTCCATGTCCAGCTAAGCCAATTTAAATGTGTGTACATATGTGCAAAATACATAGCAGATTCTCTCCCCTCATCATTCTTCATATTGTGAATGTACTGTGTATATTCTTTCTCATCTGTTTTTAGATTGAAATGGGAAAATGCTTGCTTCTCTGTCTCTGGACTAGTCCCATACTTTTGATATTAAAATGTTTAAAATTATTCATCAAAATTTTAAAAAAGAAAGGCTTGGGAGACATGGCTGACTGTACTGTATATTTCAGTATTTTGAATATTCTGGACATTTCATGTCTAGAAGATAATAGAGGTGTTGTTTCCAGCTATGAAGTATAACCTATATTAAAAAAGAATCTGACATTTTAGCATAGTTATTCAGGTATGAGCCTACAATCTATACAGCAGTTAAGTGAAATTTATATCCAAACAATTCCATTTTTTTTACTTTTCAGCACAACTTTTCCTGAAGTCAACATTCATAAGACTGCAGCCTGAAATTATTATTATTTTTTGCAAAATATAGTACCAAAAATGGCAAGAATGAGATTTCCATTATAGCATAGCATATGTTGTAAGACCTATATAGTCGCAGCTCAGTTACACAGACAGTTTGATCTAACAGATATTCTGAGGTATACATTAGGTCAGTTGAAACCATTTGTTAATAGAGTACAAATCAAAATGAAGGTATGATCCAATCATTCCTAAGCACTTTTAAGGCCTTTTGATTTCACTGGCTAAGAAATCATGTGCTTCTCTCTTGCAAAACCATATGCATAAATTAATTTGCATTATCCACAAGCAAAACCACAATGAAACTCTCCATAGGACTTTTTTTCATTGTTCAGCAATATTAGCTGCACCTTCTGCTCCTGGATGAAGATCCCACCAGTTGGAAAACAACATTATTGAGTTTAGGATGACAGTTAAAGTGAGATGAATAGTTGAAGTTCCTGGCACTCTTCAGGAACACTCAATTCAGGCAGAAATTTGATTGATGGCTAACGGTCAATGAAACCCAATGTAAAGTTGGCAAGAGCAACCCTAGGAGCTCCTGAAATATTCCCTTGCTAGATATGAATATGAAGCATTGAAATGTTAAATATAGCACAAGATAAGCAACATGGAAAAACATTAAACGAGAGCCATTAGCTCCTACGGTTCTAGCAATGGCTATATATGATTTAGACTGTCGCATAGAGGTCATTTAAACTCAATGTATTTCCATCTAGTCAATTCCCTATCACGCTAATTGTCCCTAGGACACTGGAGGTTGCTTTCAAGTTTGGGGATTTCATTGGTAACTTAAACCACTGCCTCTTGACAAAACTTCAACTCTTCCACATTACATCAATTGCTGATTAGGCTTATCCTGTTTTTAGCACCTTGTTTTTCAATGATATTTATTATTAGGCACAAAGATGACCACTGAAACTTCATGGTTTTCTTGGCTGAAGATGCCCCCACCCCTTCCTTCTTTCTGCATTTTGTACGTATTCTAAGAAGGAGCATTTTCTTTAATATTCAGGGGGATTGATGTCAAGTCATTCCAGCTGATCTGGTATCTTTCAGAATGGACAATTTCCCCAGATATCGTACAATTTCTGTCATGTAATTCATATCAGCACGGCAGAGATGGAACCAAGGAAACTGGATCTACTCAGGTCTTCCCCATTATAATGTATTAAGGCTATCTGACTCAGAATAAGAATTCCACTAACAGGAGAAATTGGTTAACAGTATCACTGAGTGACCCAGCCAAAAACCCAAAATAATAACTTGAATCTTGCAAGTAAGCCATCTTGCTTCTAAGCATTGTGCAAAATAATGTAATTATCCTTCATTTTCTTTCATACCCAGCATTTCTCAAATTTATTGGGAAAATTATTGAATGAAGAATGCCAAGCAATGCAGGAACAACCTGTGTACCCTGACCTGAGTTATTTGTTATGGAATGGGCTAGAATAAAAACTGCTGACAGTTTAGACAATCCCTTAAATCTATGTTCTTTGATTCAAAATATCGATCCCACTTCCTTTGCTTAATTCCCCACCAAATGCACTAATTTTGATCATCTGATATCCCACCACCATTTGGTTTTTTACCAAAGGCAGGCCCTAGTGTCTGATAATACTGGATTTGGGAGTAAAGTGAAACTCATCCTGCATTTTTCAATTATCATAAAATACAGTATGTTTACTTCAAGTTCATTTGAATCTTTTTGGTCTGGATACCAAACAGTAAAACTGAAAAAAAGCACCAAGTAATTAGCTTGCCCAGAAAAAAAAAAGGAAAAGATCCTTAAAACAAAACAATACCCTGAAACACAAAAATAAGTACAAGGAAACAGTTATGTGTATATTATTCAATAAAACCCTTTTTCAGGCTTAAATCTGGTTGAAGATATAAAGGAACCAGCAGCTAATACAGTAATGTATAAAACAACTGTGTAAACAATACCAGTGCAGCAGAGTTCTGTAGTACCAGTCAAAAGACACAGTTCAGAGAAAATTAGGCATGCCAGAATTCTCTTGAAATCAATGCAATTTAAGTGCTTCACTGTGTGCCTATTTATTTTGATGCATTTTTGGCACACCCAACTTCCTCTGCAATTCCCCCCCCCCCCCAACACATTCATTTCAATGTATCTTCTACAATGTTGTGCAATAAAACAAACAAAACACAGGCTGCATTTTGCCCAAGGTGAGCTATCTCCAGATAATATACATACACATTTTTAAATTTTTTAAAAAATAATAAAAACAAATCCTAACTGAACAAAAAAAAACAACAACAAATCTCGATGTAATTATGTCCATGTTACTTTAAGAAAAACAAGTGGCAGAAATCCATCAATGCATCATTTCTAATAACCATACTTTTTGGTGCAAATATGTCAGAAAAAAAATACAAATAAAATGCCATTTAAACCACAGAAAGAAACATGGAGTCAGCAGCTTGAGCTGAATGGGCAAAATAAGATTGGTAGCATACTTTCTTTGCTTTGCTTCAGTAGGAGTCTAGGTTCCTGGCACATTAAAAGTCCTAGCCAAACAACTGCAAGGAACATGTCTGACTTCCGTTGTGTAGTTTTGATCAGATGATGCACACAGAGGAACCTTGAAGATTTTCAGCAGTCTGGGCACTGTGCTTTAAAGCTTTTCCACATGCCTTTCTTTGTTTAAGACTGTAGATGGTGTCTGGATTCAGCAGCAGCAACAAGGCAGTCATGCTTGATACAAACTCTTCCTTTCCGGAATTCAGTCCATGTGGTGAGATTTCCCCCAAACTCTTAGGTTGCGTATGAAGTACGATGTTAAGGAGGCGGCTTAAGTAGACAGCTGATAGGAGGAGTATATTGGGAGCTGGAATGTGGCTGTTCTTCTGGAAGAGCTACATCAGGACTGGAATAAGAAATTAGCTATTTAAAATACATGTCAAAGTAAGAAAGCTGCAAAGAAGAAAACTCTTCATGGAGACAGATGGTGTTCTGCACCTTCATGGTATTTTAACTATTCTGCATATCCCTATAATTCTTACATTATATCTGTACATAGAAGACAAACACCAAGCCATCAGCACCATATTTACAATGAAACTGGAAGAAATTATATGTTGTAAACTTCATTTAAGCCATCTTGAGATAGATGGGAAGGTTGACTTAGCCCAGGGGTGTCAAACTGGTGGCCCATGGCCTGTATGCGTCATGTGCAGGCCATACCCACCCCAGCTCCGCGAATGGGGAAAACGTCATGAAATGTCACATGATGGCAACGTGATGAAGCGAGTTTGACACCCATGACTTAGCCCAAACATTCAAAATTAGTTGTTTGTAAATAAGCGTTTTTATTGCTTTTGCTGTTCTAAGAATTCCAAGGAGTAGCAATAATTGTGAAATCTGTTATAAATATTGCAATCAAGATTTGCCAAAAATTATGAAGTGACAATATCTTTATTTGAAACACTTATTGACATATAGATTTTGGGCAGAAATCTTCAGACCCTGCTCTACCCTGAAATATTTAATGTGTTCTTCAACAAAAAATAAAGCTGTAACATTTTTATTTTTAGAAATGATTTAAATTAGATTAGATGTTAAAGGTACAAAGATGCATGACAATGAAATGTCTGCTTCAGATTTGTATGTTATACTACTATGCATTTTAAATTATTTGCATTATTTTGGATCTCTGCTTTTCAGAAAGACATTTATGGGTGCAGTGATATCTTCTGGAAGCAATTAAGTCACACATTAATTTTGTTCTGCAAAACTCATTGATTTCTAAGCCTAAATTTATAATTCTGAATTGTGTATCAATGGATTAGGAACTAGTAGAATTGCAGAAATAGATAATTTATGGCTAAAAATCTATCTTCACTATAAAGTTGAAATGAAACAAATACTCAGTGATTAATCCAGTGATCTGACAGACTCTCTTTTATATTTGAAGAAACATTTTGCCACCAGGACCTCTATTTGGAGCATTTTAAGTATAGACTATATGTCTGGGTTTAAAAACTTAATTTCTTTTTTTCTATTACATAAAACATCAAGAAGTTAATCCTGCAACATGAAAATAATATACCTGAAGTATATATTTTTGTGGACTGTCTTCTCTCTTTTTTGTCTTTCCTTTTTTTTTTCTTGCTTACATAGTAAAAACAATACAAATAGATCTATTGCAGCAAAACTTGCTTCAAGAAATCTAACCATTTGAAAGACCAGTTGATATCATGGATCACACCATTTTAAGACTCAGGTGAACAACCCACATGCTGTATGTGAGTGACCCTTGTTTCTTCACAAGGTGAAACCTCTGCCCATTTTTTTTCTATGATTAGCACATCACTGGAGGATGGAAATAAACTGCTGCTTTTCAGTAGCTAAGATCAATAGGGAACAAGCAGTCTGGAGCAAGTTGCCACTGACTTAATGTTTTTAAAGCATAGAAATAACAATTAGCAAAGCTAAAATTATCATGCCATAAAGTTGCAAGCTTAAAGGAATAGAGAAAAAAAATTAAAAATGTGTTAGTATAACAGTTTGCTTTTGTCCAAATGATGAAAGCATGATCTAATGGCACTTTAAAAGCAACCAGATGAAGATAAAAATCTAAGATAGTTATCAAGAATAACATAACCAGCTAACCTTTTCAAAATGCATCTTCCAATTTTTTCCCTGATGTACATTTTTGTCCCATAACAACCATGTAATGTGCAGCAATACGGTTTTCTCAAATATAGATATACGGTATTACATAATGGAATTATTGTGATGAAATGTCTGTTAATAATTAATATTTTAGGCCTGCTTAGCAAGTGATTCCAGAGTAATTAGCCATCTTGCCCAACAACCGAAGGAGGCTCTATCCATTTATTATTGAACCAAAAGTTCTTTTGAAAGAACATAATCTTCTCTCAGTATATCATATCATATCCAAGGTGAGCTAAAGAACCTATTTTGTAGTTCCTTGGAATATTTTGAACAAATATCTTGAAATAATAAATATAACATCTAAAAAGCCACATACGATCATATAAATACAACATGTAGAACAATCCAGGGCACACATTCAGGAGACAGAATTTTTCTAAGGTTGGGCTCTACAAACCTAAAAGCTTAGAATAATAACCTTTGGTCTGATGACTCATTCAGATTGGGTTTATATAACAACTAAGATTCTGGAAGTTTAATTATGGAATATAATCCTGTAGCTATTGTGCAGATAAAAATATAAAGGATTTGCCAAGAATAGGATGTCTTGCAATCTACTGTTTTGAAATTCTCAAATGAGACTGTACCTCAATATCATGCCTATTCTATCAGTTAGATAAATGGCCATGTACATTTGTTCAATAAATAAGTGCATTTTTGAATCAGCAGTATTGTCCACGTTTGGCGAATAGGAAATAGCTCATGCTAGAAAGTTGTCAGGATTCCAGCAATTGCTCTAATAAAATCATGATTCTCGAGCCAAACTTCATAAACTCGGGCCAGGGAGAGAACACTAGAAGATATATCCTATAGTACCATATATTTCCACCAATGCATTCCAGATGTTTTGAATATCAACTTCCATAATTTCTAGGTAAAAATTAGCATAGTGTTAAGAAATAAATAGAAGAGATAACAATAGATTGAAGACTGTTTAGTAGCTCATCTAAACACTCAATTTTTATTTATTTAATATTTGAATTAATAAATAAGATTAAAGAGAATAAAGATAACCGAATTTTTAGATTACAAAATTTGCAGCTTTTTTGATTGGCTAATCAGGTAGCTGGAAATAGAGAAGAGCCATACTAATTTCCCATAGCAATACTATGTTCCCTGACATAAGGATTTATTATTTTAATCTTGCTCTGGAATACTACCCAGATATTTCCAGCTTCAGTTTGAATTTATCCAGTGAAGAGGAACCCACCACCTTTTTGTCATTGGTTCCATATTATTAGGATTTTTTCTCTCTTAGCTTTCAGCTAAAATCCATTTTTCATAACACCACTGTTCCAGGATTGAGTATGTGTGGAATTATGTTTGCTGTTGCGGAATGAAGCAAGCTGTTCTGATTAGGCATACATTTCCTTGGGTACCATTGTAATTCTCCTAGCAAGCTCTGCCAAACAAAATGAGTTTGCCGTGACTGCAGTGTTTCATCTGTGTGTGTGTGTGTGAGAGAGAGAGAGGGGGGGGGAGGGAGAAGGGGGAGGGAGGGAACGAGAGAGAGAAAACTTTTTAAGATTTGTTAACAGAAAGTTTAACAAAATAATTATTTTTTCTTATAGAAGTAAATATTTGTGACTCAGGGTTGATCTGTGGAAATTTAGGTGCTCTCTGAGCTTGGTGGTTTTCTTGGAGACGTTTCATTACCAAACTCGATAATATGATCAGTGCATTATTTTTAACTTGTTATAAAAACATATAAAACAGTGAAGTTATACATCACCGAGGACCATGCCTATTGCCTCATGTTCCTACATGGTCGAAAATAAAAATTGGTGATAGATGTATTTTTTTCTGGCATGAGGTTATTTCTTAAGATTAATGATGGGTGGAAAAAAATGAACTGGGCTTTGCCTTCCTTCCCTTTTGGTCTGTTGTCAACAGGAACAAATCATTCTAACTTCTGCTATCATACAAAAGACTGCATCGATGACCCCAGTGGTCAAGATTGGTCAACCTTGATCTAACACTGAGACAGGTTGGTGCATCCATGCTCCTTTCAAGCCAACCATTCCAATTATGTCCAGCAGGTAAGTTACAGAACTCTCAGTGAATTTTAAGGATTTCTGTATTACCTAAAAATTATTCAGCCCAGATGAACACTCAAAGTGAATTCATTACACCAGAGAGTAGCTAAATCAGGGGTTTCCAAACTTGGCAACTTTAAGACTTGTGGACTTTAACTCCCAGAATTCTTCAGGCACAAGTCTTAAAGTACACAAGTCTTACAAATTGCCAGGTTTGGAGGCCCCTAAATTAAATAGAGAGGGCCTGAAAAGTACAGATAGCTCAGTGGTGGCATTCAAAACTTTTTACTACCGGTCCTGTGGGTGTGGCTTGGTGGACGTGGACATGGCCATGTGACTGGGTGGATGTGGCTTTTATTTTTATCTTTTTGTTTTTTGTAGCCACCCCCCACCCATTTTGGGGGCATTCTCGGCCTCAGGCAAGCCTCTTGGAGGGTGTTTTTGCTCCCAAAAGGCTCCCCTGGGGCTCAGGAAGAAAAAAAATGGAGCCTGGAGGGAGCATGCAGAACCCCCTCCTCGCTTCATTTTGGGGTCTTCTGGGCCTCAGAGGAGCCTCCTGGGGTGGGGGGGATTTTGCTCCCAGGAAGCTCCCCTGGGGCTCAGGAAGGCAAAAAAGGGAGAGAAGGGGCTGTGCCTCTCCCTCCATTTTTTGCCTTCCTTGGCCTCAGAAAATCCTCCTGGGCGAAGCAGTAAGACAAGCTAGGGGAATCGTATGAACAGCTGATTGTCAGGACGGAAAAAAATACCTTAAGGGGCAAGCATCAGGTGGGCAGGGTGAGCAAACATTGGGTGGCAAGTGAGCCAGTAGCGACTGGATCAGGAGTGTGGCCAGCCAGAACTTACTACTGGTTCAGCAACCCACGCCAAATTCTTGCTACCAGTTCGCGCGAACCAGCTGAATACCACCACTGACTGGTGGCACAATGTATTTATTTAGGGTCTGGCACGTGTAGCCAGGGATCACTGAGGGTGGCTGGCTGCCTCTGTGAAAGGAATTTTTTTAGGCGGTGTTATCTTTACCCGTGGGACTCCTGAATGCGGGTAGGTAATTGGAGGAGGTTCCTTTATTGTCCCTCCGCAATTTATTCGCTCACGGGAATCGAGCCGCTGAACTGATGACCTCAGCAGTGTGCAGCAGGCCCAGCATCTTGCCAAGTGAGCCACCGTGGCCCCTGGGGGCACAATTAATTGCTTATTATAGAAACACAATACACTTGATGATACAAAATAATGGGGTTGCATCTTATATGTAGATGGGACTTGGATTTTAAGGCTTTTGAGGGGTCCAGGTTTTCTTTAAATAAAACAAATGTTAATCCCATTTTAAGCTTAGCTTGTGGTTCACCAGTCTTTCCTATTTCAGAACTGACACACAACTGAATTTCAGTGGTGCTTCCATCTGAGGCTTTAGGAAGCACAAAAAAGGGACTTTCATCTTCCACTTCAGTTCTAACGATATAGCAATACAGGTAGCCCCCAAAGTATGACCACAATTGAGCCCAATATTTGTGTTGTTAAGTGAGACATTTGTTAGTGATTTTTGTCCCCTTTTATGGCCTTTCTTACCACAGTTGTTAAGTGAATCATTGCAGTTGGTTGTTAAGTGAATATGGCTTTCCCAATGACCTGCTTGTCAGAAGGTCGTAAAAGGTGATCACATGAACTTGGGACACAGCAATGGTTATAAATATGAACCAGTTGCCAATCATCTGAATGTGGACCACATGATAATGGGGGGCTGCAAAGATTGTAACTTTGAAAAATGGTTCTAAGTCACATTTTTAAGTGCCCTTATAACTTTGAATGGTCACTAAGTGAACTATTGTAAGTTGAAAAGTATTTGTAGTACATTTATATGTCATGCTCAGATCTAGGTGTGCCTACCAATTTAAAGCCATCACAAGGAATCCAGTTCCAGCTAAAGCCCAGAGGAGACAAGAGCAGTCGGATTAATCTTTTCATCCCATGTTGTTTGGGAACAAATAAGCCCTTGAGAATTTTTATCAGTTCTTTATTTTGGCCAGGGCAACTGGAAAAGCCAGCAACCTTTCTCATGGTGCAATCCCTACCTGGTTCTTTCTATGTTTGCTTTGTGCCTACTACATCTCAGACTGGTCTATCTAATCTAAACCATACCTATTCTGACTCTCAATAGCTTTTCACAATTTCACAGGCTCAACTCTATTGAGAAAGGATAAGCCTAGAATTTAGAACCTTCTCACTCAGAGCATCTTGAGGGGTTCTCGGTTGTTGTTTTTTTGCAAACATGCTGATGACGTTACCTAGTTTGGGTAATGAAACATCTGCAAAGAAGCGAACAAGCTCAGAGAACACCAAGGACCACACAGTTCAGCCCTGACCTACAAATGTTCTCCTTTATTGACACAGCACCTCCTTTTCTATTCTATTATAGCCCTTCCTACAAAGGAAGGAAGAATACAAAATCCAAAAGATGTTGTCAGAGGCAACTGAAGGAGCTGATCAGAATGGTATTTATTGCCTATTGATAGGAATCTTGTCAGACAAATGTACTTTCTACAGAACTACTAAACAAACCCTATGGAACTTTGGGAAGAGGCTAGCCAACCCTTTCACTGGTCAGCTCAGCTCCAGATTCACCCTAGATGCTACTTAAATAGCTTAAGTTAAACATTTATTTAATGATCTAATCCAGTGTTTCTCAACATTGGCCATGTTTGGATCTGTGGACTTCAACTCCCAGAATTCTCCAGGCAGCCTTCCTCTGGAATTCTGGGAGTTGAGTCCACACATCTGAAATTGGTCAAGGTTGAGAAACATGGATTTTGTAGATTCCTGTTTGCTTACTTAGCAGGGTTTCTTTCTTTAAAAACACACACATTTTTGGCTAGGCTTTTACATATAGTTTTCAACCTACAATCTAGCAACTGCTCAAAGTAATAAAGGCACTGAAAAAAGTGTCTGAACACTGGTCTTTGTATTTATGACCATTTCAGCATCTCCATGATCATATGATCAAAATTCAGTTGCTTGGCAATCTACATGTATTTACAACAGTTGCAGTGTTCCAGGGTCATGTGATCACCATTTGAGACCTTCCCACTTTGCTACTGGTAAGCAAAGTCCCTGGGGGAATCCAGATTAATTTAAACACCACGTAATTCATTGAAACAACTGCAGTTATTCATTTAACAACTGTGGCAAAAAAGCTCATAAAATAAGGTGCAAGTCACTTAACAATCACCTTGCTTTTCAACAAGAAATTCTGGTCCCAATTTGGTCATAAGGTGAAGACTATGATTTCTTTGCTATCCACACATTTGTAGACTTAAGCCCCTGTCACACAGCACCAACGGATGGAAAGAGGATGTAAAACGGAGAGAAATACTTGCCATCCGTTGGTTAACATGATGCATCTGTTCTGGACTCACTGCGTCTGTTTTCCATACTCTCTATCTGTCCAGCATCCATCAACTGACATTTCATCTGCTCAAAAAGTTTTGAGCTGCACAAAACTTTTTGAGCGGAAAAAGTAAACAACGCGTCTATTCTACATCTGCTACGCATACGGGGAACATCCGTTATACGTCCGTCATCATCCGTTACTCGTCCGCTATATCCGCTAGGCATTTGCTGCACATCCGCACAACTCACATCTGCTCCAGTGGAAAATGGACACAGGGAGGAAGCGAAATGGATGCAGAACGGACATGCAGCGTTAGTAGCACGGACGTAGAAAGGATGAAAGCGGATGCAGCTCCCATACAAAGCATTAAAACGGAAAAAACGTTCGTATAGGGGCGTATCTCGGATGTTTAGGATGTCTGCAGGATGTCTAGAGGAAGCAAAAGGACACCTAGCGGAAAACCTATATTTCCTATAAAAAGGGGGAGAAATCACCTGGATCTCACTTTCAGTCCAGCAGCCCTGAGGTGCAGACCTCTTCAGCCTTGCTCTTGCTCTTGCTCTTCCACAGCATCCAGAAATCTCCACCATGGATTGTCACACACTCCTTTTGGTAGCTGCCATCGTTCTACAACAGTGCGAAGCCTTCTACAGGCTCTTTCACCTGTTCTACGCGAAGAAAAGGAGGCGGCCAAGAAGTGTCTGGATCCGAAGATGCATTGCAAGAAGAGCTGAATACGGACTGTATAACAAGCTAACGGTGGAGCTGAGGAACGAAGACTTTCGTGCATTCCAGAAATTCATGAGGATGCCGCCAGCCATGTTTGACGAAGTTGTGGAGCGGCTGACACCCAGGTTGACCAAGGCAAACACCAACTTCCGGCCCAGCCTGGACCCTGGGCTGAAGGTGGCACTGATTCTGTGCCACCTGGCCTCAGGGACCACATACAGGAGCATGCAGTACGCCTGGAGGGTGCCACACAACACCATCAGCATTGTGGTCAGAGAAGTGGTGCAGGCCATCATCAAAGAATACCTGGAGGAGCTCCTCCAGTGCCCCTCCACTGAAGAAGGATGGAAGAAACTTGCAGAGCACTTCCCCCACACCGTTGGAACCATAGATGGGAAGCACGTGGCCTGCAAAGCTCCAGCCAAGTCAAACCACCAAATCAGGGTCCACTTATCACAACTACAAGGGCTTCTTCAGCATCATCCTCTTCGCCATGGTCGATGCTGACTACAAGTTCATGTACATCGATGCTTCAGGCAACAGGTCAGCTTCAGATGCCCAGGTATACAACGCCAGTGACCTCAAGGAGGGGCTGGAATGCAACCTCATCATGGGCTTCCCAGATCCAGACCCCCTGCCCAACGACACACAAGATGTGCCCTACTTCATCGTGGATGATGACGCCTTCTCCCTCAGAACCTACCTCATGAAGCCCTACACTTCCAGATGCCTCACCCATGAAGAGAGGATCTTCAACTACAGGCTGTCCAGGGCAAGACGGGTGGTGGAGAACGCCTTTGGCATCCTGGCCAACAGGTTCCAAGTACTTCTCACCACCATGCAGCATCGCCCAGAGACCATGAGGAACATTGTGGAAGCTTGCTGCATCCTGCACAATCTCATGCACACCCGCTACCCAGTGTTGCAGAACAAGCTTGTGGACCGTCAACAAGGCAATGGGGACATGGAGTCTGGTGAATGGAGGCAAGGGCGAAACCTGATAGACACTGTGGATGTGCAAGGCCCCAACAGAGCTTCACGTGAAGGGAAGAAGCAGCGCAACCTCCTGAAACACTGGTGCAACTCCCCAGCTGGAGTAGTCGAGTGGCAAGACAGGATGGTAGATGCTTAATGGATGCTTCCTTCAGCCTGTCTCATCACATGGATGAGATTGTGCCATGTATGTTGAGTGGCCCGACAATGAACAGGGCATTTAACAAAGAGTTGTGTTTATGTTGAAATGTGTTGTTGAATGATTACATTGTTATTGATAATAAAGGGCCATAGGTGTGGCACCTGGGAGGGTGGACCATACAGTCCCACTATGCTTGCACTGGAGGTTTATCAATCCCACAGCTATCTTAACCCATCCCAAAGGTATCCCTGCTCATCCCACTGCTATCCTAACCCATCCCACAGCTATTACCCATCCCACAGGTATCCCTGCCCATCCCACTGCTATCCTTACCCATCCCACAAGCATAAAAAGGCTTAAACCATTTCTAAAAGTTTCCACCAAGACTTTATTGACTAAAAGAACTGAACCAAGTGTGTGAAGCAAAGATAAACTTTATTAATAACAAACTGTAAAAGCAAAATGACCCAAGTAAAGTGTCCCAAGCAAAGACAAAGTCATCAGGTAGCAACCCAGTCTCTGGCACTCTTCTCAGTCACTCTGAGGCCTGGCGATAGTCTCAGGGGTGAAGGGTCCAGGTGTTGTGAAGGTGGCTGCTGCTGAAGTTCTGGTCTGAGGCACCATTGGGGTGCCTGGCCCCGAGAGGACAACAGGGGATGGTGTGTGGAGGAAGCTCTCAGAGAGCTGGCTCAGTCCTGTGATGTTGAGAGCCCCTTCCTCCAGGACATGGGGTGTCAGTCCCAAGACCGATGACAGATGTTCTGAGGCCGGGCTTGGCTGTGGGGTGGAGGAAGGAGGAGTGTAGTGGGGATGTCTGGTCTGCAGGTGAGCGAGGTGAGGTGTGGGTGGCATCTGTGGCATGGGTGGCATCTGTGGCATGGATGGCATCTGTGGCGTGGGTGGCATCTGTGGTGTCGGTGGCATCGGTGGCATCGGTGGCGTACGATGTACCTGTCCCTGGACTGGGAAGGGCTGCCTGTGCTGCTGAAACTCCTGGTAGCCGTAGCCTTGGTAGGTGAGGGCCTGTGGAAAGCCTTGGAAGGGCTGTGACATCACCTGGGGTGGAGGAGCAGACCTGGACTGCATCGGAGCAGGTTCAGCTGGGCCTGGAGGGTTGTGCAGAAGACCTGTGATCCTCTCCTTTATCACCTGGTTCTGTGATTCAGACATGTCCATGAGGGTCTGGTTGACGTAGGTGAGGAAGGGCTTTCTGTTAGAGGATGGTATGTCGGTGTGTACCAGCTGAGAGGGGAGATCTACGCTGCTTTTGATGGTGTCCCTGATCTCCAGCAGGACAGTGTGGCTCCGCCCTTCCGGTCTGCCTCTCTGCCTGCTTTCTGTGGAGGTGGAGCTGGGGGTGGGGATGGGTTGGTCTCTGGTGGCAGTGCCCTCTCCTTGCTCCCACTGCGTCAGGAGGTCCTCCACGCGCTCTGCCACGGGGAGTGCAGCTGTCGGGGGGGTCTCCATTGTGGGACACTCCACAGATACCTGCCTGGACACAGGAGCTGACTCTTGGCCAGAAGAGGACTGGCTCTCTGTGGGCTTCCTGAGAGAGAGGGTAAACAGAGGGGCTGCTCCTCGGTGGCAGATCTCACCCTCCAAGAAGCTGCACTTGGCTATCACGTAGGTCTCCCGGTCGGTGAGCTTGACCGCGGCCTGGCCAGACTTCTTGAGGTGCAGCTTCCCGTACCAGGTGTGCATGTGCTTCCACCACCCGAGGAGGACCTCCGAAGTGTAGCCCAGGCTCTCCACCTTCTCTCTCCAAGCCACCTGCTTCCTCTTGGTGTCTCGATAGAGCCTGTGTCCCTTCCGCCATAGGTACTCGTTCTCCCTCAGCCATTCGAACACCTCATCCTCATGTTCCTCTTCAATGGAGTACTGCCTCCTCTCCCTATCTCGCGTATGCCTCTTCCTCCCTCTGGCAGGGCCTTCTGGGCCCTCATCAGAAGGGCTTTGAGGTTCTAGGGGCTGTTCCACCACACCAGCAGCAGCAGCAGCAAAAGCAGCACCAGCAGCACCAGCAGCATCAGCAGCACCAGCAGCACCAGCAGGACCAGCAGGACCAGCAGCACCAGCAGCACCAGCAGGACCAGGAGCAGCACCAGCAGAGTAAGCACCAGCAGAAGCACCAGGAGCAGTACCAGCAGAGTAAGCACCAGCAGAAGCACCAGCACCAGGAGCAGCGCCAGCAGAGTAAGCACCAGCAAAAGCACCAGCACCAGGAGCAGCGCCAGCAGAAGCCCCAGCACCAGCAGAGTCAGCCCGAGCAGCAGAAGCCCCAGCAGAAGCAGAGTCAGCGCCAGGGGGTGGGATGGTGGCCCTATCCTTCTTGCCAGGGCTGGCAGCAGATGGCACAGGCTTCCTCTTCTTCCCCATGGTTGTTGGCTGGAGATGTGTCTGACAGCAGGTATTTCCTCTGAATGGTGACCTGCTTGTGAGCTGCATCCTTTTATATCCGCAGGGCTGACGCGATGCATCCTCCCCGCATGCGCAGTGAATGCTTTGCATCCGCTAGGCATCCACTAGGCATCCGCTAGGCATTCGCTAGGCATCCGCTAGGCATCCGCTAGGCGTCTGTGATGCATCTGCTGTGTCTGCTCGGCATCCGCTCTGCATCCGTTCCTTCCGTTGCGCATCCGTGGAGCATCCGCTTTACATCCTGGCTACGTCCTCCCCCCGTCCATTCCTTTCCGTTGTTGTCCGCTCTGTTTATGCAAATTTGGGGCACTTTTGAGAGCAGATAACAACGGATGGAAAATTTTCTCGTCCGCTGTGTCCTTTTTACATACTTTTTTCATCTGTCAGCTTATGTGACAGGCCCTTTAACAACATCTTTGGATTTGATAGTCTGCATGGGATGGTTGTAGTGGTGCAGACAAATCTGGCTTAAGTTTTGCAAATTTATCTATTGTTCAGTGGTCCTTTCTTCTCTAAATATGACATATGAATGCATATTGTTGCATGATTCCTGCATTCATGCAGGCACGATTAACTGTTTGGACATGGTAGCACAGGTAATCTTTCCACATCAATTACAAAAGTTTAAATTTGATTCAATTTTAATTTGGTTTGTTTGTTTGTTTTAAAGGCAGATAAGGGTCTGCCAGACATACTGATAGCAGATAGAGTAGAAATTAGGGTTGGGGATGACAGAGGCAAAGGAAGTGGGTTGATGAGAATCTGACTATAGCATGCAAAGAAAGGCAAAAGGTGAAGAAAAGAGATTTAGCAGAACATTACCTGACAGTCTGACAGCGTTGCCTCCTGGTTAGTTGTGAGCCGTGTGGCGGTAGTGAGGCAGCAGGCTGCTGACAATCTACAAGAGACTGATAAATTAGGGATATATACAAAGAGATGACACAAAAGGTTAGTAAGTAATAAACACACAAGGCAGGTGGTAGAAGAGATTTAGTGAGGAATGCTGCTCTAAGTCAAGAGGATTAAACTGTTAAAGCATTGATAAATGCTGACAGAAACACTCAACTATTTCAAAATCTTATTTTAAAGATACCCCTCACTTTCTCTGAGTTAACAGCCTGAAAAAATTGGGTAGGTTCACAGTATATTCTCAAAGATCACTTGTTAATCTAAATGGTGTCTTCTATTGCCTTGCTAAGTCCTCAAATAGGTATGGGATACAGAAGAATGGAAAGAAAATTGCTCCTTGACAATGATCATTTGAGTATTGACATCAGTTTAGAAACTGGTTTTGCTTCTCTTATTGCAAAATCTAGTAGAAAAAATGGCTATACTTGGATTGAAAAAAACCCATGAAATAATTTATATTGGGGCAAAGGGGCTGTGATTAATTTCAGCTATACTTGAATCAGTCTATCAATAAATATGTTTCTTCCAGGTTCTTAATCAATATCTCAATTCGCCATAAATATAATTTTTTTGCTTGGTGATATCTGAGCACTGTCGTATTCTGTGAAGATCTACACTGCCCTCCTATGGTATATATGTGGTATGCCTGTTAAAGCAAATTATGATAAAATAGCATGCAGTGGAGTTTTAAATGACCTTGACGAAAAAAGTGAATAATTCCCTGAGAAAAGTAATTTATATTTAAGATTTGTAACTGTAATTATAATTATATACTGAATGCCTGAAGAAAAAACACAGCACATTTAAAATGATAAAATGTTTCATCATCTGAACTCGGTACTCAGTTAAAGAACTTGGAAATGAGAGAATTTCCCTCAAAAAAAAAATCTTATTTACTTTCAAAAGTGTAATTGCATTCAAGAATTTGGATGGATGTGTTCAACCACCTTTATCTCACTAAGTTCTAGAGCAGTTAGAGAACAATCTACATGGAATACAAAAGGCAATTCATTTATGATTTTTATTTCTACTACTTTTTTTAAAGGAGCATTTAAAAGCAAGCTCCAGTGTTTTAGGAAAAAAAATCTATAAATAGTGGTGTTTTATATATATTAGGACTCTCATCAGCAATGTGAGAAGCTTTTTCAAAAGGATTTCAATGATTTTAGAATCTTCTTTTAGTTTGACTGTGGAAGATTATTTGAATTTGTAAATTGATATAAATGGTGAATATACATACATACATACATACATACATACATACATACATACATACATTCCAATAATCCTGTTTCACATAATATATTAATACATATTAAAGACAGTGGAGTTCTTACAATCTCATAATGCCAGGAAGCATCTCTAAAGTTATGGGTTGTTTTTTTTCCCAATGGAGCTGAAGTTGTTCTGAAACCTATGAATAAGCATCAACCTGCCTCCTGGAACCTAGATCCCAGCTGTCAAATAAGGAAAAAAATGATATAAAAACATGAAAGGGCTTTGCAAGTGCTAGGAGAGCCTTTGCCCAACTTCATGTTGTGTGCCAGTTGCACCGTTTATTGGATTGTGAGGCCCTGTGCACAATCATTCATGCCCTGCTCATCTGGCTGAATTACTGCAACATACTCTACATACCCTTAAAGAATATTCGGAAACTACAACTGATTATAGACTGTAGCGGCACAGTCAGTCCAGAGAGACACAGTCAGTTCATGTGGCACATATCATACCACTGTTATATGAGATGCATTGGCTGCCAGTTTCCTTCTAGTTTGAGTTCAAAGTGTTGGTTATCATCTTTAGAGCCCTTTATGACATGAGTCCATGGTATCTGATGAACAGCCTTATTCCAATGGGACTAACCACCATATTTGTTCCAACAGACAGGGCCTACTTCAGACCCCATCGGTCAAAGAATTTCACCTGATGGTGGTTCAGGAGATGAGCCTTTTCTGCTATGGCTCATTCCTGCCCTCTGGAGTGTTCTCCTGTCAGAGATCTGGGCTGTCTTAACATGTGGGCCTGTTGGGCACTTGCCCATGGGCTCCATGAGCATAGGGGCCCCATGCTAATCTGTGTATGTTCACCCTTCAACGCATATTATATCATATAAATACATATTTATTACATTTTACTGTTTTTTATTAATATTAACATGCAAATATATGCTTAATTTTATCGACTATTTACATTTTTATCCCTGTGAGTAGTTGTCATAGGGGCCCCAGTACACTGCTTTGTCCTGGGCCCATAATGCTGTTAAAATGGCCCTGTCAGAGGTGAGATCTGCCCCATCTGGAACAGCCTAAAATTTGGCTCTACTGCTTGGCCTAGGACTCCAAGAGGGGTGTGTTACATTGGGGGTGGCTGATGGGTGAAGATGCTCAATCCCAGGCTGCCAATCTTGGTTCTTCACTTTTAATCTTTTTATTCTTTTTTTTTAGAATTTTTAACTTTTTATTATCTTGTAAGCTGCCCAGAGTTGCTGTACTAGTGAGATAGGTGGCCTTGCAATTTAATAAATATGAACCTATTCTTGTAAGAACCTATCATTTATAAATTTCTTTGAAGTTTTCTGTTTCTTTAACTTTGGTTCAGTATAATTTGAATCCATTTCCATACTCCCACAAATCATAGGAAAGGCATGTATTCATACAAAAGGCATTAAAACTTCCCTCCAGAGATTATATCGTGTTGTTTGAAAGATGTGTGTGTTTTTATTTCTGCTATCAACAAAGCTAAAGTTTTACATTCTGAGTAATTTTCTAGCTACTTCATATTGGCCCAGTTTGTTGAATCAAAATATAATAAATTGGACTGTGTACTTGTGTTTAATAAATGTGTGTATGTGTACAATTTGTGTGCAATTTAAATGTGTGTATATAATTTATGTGTGTGTGTGTGTGTGTTTGTGTGTGTGTGTGTGTATATATATATATATATATGTTTTTTATTTTTTTATATTTTTTTATATTTTATATATTTTTATATTTTTATATTTTATATTTTATATTTGTTTTTATTATGTGACCTGAAATTCCTATGCAGCTGCAGAGACAACAATGCAACACCAACCTGCTTCAAATTAACATTTCATCACAGCACAGCAGCTACTAAACGTATCCTGAAAAGAACAGAAATGGCTTTACTCAGGAACGAAGTTCACAGTAAAAGATTAAAACCAATGGCTGTGAGACCCTGACCCACATACAAACTCAATACAGAAGCTTGATGATGGCAGATGAGATTCTGCTGAAACGTTGCTACAACTTTGAAAGCACTACAATGACGTGGAATAATACCCGAAGGAAGCTGAACAGCACACATGTAAGTACCCGTGAAAGCTTAAAAAAAACATACATATATATATATATATGTATGTATGTATGTATGTATGTATGTATGAATGAATGTATGTATGTATGTATATGTATGTATGTATCTTTGGTTGTTCGGGTTTTCTCCAATACAAAATCCCTTGTACCACATACATCAGACAAACTAACAGAAGAATAAGTGCATGCATTGAAGAACACAAAAACTCAATCAAAAAAGAACCGACCTCTTCCCTGGTCCAACACCTCAAAGCCACAGGACATGAAATTGATTTTAAAAATACCAGAACTATCGCCAAAACCGAACACTTCAACAACAGAATAATCAGAGAAGCCATAGAGATAGAAAAA
>BLBF01000055.1:19142351-19178647 GCA_015471245.1 Laticauda colubrina | reverse complement strand
CTTGAAAAAGAGTTACGGAAAATGCCACAGAAAAAGGACATTAAGCTAAAAATGGACAAAATTAAACATAAAATGGGTTTCATGGAAAAAGAAGAATTAGCACAGAAAATCAGAGGCGCGAAACAGAACTATTTTGAAGATGCAAATAAACCAGGTAGATGGTTAGCATATAAACTGAGAAAGAGGAATGAAAAAAGGAAAATATTGCAATTAAAAGATGATCAAAGCCAAGCTTGCTATGGAAGTAAAGAGAAGAAGGAAATTATACAAGATTATTATGGGAAACTATACACACAAGAGAATATTGATGATGAAAGAGTTAAACAGTACTTACAGAATGCTAACCTTTCCCAGATACCTAAAGAGATTGAAATAATGTTAGAAAGCAATATAACAATGATGGAGTTAACTGAAGCACTTAAGAAGCAAAAAAATGGAAAGGCACCAGGCCCAGATGGACTTCTGGTGGAATTTTATAAAACACTACAAGAATCGTTGAATCTTCCATTGCAAGAAGTTATGAATGAAGTTATGTCAAAGAAGAAGATACCTGATAATATAAGCGTAATATAAGCTTCATGGTCAGAAGCTTATATTACACTTATCCCAAAAGAGGAGGACGCCCCATTACAAATCAAGAATTACAGATCTATTTCCCTACTAAATGCAGATCATAAAATTTTTGCTTCAATATTGGCAGAAAGACTTAAAATATACTGAAATAATTTTATTCACTCTGTCCAAAATGGATTTCTGCCAGAGACAAATTAAAGACAATATGAGAGTAATTTTGCACACTTTGGAATACTACGAGGCACACCCTGAAAAACAAATGGCTTTGATATTCTAAGATTCACAGAATGCATTTGACAATGTGAATTGGCGATTCATGTTATTACAGCTGGAACAGATGGGTTTTGGTAAAAAATTTATCCAAGCAATAGAAGCTATATATCATAAGCAAACAGCAAAGGTAATGATAGTGGGAGAATTAACAGACTCTATTGATATAAGAAAAGGAACAAGACAAGGCTGCCCACTGTCACCTTTGTTGTTTGTGTTAACTTTGGAAGTGCTTAACAGAAATATTAGAGAAGAAAAGGACATAAAAGGGATGAAAATTTTAAAAAAAAGAAGAATTTAAATTGCAAACATTTGCAGATGATCTGGTTTTCATCTTAGAAGACCCAATAGAAATAGAATTAAAATTGATAGAAAAGATAAAGGTATATGGGAAGGTGGCTGGCTTGAAAATAAATAAAGACAAAACAAAGATTGTGACAAAGAATATGTTATCAAGACAAAAGGAAGAACTGGCAGATGTATTAAATATCCAGGTCATGAATAAGATCAAATACTTGGGGATACATTTGACAGCAAGATGTAGCACACTAAAAGAGAATAACTATCTTAAACTTAAGCAGCATATAGCGCTAGATTTGGCAAAATGAGAAAAATTTACAACTGTCATTAATAGGGAGAATATCAAAATCAAGATGAATATATTACCCAAAATTTTATATTTGTTTCAAACAATTTCAATTAGACTTGGAAAAGATTATTTTGAAGATTTCAACAAAATTGTGTTGAAATATATATGGCAAGGTAAGAAAGCGAGAATAAAATTAAAACTTTTGTGAGATGCCAGAACAAGAGGAGGATTTGATTTGCCTAATTGGGAATTGTACTACCAAGGTCACAAATTTGATGTGGTTTAAGGAATGGGTAACATTAAGAAGTGTTAGATTGTTGACATTAGAAGGACATGATCTGTTGTTGGAGTGGCATGCTTTTTTATGGTATAAAGGAACCAATACACAGGGGTATTTTAGAAGACATTATATATGGGAGTCTCTGTAGTTAAATTGGGAGAAGACTAAAAGACAATGTTATTTGAAAATTCCAGTCTGGCTATCGACGATTGAAGTTTTTTCCTATCCTATAAGATACAAAAAGGAACTAACAGTTAGATATGGTGAAATATTGAATGAAAAGGGTGAACTTAAATCTGTGCAAAAATTAGAGGAACAAGATATAAAGATGAATTGGTTTTCATATGTGCAAATACATTCAAGGTATGATAAAGATTCTAAAACAATTTATCAGTCTATGATTTAGATAAGATTTTGACATGTACTGATGAAAAGATGATTTAAAAATTGTATGGATATCTATTAGAAATTAAACTAGAAGAAGAACAAGTTAAAGAAACAATGATTGCTTGGGGGAAGAATTTCGGATATGGGATTGATCTAGAGAAATGGCAAAAATTGTGTTCTCAAAATTATAAAATGACAATGTCAACAGCATATAAAGAAAATTTGTATATGTTTTACAGGTGGCATCCACCCCCAACAAGAATAGCAAGAATGTTCAAGAATAAATCCAGAAAATGTTGGAAATGTCATCAGGTACCTGGCTCATGTTACCATATATAGTGGACTTATGTAGACGCCAAAAAACATTGGACTAAAATCCACACATGGTTGGAAAAAATGACAAAAAAGCATATAGACTTGAAACCAGAGATATTTTTATTGGGAATTTTACCTGAAATATACAGTAAGGAATTGAAATATCTGATTGTATTAACAGCATGTAAATGTATTAACAGCAGCCAGGATTGTATTTGCCAAAAACTGGAAAAATGAGAAAATACCATCACAGGAGGAAATTATTAAGAAAATATTGGAATGTGCTGAAATGAGTAGATTGACATTTGAAATCAAAGGACAAGCTGATAAACAATTTTATAAAATTTGGGATCTATTCTATCAATGGTTGGACAATAAAAGATGGTAATGAAATATGTAGATTTTTAGAACATTATGAATATATAAAGATGTATTTTTTATTCTATCCACAAAATGATTTTAGGATAGATTTGAGATTATAATATGAACTGTCATAAAACAAACTAAATAAAATATGGATCATCTTGTAAAATATGAATGAATAATAGTATGGTCAAATGATTGATTAACAATGATATTAATGCATTGAGGAATATTTGACTGACAATATGAGAATATATACAATGTAATTGTAATTGAAGACTACGAAGTGGAAGCACAAAACAATTTGTAAGCCAGACACACTGTATGTATATATGTGGAAGATGGCTTGATGTTTTTATGTTTTGTTTGTCTGTGTTTGTCTTAAAAAATACTAAAACTTTTTTTTTTTAAAAAAAGATGGTATCATAGAGCTAGGAAGTATCCATGAAGAGAAAGAATATAGAAATTCTACCCAAATCCAAATTTGGGGCACAAAAATCTCAATACCCTTTGGCTCTCCTTAATCTGTTAATAAAACTAATGTATCATTGATGATGGGACTTGAAGAACTATTAATCCAGTCACAGCAGTATGTAGCTATCATAAGTCTCTATGCCAATTTATAGCATGGCTTGGTTCAGAAACATTATCTACTAACACACTCTATTCTGGAATGCTTGTCAAATGTAGTATTGAAATGAAGGGGCAATGTAGAGTTGAAATTGCAGGAATGTTCCAATCTCAGGTGGCAAACCTGAGATAAAGAATGTTTCCAAGCAAATACAATTCAGGCAAACAAAGTCACTAATCTATGGATAGAGGATTAGAGAGGGGAAGTAGACATATGTTAGACTTTAACTAGAGATAATTAATTGAATGGATTACTGTACTAAACAGTAATGAAAGTTAAGCAGTAACCAAAGTTTACCAATAATGGAGGATAATTAAAAATGTATATAAATGCAAAGACTGTACTCCAATAAAGATCATCATCATAATTCAGTTGTTTATGATCAAACAACTCGACTGCCTCATCATTACAACAGGGCAACATTTGACTTTCTTTCCAGATGCATTGTTTGCTGGCAATTGTCACATACCTTATTCTAATTCAGTCCCCCTTAATATGTATGCAATATTTGTTTAAGTCTAAAAGAAACCACTGGCAATTTTCTAATAATTTTTGCTTTGTGTCATCTTTGGAATATCTCTTCATCTTCATTATGAACACACATGGAAAAAGAATTCACTTTATCTCGAGTAAGCTCAAAGCAATCAAATGCAAATTTTATTTCCAAAAGTTATCTTAAATTTTTAAAGCTTTTCAAATACTATGTTATTCATCCTGATGTAATTTTATGCAATTAAAACCTTTAGGAATAGCCCTTTGAGATGAAATCTTTAAAGCAATTAAAGGAAACAAAATACCAGGTGGCATAAATGAATTACCTTCATCCATCTTCATCAACAGATTGACCAATTTGTTTTGAAATGCATCCATAAAGCTCCTAATTTGCTGGCCCATAAAAGCCTTAATATGATATCTAATATCTAATGATCAGAAAATGATGGCAATACTACTAATAATTTTAATCATGATAAAACTGTTTGCTGAGAACACATTCCTCTAAGTCAGACAGACATGATTAATGGTTGCAGATGGCAAAACCATGCACTGCTAGACTGACATAAAAGTGATTATAGTCAGAAAACAAATTAGTTAGCAAGATAAGATATACATTTCACATCTCATCGCATTCCATTTCACATCATGTTAAAGAATAACATGAATTTTAGCACACCTAAGCAAGTTAGCCATTTTTAGTAATGGTATTTTTTTTTCCTTTTAACAACCCTGTAATCTTGCATTTCATGTTCCTTCTGTTCTTTATAAGGGTCCACATGGACACCTCTTTTAAGCAGACTGGGCTGTTTCCATCTGCTCCTTGTTTCTACAGTGGTCAGATTTACTCATATTTGTTTTATTTTTATTACTGGCAGTGTGAAAATTAATTCTCACAGGGTCAGAGAAGAGCAAGGAAGGATTATAATTCCCAAGGAGGAACAATCAAATGCAATTACATTCCCTACAATTTCTGTTGCCTGAAATGGATGCATGAACATGGCTGAACACTTGGGCAACACTACTCACTCTGTTCCTTCACTTATGTCATATAAACCTATTTATTTAGTATTTCATACTTTCAGTCACTCAGTGTGCTTTCCACATATACTTCTTCTAAAGATATAGTTCATGTGACCATGCAACTCCAAGGCTCATCATGCTGATAGGGAATTCTGAGAGTTGAAGTCCATATATCTTAAAGCTGCCAAGATTGAAAAATGCTCCTCCATCGATGTAGCTGCATCAACCCTTCTGTGCCCTTGGCTTATTATATTAGCTTGTTCTACAAGTTAATGTATGTATTCCTTTAATATATTGCTGTCCTTTCACAGCACATGAAATGAAACAAAAACTTGTATTTATTTAATGAAGTACAAAGCAATTTGAATGTTCTTGCAAAGGTGTCAAATTGTATTAAAAATGCAATTAGCACTTCCTGCTTAAGAAAATGACAATTGCATTAAATACTGTAAGCCTGTGTGTCTTATTCAAGTTCTCCTCTTGAAGCAGGGTAGAAAGTTACCAGAAAAGTATTCTTATCATTAGCAGAAGTTCCTTAGCTTATATCGCAGACATTATAGAAGTTGCTAAATATGATCTTGTGAAAATCAGGAAATTTGTTTAATCTAAGTCTAAGTATAATGACCTATGAACTAGATATTTTTCTGTAAACAGCAAGATGGCAACGGTGGGTATGGAAAATAACAGATGGTGTAAGATAAGTACGTATATGCTGAATTGTGCAAAATGACTAATTAGACTTACTTCCTCCTTTTGTAGTACATATGTTATGGTATAGCCTGATAAAAAAAAACACCCTGGGAAAAGCTGAGACTGTGAGGTACATAAAAGTAACCCCTCAGCAATAGCCTGGGGTTCAGAATTTGCCATGCTAATGCTCTGAACCTTTTGAGCAAATAAACCTGTATTCTCCTACCCTTCATGGTCTTGTGTCCTGATTTGGAAGCAGGATCTGCTGCAACATTTATGGCGACTGTGGCGGGACACAAGGGGCCCTGAGGCGCGCTGGAGGGTCCACCCCAGGTGCCGGTGATTTGGCGAGTTGAAGGGAACATCCCAGGTGCCATCAGTCCTTTAAATCTGAGGGACTTCTCGATACTGCTGGGTTCCAGTGACGGCGGTTGACACCTCCAAGAATCACTGGTGAAGGGTACAGAGACCAGGACATTTTCCAGATGGCCAGTGGAGAAGGAACACGCCTGCAGGCTCCTAGTGTCATGAACCTTACCATTGACCAAACCCAAGAAGTCCACCCCAGTCATGCCTAGCTGCCCAGAAGAACTACCACACCCACCACCATATATACCCCCTCTTGGCTTAAGAAGGATGTCAGATGAGGGAGAATCCTCTGGGGCGTCAAGATTAATAGCCTGACTAGACCGGATATCCCCCCTCATGAGAAGCCCTGGGGATCCACCAGATACGACAGATCAATCGGCCCAAGCTGACCTTTCACCCCTGGGGACCTCTGCCCAGGTAGACCCTAAACAAGAGGCCAAACCAGTGGTGGCAAGGACAAGGGCCAAAACAGAACAAACAACCCTGACTGCACCACTTAGGCAGGTTGACCAGCTGCCTAAAATAATGAAGACCCCACAGCATCGGTCACCTTACCCTTGTTCCAACATGTACTGTTCACTACGTCAGATCTGCTTAACTGGAAACTACACTATGGCCCTTTTAGTGAAAAACCTACGGAAGTAGCAGATTTAATGAAAACTATAGTGGACATACACAATCCTACTTGGATGGATCTCCAACAACTTATGGGGACTCTGTTTAATCCAGAAGAAAGGGAAAAGATTAGGAAAGCAGTAACTGAGATATTAAAACCTGATGTCAGGGCAGATGGAAATCTCGCAGCACATGTTGAGGCTCACTTCCCATCCCAAGATCCTAAATGGAATCCTTATCAGGATATGGATCATATACGAGATTACCAGTCAGTGGTTGTGCGAGCCATCCGAGTGGCAGGGAAACCTTCAGTGAATATGTCTATACCTTTCCTGGTGTTGCAGGAGCCCACAGAAAGCCCCGAAGCATTTTATGCCCGCCTTATTGATGCTTACCGCATGTACACCTCCATAGATCCCACTGATCAGGCGAATGCCCGAATGTTAGCAATGGCATTTATCTCACAAAGTGCCACAGACATACACCATAAATTACAAAGTCTTGAGGGAGCACTAGGTAAGCCCATGAGTGAGCTAATGGAGGTGGCACGGAAGGTTTTTGTAAACAGGGAAAAAGAGGAGGAGCAGAAAAAAGTTCAAAAGATGCAGAGAAAAGCTGAATTAATGGCAGCAGCTATGATGTGGACCCCAAAAGATAGAGGAGGCAGCCGAGCTAGGGACAGCTGCACCTACGCAATGGAAAGTGGAACCCCACCTGACTTATCCATTAAAGGTGACTCTCTGAAGGACTACACGGGATATCTCCCCTTTTGGTGACACTCCAGAAGCTGTCCCTCTACAAATGGAAGATGAAGAGGAACGGACCCCTGCAGGTTTTACCCCAGAATAGCTTCACCCCAGAATAGCACCCAACGCATGGGCCTCCCCTGGAAACTTCAATCGCAAGTCAAGCGTACCAAATTCTTTAGAAAGGGGAGAATTGGTGGTGGCAGGAGATATTCTATATCCCTCATTACAATATGGAGGCTAACCAAAAGATGTGGGAGACTGCAGAGGACTTATGCCCTCCATCTGGATTGTGACCATCCTGTTAGTAATAAGTGTTGTCCTTAACTCCATGTACTTATATGAGATGTTAGTGGCGAAGAAGGGTAGTACAAACAAAGAAATACCCCTCGATAAAGATGCAGTTGATGAATGGTATTCACCAGACCCCACTGACCTGGAGGAACTCAGGACCTGGAGGAGGACCAGAATAAGGGAAGGGACACCAGGCCATGTGACATGTGCTTTATGGTACTACCCACAGGCAGGCATTTTACCTATAATGTAACCAAGTTTCCTAATTGTTCCACTACTAATTTCCCTCAGTGTGAGCATGAGGGAACTAGATATTGGCAGTGCTTGTACAACAACATAAGATATCATCTTCTGCGCACTCCATGGGTACACATTAGGCATGTCCGCATACCCCAAAGTACAACAGATAAAGAAAGTCCATCTAAGGAAAAAGCACTTACTGGATTAGCTACATGGACTCAATGCCTCATTAATGAAGGGGCTCTTCATGCGAGGATTGGGAAGCCAGATTCATGCACCTATTTCCATGTACCCCCCTGTGCATATGGTCAAAGGACATATAAAAGGTGCAATGGGACAGAGGGAGTTTTATGTTATAGAGATGATCTCCCGCCTATCTTTCACATAAAAAGCGAAAGGCAATTGCACAGTATGCATTAAATCTGTGTTGAAAGGAAGAACAGTTACCACGACTTTGGTGTATCATACCCATTACAGATGTCAGGGAAAAGTAACTCCTTGTTGCTATAAAGGAACCTGGTACTCTATCTGTGCCCCAAAGAATGAATGCTATGACCCCAGGATTAATCCAGCACAAACATGATTGGTAGCTAGAAGTAGAGGCTCGAGTAGTGGCCCGGTCATCTCCCAGACACAGATATTGTCAGCCACTAGCCCAAGTACCATTTTGTTTGATGTCTGCAAAGTGGCCCAGTGGCCCACTTCTTGTGGGTCTTCTCATCATGGCGCAGAAGGTATACCCAACCTGATGTTTACATTTGCCCTTATAACCACCCAGTAGGGACTGGAAAGGGGGACTGTAGAAACACAGATGAGAGATTCTGTCCGACCTGGGATTGTGTTGCATGGGCCACTTATGCCTCAAATAAGGGCAAGGGAACTAGGGAACTTACCTCCAGATAACAAGGGTACATGCGCTCACAAATTGTATGCCATATCAATGTAATTATGTCAACATTACTATACTTAACCCCCAGCAATGGATTTCCAGATGTGGGTCAACGATGGGGATTAGATTGTGAGCACAAGGCACTGATCTGGGAGATATCATATATTTGTCTCTGGAAACCAGGTATCATCCTACTAGAAACTATACTAGATATTTCTCTGAATTTTGGAAGGAAGTTGATATCAAGTTTCAACCATCCCAGCAGGCCTGCAATTTATTTCTAGAATTGGCCTCTACCATAGTGCATACTTTAAATGTAACCAGCTGCTACGTATGTGGGGGTACTAAAATGGGGGACCAATGGCCATGGACAGCCCAGGAATGGAACTACTCAATCACCTATAATTTAACAGCCATGCCCAGACATCAGCCTCAGTCCAGGTGGGAACTAGATACACCCATTGTGGCCCAATGGTGTTTGGCAAACTCACAGGGGGAGGGACCAACAGTAGGGATACAGACTATTTAGAGGTACACAAATGGAATCAAACTACTAACTCTTGGCAGTACTGGCCAAATAATACAAACCAATTCTGGTCCAATTATTCCTTGGAAAACATTACTGCAGCCCCTCCCGGTGTACACTGGATTTGTGGCATTATGGCTTACAGTATTCTGCCCTTAAAATAGAAAGGAGCATGTACCCTAGGTATCATAAACCCAGCCTTCTTTATGTTACCACTTAATCAGCCCCAAGTAGTAAAGGCTGACCATTGGAAGGGTAGACAATGGAGTGATGATGAGTGTCCCCTTCGAATGGGTCATTCAATATTACTGCCCGGCCACTTGGGCTGCTGATGGCAGTTATGGCTATCGCACCCCAATAAATATGCTAAACTGCATTATCCGATTACAAGCAGTTGTAGAACTGATTGCAAATGAAACAGTTCAATCTCTATGTACAATAGCAATCCAGCAGAAAAAGTGTAGAGATGAAATATACCAAAATCGTCTGGCCCAAGATTTCCTCTTAGCCACTGAAGGGGGAGTGTGTGCAAAATTCAACTTTACAAATTGTTGTCTGGAATTTGATTATATTGGTGAAATCATTGAACAAAGTGTTAGACATATAGAAAACATTGCACATGTACCTGTTCACAAATGGAATGGGTTTGAATTTGGTGAGATATTTGGATCTTGGTTCCCTAAATTACCTGGCCTCCAAGCCATAGATGCACTCATTGGAATAACAGCAGCAGGATGTGTTATTCTACCATCTTTATGCGAGTAATCTCCAACAGTCTTTCAGGAATAGCCTGGGGTTCAGAATTTGCCATGCTAATGCTCTGAAGCTTTTGAGCAAATAAACCTGTATTCTCCTACCTTTCATGGTCTTATGTCCTGATTTGGAAGTAGGATCTGCTGCAACACTCTATCCTATGGATCGCAATGAAAGATGCAACAGTTTTGACTAGGAAGCTGTACATACATTTAAAAAGCTGCTCTATAATCATAACACCTGCACACAAACCAAATCCATTTATTTATTAGAAGCATGAATAAGATGCTAAACAATCTTCTTTTACTTTATATAGATCTGAACCATCACAAATATCCTTGCTACATATTTCCTGCATCAATGATACACAAGTGGACTTTCACGCAAGTGGAGGTACGCATCCACTAGGAAATGTTGCTTTTTTTCTGCTGACATTTCCAAGGCACTTATTTTGGAATGCTAAAAGTTATCCCTATCTAGTCCTACCTTGTTTTACCTTGTGTGAGCACTTTTACAAATGCTGGGGTTTTTCCCCCACACTCAACTCTTTTAAACTATTTTGCAGTAAATGCCTTACTTATTGCAAATATGTATGATTTGCTTTTTAAAATGATATTTATAATCCAATTTTTGAAGGTCAGTTACTTTACAATGCCTTTTGCATTGTTTGTTTTATCCTGCCTTTATTACTTTATAAATAACTCACGGTTGTGGAAAATAGCAAAAGTATTGGTTTTGCACCAAGGATGTCTGACACCCTTTAGGAACATGTATGTGATCAAAAGCAGTGAAAAGAACAAAGATTAAGTGACGGGAAACACCTGTAGCCCTAAAAACAGGTGGTTTAGCCACATTAGCTTGTCGGAAAGCACACATAATAAAGATATCTGCTTATCTCCTTCTATCTATGCTAACAAATAATGGAAAATAGACCCTGCGGTTTTTGCCAAGCTTCATGCACTCACAGCTAATAAGAAACTAACCGAAGAAGGACAAAAGTAAATCAGGGAAGGGCTGCTGAATAAAGGTTGGGGGAGATGTAAACAGGGGCGGAGATTTGTGTGGGCTAATCAGGCATTTCAGATATGCTGGTAAACCTTGTGATCCTTGATAAATGGGATTACGAGGGAGGGACTAGATATAAAATGTTGTTGACATTTATTATTGGATGTGGCTACTTGTTGCTCACTCTTGCAAGAACATATTTTAAAATAAACTGCTGCTTCACTTTATGACTGTGTCAAATCTCTGAGCGAGAAGTGTATTTGTCACAATTGGGGACTTGTCTGGGATTTAAAGTCACTGGGATTCAGGACCCCCACCCCAGAATTGGGAAGACGCATCCCATTGATTCCAACAGTCCCATGTGCCACCAGTGGTCATCCAGCTCCTCTGATTTACCGTGATCTCAAGGTACCATAATGAGCCAACAACCTGGAATTTATTTGGAGAAAATATTTACAACAGAGAATGGCATGATTAAACAGGCTACCAGAACACAGTGTAAGAAGAGGTTTCCCCAAAGGGATGAAACATGTCCTAGAGGTAGACCCAAGGAGGGGGAAGAACTAGATTGCTAAATTGATGGATTTTGAGAATTAGCGGTGTCTGAGACTCACTTGTTTTCTGATCCAGCTTTTCAAAAAAAACTGATGAATCTTAAAGTTGGGCCCCAGTGGAGGAAATGAACTATGTACCTCCAGGAATGCAAATTGGGGAAGGGAAGATTAAGGCTCAGGGAATTGGGAGACATGTAGTAGAAGCACTGATATTTAAATCCAATATAGTCCAGGCTGTAGCAAAAGGACCTGGTGCACCTTTGTACGAGTAGAAAGGAGGTGTAATTTGGCTGGGAAGGTTTTAAGATTTAGGATTGGGGATTGTTATTATGCAGAATGAAAGGGAAATAATTGTAAACATCATGGCCATGGGCAAAGAAGTTTAAGGAAAAGTGGATCCTCTTATATGGGCCCAAAAGGGCAGAAGATACACATGGATCTTTTAAAACTGGATTAAAAGAACCCTGGTGAAGTAATTCACCAGAACAGTAAAACATCATGTTACAAGGAAGAATGAATTTAAAGCAGGGGGCACCAACCTTTTGGACCTCAGGGACCACCAAACTCATAATTTTAGATCCCAGGGACCACTAACTGGTTCTGTGGGTGTGGCCTAATTTGTGGGTGTGGCTTAGTGGTCATGTGACAGGCTGGGCATGGCTTGTATGTAAATATTATAAATATTTATATAAATATTGATTTTTTATTAAAAAAAAGAGCAACTTTTACCCAAAATCAGGCAAAGCAGGCAGATTGAGTTGCTCACAGAATCACTCAGTGATCTTTCTGCCATCAGCAAGCTCAGTCTCTCAAATGTGCTTGCCATGAGTCTGCACTGAATTTGCTTGCAAGCAAACCTTCAATCCTGCTTTCTAGCTAATCTAAATCTCCCAGCACAGCAGAATAGATGATGGTTGGAAAAAGGAAAAATAGAAATTTAGTAGGCAAGTTTACCGGGTAAGGAGTGAGTGGGCAGGAAGGGTTCCTGTGGGCCATGTGGGCGGCACAGCCTTGTGTTTCTGTGCAGCCTGGATTAATTGCTTTGTGGGGGTTCTCCAGGGATGAGATTTCTCTGTGGCCCATCAAAATTTTCTCACGGCCCACCGTTGGCGACCGCTGATTTAAAGCCCATGATGCAAGGGCTGCTGAAGGACAAATATGTTTATGTGCCTGCATGTTTGATCCCCATCCCTAGACTATAAAAGGGGCTACTTACTTTGATTTCCTTTCTTACAAAGAAACAGTAAGATGCAGATTTTTTTCATTGTGAAGTAAGTGGAAGGGCAAGTGTTTGCAATGAAGAAAAAAATGAAAATTAGGACTTAGAACTAAGGAAAGTCACCCAACTGTGATTATTAAATAATCAATGGCATGACTGTCATCACAAACTGGGTGTTTCTTTAATTGAGGTTTTTAAGAGGAAATTGGACACATTTTGTCTAAAAGGAATAAGAGTTTCTGCTTCACTAAGGGGTGTGTGTGTCATGCTTTCCTTTGCATTTTAGACTGGCTATATCCTTAATAATGCATTTGGGGACATTCTAGTTGAAGGAATAATCCTATGAAGTTTTATTTAACGTCTGATATCCTTGGAGCTCCTTGCTATTGAAAAAGTGGTAATCAGTTGTTGCTTAATGTATGCACTCAGTTTGTTTTTCCTTTTCCTTGGAGCCAAGCAGCAAAAGGGAAACCTTTATGGAGAACCAATTTGGTTTTATGGTTACAGCCACAGGCTACAAGGTTGGAGAACTGTAAGTTCAAATCCTGCTTTGGCCATGAGGATCGGCTGAGTACTTTTGGGCTGGTCATTTTTTTCTCTTCAGCCCTAGGAGGGAGGCTTTGGTAAACTACTTCGGTTAGTGTTATGGCAATTTTCCTCCTGTTTTATGCTTTGAGAGCTGGATTCTGTCCTAGGCTTTCCCAAAAAGCACTGAGCAAACTCTGAGTCCCGGCAAAGCTCTTTTATTAAATGACTGTGAATTTATTGCATTTACATTCAGCCAACAAACAGCCTGGCAAACAGTCCTGGCAAACAGTCTTGCAAAGGTGTAATTATTAGCTCCAACCTTATCTAGCTTGGAAAGCTGCCTGGTAAATATTTTCACATACACTGCTGACAGGGAAGAGCTCATTGGTAGTATTCTATTGGTTCAGTCTGGTTCTGTGAAGCTGGTAGCGGTGATGAGCAGCAGAGACCAAAACAGTTCTCTTGGCTGCTCTGCTGTTGGGCCCACCCAGGCTCCTATACTCACCTTTATCTTCTGTTTTTGAAGTGTAGCTGCTTTGCGCAGCACAGAAGAGTGCCGTGCAGCACTTGCTGAAGCGACTAAGAGAGTGCAGGCTTGCAGGAGGTTTGCTGGATTGCCTCTGTGCCTGCGCAAACGCTTCTGCAGCTGCACAAGGTATGTGTTTGGCGTGCGCGTGCAGGCACAAAGTGCGCCCATCAAGGCATGCCCACCGAACTGGTGGAAAAAGTTTTGGAATCCCACCACTGGAAGGGCTGGGCACAGAGTATCTAGGCCAGGGGTCACCAACCTTTTGGACCTCAGGGACCACCAAACTCATAATTTTAGATCCCAGGGACCACTAACTGGTTCTGTGGGTGTGGCCTAAATTGTAGGTGTGGCTTGGTGGTCATGTGATTGGTTGGGCATGGCTTGTATGTAAATATATAAATATTGACTTTTTTATTTTTTTAAAAAAGAGCAACTTTTACCCAAAATCAGGCAAAGCAGGCAGGCAGATTGAGTTGTTCACAGAATCACAGATTCATTCAGTGATCTATCTGCCATCAGCAAGCTCAGTCTCTCAAATGTGCTTGCCGTGAGTCTGCACTGAATTTGCTTTCAAGCAAAACTTCAGTCCTAATGGACTGAAGCAGAGCCGAAGATCTAAAGACTAGCTAGAAAGCAAGAAATCCAACCATTTTCTTCTTCCTACCTAATTTAAATCTCCTAGCACAGCAGAACAGATGATGGTTGGAAAAAGGAAAAATAGAAATATAGCAGGCAAGTTTTCCGAGTAAGGAGTGAGTGGGTGGGAAGGGTTCCTGCGGGCCATGTGGGTGGCGCAGCCTTGTGTTTCTGTGCAGCCTAGATTAATTGCTTTGGGGGGTGCTCTGGGGTGAGATTTCTCTGCAGCCCACCAAAATTTTCTCACGGCCAACTGGTTGGCGACCACTGCTCTAGGTTACACAGACAAATCTTAATGAGGCTGGAATGAATGAACAAACAAATTAATTGTTTTCTGCAAAAGCCCCCTTCCCTTTTGCTTCTCTTTTAATCCCTGTAGGAGGGGCCATTCACCGTTCACCAGTGGCCTTACTCCCATGTTGACCCTTAGTTCGTAATTGTTCTTTTCTTTTGGCAGCTCTGCACATGCGCAGGCTGGGAACCGGCTCCTGTTGCTTCCCCGCCTCACTGCTGTCTGAGCCCAAAGGCAGCTAATAACTGCCAGCCTGCCCTGGCCCCATTTCTGCCTCTGACACAGAGCCCTCATTCAAGCCTTCCTCAGCCTCCAGGACTGGTCCAGGTTCCTCCCCAACGTCTTCACTGTCTGACTCTGCTGCCAGCTCCATCAACTGCAGGCAGGTTACAACAGGTTGTTTTAGTTCTCTGAAAGCAAAGGTTTTGTATAAACCATGTTTACTCTGTTCAGTAGAGGGGGAGGCAATCATTTATCTTCTTAGCTATTCTGTTGCTTCTTTGATGTGCTCCCACAAGAGTGATTTGAATATTGAACAGCAGCACCCCAAAAAGACTTGGGAGTATCTCCCTATGAAATGTTATTTGGCCTACCTTACATGGGAGGAATTGGAGAATTACCCCACTTTGAGACCAAAGATGTCTTTCTTTAAGAATTATATATTGGGGCTGTTGTCTTCTTTGTCTTTTCTCATAAACAAAGGACTTCTTGTTCAGTGGCCACCATTTGAGTTTGAAGTCCACAGCATCCAGCCTGGAAAACGGGTCTTGATCAAATCCTGGAAAGAATCTAAATCCTTTCCAAGTGTTGCTGACCACTGAAACAGCTGTAAGCACTGCCAAAAAAGGTTGGACAAGGGAGGAAACTAGGCTCGGGAATAAAATGTTGCTGAAATTGGGTGTTCCTGCTTCTTCGTCACCCCTCTTGCAAGAACGTATTTTAAAATAAACTGTTTGCTGCTTCACTTTATAACTGTCAAATCTCTCTGAGTGCGTTTCTCACAAGGTGGCAGACATTTTCCTCCTATTTTCCCCACAACAACCCTGTGAGGTGAGTTGGACTTGAAAGAAAGTAACCGGCCCAAAGCCACCCAGTCAGTTTTCCTGCTTAAGACGGAGCTTTAATTTTCAGTGTCTTGGTTTCTAGGCCAGAACGTTAATCACTATAGCAAACTGACTCTCTACACTGAAAACCATACAAAAGAGATCAAATAATACACTAAGTATAAATAGCTTTGTGCTGCATGAGCTAAAGTGCAGGTCACACATACTTTAAAATATATGTTGTGATAACTGGAGTTAATTCTTCAAAAAAAGGGGGAATTCCTACACATGTGTTTTTCCATTAAAACATATGATCTGGTTAACCCTCCTTTTCTAAAATCAAATTTAGTTTAATATGTAATTTGAGCTTAATCTGATTGGCCTTAGTGAGACAGCCCATTTTAACCTATTCAAGCTTTTCATTCATGTATTGATTCATCATGTTTAATTTGTTTGTTGCTTATTATTTGTTACATAAGTGTAGTTCTGGCATTTTGTATCTATTCCACTGTTTAACCTACTTGTTAGGCATATATGACAGCACTAGGGGAAAACCAGACCATCTGTCTTTGTAAATAGGAATGCCAGCTTTGTTGTGTTGTGATAGATAGCACCCTAGCACAAGAGTAACTTAGGAATGTTTCTTAGTGCAGGAAGTTATTGTAAGATGAAAGCCCTTTGTATACCTTCAAACTTTAGTTGACTTACATTACTACAGTATGATTGCTGAGAATGTATCTATGAAGTTGGTTTTCAGGTTTGGTTTATAGCTGCAGTATGTACACTGTTCAAAATTGCATAAAAATGGTTCATTCCAAGAAAAGATGTGTGCTTACTTTGAAACTTCCTTCCTTCTGGGAAACCTTTTATTTTAAAACTAGCTCGATACCTGTGCTTCACCATCAAACTATGTGGTCAGATTTAGTTTTTGGGGAGAAAAATAAAGGGTAAAAATTCTGTCTCTGCCTACCAGCATCCATCGGTATTCATCTCATCACTTGAGACTTTCAAGAAGAGATTAGACTGCCATTTGTCAGAAATAGTGTAGGGTCTCCCGCTTGGGCAGGGGGTTGGACTAGATGACCTACAAGGTCCCTTCCAACTCTAATTATCTGAAATCTGGGTAGCATCCTGTCAGTGTGTGAGAGAGTTGAGGGCTGTTTGGAAACTGAAACTGTATTTGCAGTGTGAGCAAGAATGATACAGCAAGGAGCCTGGCCGTGGCTGAGCTCAACTGTTCTGTAGAAAGCTGCTTGGTGCTGTGAAACTAAAACTGAAACTCCTCTTCTTGTGTTTTGCATTTGGAACAGATTTCTTTTCAAGTGGGGAGAGGGAGGAGAACTCCTTAGCAGCAGAGCGTATTAATAATAATATATGAAATACAAATGCTCTGATGGTCATTTCAAAAAATCCTTTCTTAATGAGCACTGAGAAGCCAAGAGGAACATATATACCAAATTTCAGGTTTGTAGGCTTTACGGTTCTGGAGATTTTGTGATGATGCATAAGTAGTATTTTGCTTTTATATATAGAGATAAAAGTCTTAATCCTTTCCATCTATGTGGTGTGATATAATGGGCCTTGAGGGGTACATGGCATGGATTTTGTAACTTGCTAGCTAACATTTTGGATTTTAATTCGATTTATTTTCTCTCTTTTCAAGTGATGTTCAGGTTGATTAGCTTTTAACTGATAAACAAGCTGGAGATGGGCTCCAGATAGGGAAAAGTTCATTAGAACAAATTAGGGTCTGGTTTATCTCTTTTGTGAACTCCAAACAACCTTTTTCCTTACAATTTATGCCCCTTCTGACTTCAGACCTCATTTTAATGGACATATGTGATTTTATGGGATGCAAATAGGTAACATGTTTGACTACATGTAACTGATTTCCTAGGCAAAGGGGAGGTTACTTTATCCTGCCCAATCAATTTTCCTCTTGCATTTTCTTTGTTAACGATTAAAAGGAGTGAAACATGAGGCTCGATGTTCTTGCCCTCTTTTATTATAGAGATCTCACTTTATCAGGGTACCCTAATAAACTCTTTTTAAATGATCTTCCGACTTGTTTTTTGGGAAGGTAAACGGAGGCAGAACCTAGCGCCAGATTTGGCTATCAGCCTGGGCACAGGGTGAAGAACCTGAGTTTTCTGGATAACAGTCTCAATAAAGAGACAAACTGGGATAACTCAGGAGTTCATGTGTTAGATTTTGCTGTGAACATATACGCGGAGTGTTTTCAGCATCACAGTCTTATATGGGGACCATGAGGTCATCTTAAAGCTACTGACCCCAATTACTGTGGTGAGCACTTTCTTTATGGGAAAGATTGTAGAGCTGTAATTGCAGGAATGTTCCAATCTTGGATGGCAAGCCTCAGATAAAGAATGTTTCCAAGCAAATACAACTCAGGCAAACAAAGTCACTAATCTATGGATAAAGGATGATTAGAGAGGGGAAGTAAACATATGTTAGACTTTTAACTAAAGATAATTAATTGTATGAATTACTGTACTAAACAGTAACAAAAGTTAAGCAGTAACCAAAGTTAACCAATGATGGAGGATAACTAAAAATGTATATAAATGCAAGACTATACTCCAATAAAGAGCATGATCATCATCATAATTCAGTTGTTAATGATCAAACAACTCAACTGCCTCGTAATTACAACAAAAGATTGTCCTCCCCCACAATCTGAAAGAAGGAAAAGCTTTTGTTGTTGTTGCTTCTTCTTCCTCATATCTATTCTGTGTAGAGCATAACTGAATAGGGGCAGTGTATCTCAACCTTAGCAACTTTAAATTGTGTAAACTCAACTCCCAGAACTGAAGTACTCCCATAATGGCAGGGAAATTCTGGGAGTTGAAGTCCACAAATCTTAAAGTTGCCAATATTGAAAAATGCTAGAATAGAGTCTCATTTCTTTCATATTTGTAATTTGTTTTTCTTGGCTGATGCCTGTATCTCTAATTTAGAAAAGGAAGAGGAATCAAATGAATCAGTCTCAGATATTGTGTTGCCAGTGTTGTAAAAGATGTTATTTTCAATTCTCTATCTATCTGGAAGAACGGAACCTAAGTCTCACTGTATTTCATTTTGTTTGTTCCTACAGGCATTTTTCATGGACAGCAACAAGGAAAAGGCTGTTTTCCCTTTATTTTCTTTTATAAAGAAAAATAGTATGTATGTATGTATGTGTATATGTGTGTGTGTGTGTATGTGTGCTGTTCAGCTTCCTTCGGGTATTATCCCACGGAAGAAGTCAGTTCTTCTTTTTTGATTGAGTACCGATGGACACAAGAACTCAATCAAAAAAGAAGAACTGACCTCTTCCCTGGTCCAACACCTCAAAGCCACAGGACATGAAATTGACTTTAAAAATACCAGAACTATCGCCAAAACCGAACACTTCAACAACAGAATAATCAGAGAAGCCATAGAGATAGAAAAATGCCCACACAGCATGAATAAACGAGATGATACCTCCCACCTACCAACCATTTGGAAACCTGCCCTCATTAATAAACGAGTACCTAACATGAAGAATGACACCAGACCCACACCCGCAAGTGCCACACAAGATGCTACCACCACACTTCCATGCAGAAAAAAGACTCACACCCACACAGAAGAGGAGACACGACCACAAACTAGAAGCCATACTGCAGCTGCACCACTACCCGCTTCAAACCCCTCTGACCCATACAAGAAGCAAACTGACACCCACCATGAAGATGTGGCACGACCACAAACATGAAGCCAAACAACAAGATCACAGCTCACCAGCTCAAATCCCCCAGCAACTAAGACTAACCTGAGCACAACCAAGCTCCCACCTAAGCAGAACACATCCCCAGCCAATCAGAACACAGCCAAAACCCCACCCAATCAAGTCACACCCCCACTAGCAGTTAAAAGGAAGAAGCAGCTGCAAGCTCACATTACTCTGAGAAGCACAGAGCTGAAGAAACAAGCCTGAAGATGATGAGACTTCATCGAAACGTTGCCTAGATACTTCCAATTCTACGTGGGAGAAAACCCGAATAACCTGGTGGGGGGGTGTTTCACCCAGGTGAAACCCAGCTTGCTAATGAATAGCAGCTTGCTAATGAAGAGCAGCCGTCCCTTCACATGGAGCCAAGCTGCACTGAAAGCCTCCAACACAAGAACAGAGTGTTGCCAGCCAATCAAAGCCACAAAACAGACAGAAGAAACCAGAAACACCAATCAATCAAACTCCAAGTCCAATGAACACAGATCCAGGCTCCCAGCCAATCAGAATGGACCAGCCTCAAATTTGAAACCAGGAACTAACTCTATACAGAAGCCTGAGGCTGGCAGATGAGATTCTGCTGAAACGTTGTTACAACTTTAACAGAACTATAATGACGTGGGATAATACCCGAAGGAAGCTAAACAGCACACATGTAAGTACCCGCGAAAGCCTAAGAAAACATATGTATGTATGTATATATATATGTATATATATATATATGTGTGTGTGTGTGTGTGTGTGTGTGTGTATACATACATACATACGTATGTACGTACGTGTGTGTGTGTGTGTGTGTGTGTGTGCGCTATTCAGCTTCCTTCGGGTTGGAGGCTTTCAGTGCAGCTTGGCTTCGTGTGAAAGGACGGCTGCTATCCATTAGGAAGCCAGGTTTCACCTGGGTGCCTGGTGGGGGGGGTATTCGAGCTGGAGGCATCAGAGGGAGTCTGTTTGTGCTCAGGTGTTTGCCTAGCCTGTGGTGTGGAGATCTTTCTATTTGAGAGTGCAGGCTTCCAAATGATTGACAGTGGAATCATCTCTTCTATTCATGCTTTCAGGTTTTCAGACTGAAAGCATGAATAGAAGAGATGATTTCACCAGACTCTCAATCATTTGGAAGCCTGCACTCTCAAATAGAAATATCTCCACACCAAAAGCAAGACAAACACCCAGGCACAAACAGACTCCCTCTTATATCTCCAGCTCAAACACACCCCAACCAGGCACCCAGATGAAACCTAGCTTCCTAATAGATAATAGCCGTCCTTTCACGCGAAGCCAAGCTGCACTGAAAGCCTCCAACACAGGAACAGAGTGTTGCCAGCCAATCCAAGCCACAAAACAGACAGAAGAAACCAGAAACACCAATCAAACAAACCCCATGTCCAATAAACACAGACCAAGACTTCCAACCAATCAGGATGTAGAAAAAAACATCCTGGCACAACAAAAGGCTAGCCTCAAATTTAAAACCTTTGATAGCCTGACCCGCATACAAACTCAATACAGAAGCCTGATGATGGCAGATGAGATTCTGCTGAAACGTTGCTACAACTTTAAAAGCACTACAATGACGTGGGATAATACCTGAAGGAAGCTGAACTGCATTCATATATATATATATCCCTGAAACCTTTTATTCTATTTTTACATTGCTTTGAGACATTAAAAGGGTATTCAAACAAACTTCCTTATCACCCATCCCCTCCCATTTGTGACTGTATGACTGTCAACTTTGTCACTTGTATCCTTATAATTTATATTATATTATATTTCCTAGTATGATTTGATTGCTTATTGTACCCTATGACTATTATTAAGTGTTGTACCTTATGATTCTCGACTCTTGATGAATGTATCTTTTCTTTTATGTATATTGAGAGTATTTACAACAAGACAAATTCCTTGTGTGTCCAATCACACTTGGCCAATAAAGTATTCTATTCTATTCTATTCTGTTCTATTCTCTACATTTGACTGGGACAACAAAGCAAGAATATGGACTATAAGAAATTACAAGAGAGTCTTGGAAAAGGGGTTTGGGGCTATTAGTCTCTTGCTTTCAACATTAAAAATATACCAGTTTAACCTATTTCCACCAAAGACATAGTATCTTGGGACCAACTTTAGCCAAACATCCAACAAAGTAATTATTAGTGGTGGTAGAATTACTTATACAACTAAAAATACCCCCACCTTGTATTTGGTAACATGTTTTGGGCCTAGATGCCAAATCCATCAAAATGGCTCTCAAGTGTTCCTCAGGAGAGATGTCCTGTACTTGGAAAGGTTCCACTGGAGCCACGACTTTAGAGAGGTAGAAGAGAGGAACTTGTAAGTAATAAGCAAAGTACAAAAGAGATGGTTTTGTCAAGGTAACATTAACAATAATTTCTTTTGATTGCCTCTCACAATTAGATGTGAAATCATACAGTGGTTTTGGTTTGAATAATGCCATTTCTTTTCATCCTATCTTGTCCACTATAATCTGGGTCACGTAACCTCATCAAAGGTAGGCTGGTCAATTTTGGATTTATTTTCCTTCCATTTTTCAGCCAGGACTCTAGTCATAAAATCATATTTTGCCTGAATGCTTTGAAAGTTATGGGAGATTTTTTTTAGAAGGACTTTGTGCAGTACATATCTACTAGGTCCTATAGAGATACCATGTTTCACTCAAAATAACACTAAGTCTTATCTTATTTTTTGCTCCAAAAGACACATTATGACTTATTTCCAACTTAAATCTTATTTTGGGAGAAATATGGTACGAAATGCATCTGTCTGGTAGATAATCTTAACTGGAGTTTATTTTGGGGGTAAGGCGAAATTATTACCAGCATCCTGAAAAATCATGCTATGGCTTATTTTCCAGTTGGGACTTATTTTGGGGAAAGCATAGTAGTAGGTTCTGGAAGGTCACAGCAAATGACACAACCCAGCTGATCTTGAAAAGAACTAAGTACAGAAAAACCTCAACTGAACTTAAAATTTCTGTTGCTAAAGCCCATGTCACACTGCCCAACGGATGCAAAAAGGACACAGCGGACGAGCAAAATGTTCCATCCATTGTTATCCCGCTCTCAAAAGGGGCTAAAATTTGCATAACCGGAGCGGATAACACGGATGTGGGGAGGATGCAGGGCGGATGCAAAGTGGATGCGGAAAGGAAGCCTAGCGGATGGAAGCGGATGGGAGCAGATGGCACATCTGCAGGGCTTCCGGGGGGCCTCAGCGAAGCGGACACAGAACGGATACAGCGGATGCAGAACGGACGCCGAGCGGATGAAGTGGATGCACAGCGGATGCACAGCGGAAGCCTAGCGGATGCCTGGCATTAATTGCGCATGCGGGGAGGATGCATTGCGTCAGCCCCACGGATATAACGGAAGCAGCTCGGAAGCAGGTCGCCATTCAGAGGAAAGACCTGCTGCCGGACGGATTGGCCGCTTTGCCTGCCCTGCCTGCATGTCTGCCTGCCAGCCTTGCTGCCAACCTTGCTGCCAGCCTCCCTGTCAGCCAGCAACCCCACAACCTTGAGGAAGCACAGCAAGCCTCAGCCATCTGCTGCCAGCCCTTGCAAGAGGGACAGGGCTACCATCCCGCCCCCTGGCCCTCACTCTGGTTCTGCTGGGGCTTCTGCAGCACGGGCTCGCTCTTCTGGGGCTGGGGCTTCTGCTGCTTCTGCTTCTGGAGGAGCTGATGACAAGCACTCCAGCACCAGCCACCTCCACAGGACCTGGACCCTTCAACCCTGAGACTGAGCGACCAAGAGGAGTGCCAGAGACTCATTTTTTTTTATAGCTTGTTGTTAATAAAGTCTAGTTTTGATTCACACACTTGCTTCATTTCTTTTTTTTAATAAAGTCTTGCTGGAAACTTTTAGAAATGGTTTAAGCCTTTGCATACTTATGGGATGGGTTAAGATAGCAGTGGGATGGGTTGAGATAGCAGTGGGATGGGTAGGGATACCTTTGGGATGGGTAATAGCTGTGGGATAGATAAACCTCCAGTGCAAGCATAGTGGGACTGTATGATCCACCCTCCCAGGTGCCACACCTATGGCCCTTTATTATCAATAATAATGTAATAATTATCCACACATGTCAACATAAACACAACTCTTTATTAAACGCCCTGTTCATTGTAGGCCAACCAAACATACATGGCCCAATCTCATCCGTGTGATGAGACAGGCTGAAGGAAGCATCCATTAAGCATCTACCATCCTGTCTTGCCACTCCACGGCTCCAGCTGGGGAGTTGCACCAGTGTCTCAGGAGGTTGCGCTGCTTCTTCCTTTCATGTGAGGCACTGTTGGGGCCTTGCACATCTTCAATGTCGATCAGATTTCGCCCTTGCCTCCATTCCCCAGGCTCCATGTCCCCATTGCCTTGCTGGAGGTCCATGAGCCTGTTCTGCAAGACTGGGTAGCGGGTGCGCATGAGATTGTGCAGGATGCAGCAAGCTTCCATGATCCTCCTCACGGTCTCTAGGCAATGCTGCATGGTGGTGAGAAGTACCTGGAATCTGTTGGCCAGGATGCCAAAGGCGTTCTCCATCACCTGCCTTGCCCTGGACAGCCTGTAGTTGAAGATCCTCTCTTCACAGGTGAGGAGTCTGGAGGTGTAGGGCTTCATGAGGTAGGTTATGAGGGAGAAGGCATCATCACCCACGATGAAGAAGGGCACATCTTGTGTATCGTTGGGCAGGGGTTCTGGATCTAAGAAGCCCACGATGAGGTTGCCTTCCAGCTCCTCCTTGAGGTGACTGGCGTTGTATACCTGGGCATCTGAAGATGAGCCGTTGCCTGAAGCATTGATGTACATGAACTTGTAGTCAGCATCGACCATGGCAAAGAGGATGATGCTGAAGAAGCCCTTGGAGTTGAAATAAGTGGACCCCGACTTGGCTGGAGCTTTGCAGGCCACATGCTTACCATCTATGGCTCCAACGGTGTGTGGTAAGTTCCACTTCTAATACCACTGCTCTGCAACTTTCTTCCATCCTTCTTCAGTGGAGGGGTACTGGAGGAGCTCCTCCTTGTATTCTTCGATGATGGCCTGCACCACTTCTCTGACCACAATGCTGATGGTGTTAGATGGCACCCTCCAGCCGTACTGCATGCTCCTGTAGGAGGTCCCTGAGGCCAGGTGGCGCAGAGTGAGTGCCACCTTGAGCCCAGGTTCCAGGCTGGGCCGGAAGCTGGTGTTTACCTTGGTCAACCTGGGTGTCAGCCGCTGCACAACTTCGTCAAAAATGGCTGGAGGCATCCTCATGAAGTTTTGCAATGCACGAGTGTCTTCGTTACTGAGCTCCACCATCAGCTTGTTGTACAGTCTGTCCTCTGCTCTTCTGGTGAACCATCTTCGGATCCAGACTCTTTTTGGGTGGCTCCTTTTCTTCTCACAGTAGAGTTCACAGAAACTGCAGATGGCTTCGCACTGTTGCAGAACGATGGTGGCTGCCAAAAGGACTTTGTTACAATCCACGGTGGACTTGACTGGATGCTGTGGAAGAGGAAGAGCCAGATGAAGGCTGCAGAGGTCTGCACCACTGGGCTGCTGTTTGAAAGTGAGATGCAGGCGAGTTGCTCCCCCTTTTTATAGGCAGTATAGGTTTTCTGCTAGGCATCCTCTAGGCATCCTCTAGGCATCCTCTAGGCATCCTTAATATCCGAGATAGGTCCTTTCTGTGAACGTTTTTTCCATTTTAAACGCTTTGTTTCCGTTCTGCATCTGCTAGGCATCCGTTAGGCATCCGTTCTGCGTCCGTTCCGCTTCCTCCCTGCGTCCAGGTGGATGCAAGTTGCGCGGATGCACAGCGGATGCCTAGCAGATATTGCGGATGCGTAACGGATGCGTAACGGATGCCTAGTGGATGCCTAGCAGATGCAGAACGGACGAACTGGATACATTTTCCACGCAAAAGTTTTGGGCAGGCCAAAACATTTGGAGCAGATGAAACATCCATAAACGGATGCTGGACGGATAGAGAGGAAGCCAAACGGAGGCAGTGAGTACATCGCATTTTCGAACAGATGGCAAGGTTTTTTGTCCGTTTTACATCCTCTTTGCATCCGTTGGTTCAGTGTGACATGGGCTTAAGCAAAATATTTGTTAAATGAAATTTGTCCCATTTTAAGATCTTTCTTGCCACAGTTGTTAATTGAATCACTGTAATTGTTAAGTGAGCAACATAGTAGTTAAATGACTCTGGATTCCCTATTGACTTTGCTTATAAGGTAATCATCTGACCCTTAGATACTGCCAATGTCATAAATATGAGTCCAAGGGTATGAATCTTAATCACATGACCCTGGGGAGGCTATAATGGTCATAAGTGTGAAAAATTGTCATAAGTCATTTTTTTCAGTGCTGCTGTAACTTTGAACAGTCACGAAATGAACTATTGTAAATTGAGGACTATCTGTACAGTCAGATGAGATGGGAAATCTACAGCTATAAGAAGTTTTTTGTTTTTTTTAAAGTCAATGGCAAACTGCTTGCATAAAACAAAACACAACATGGATGTTTGCATTTAGACCCCAAGAGTCAAGTTTGACTCATCAGCTTATAAAGGTGATGCTTGTGGAATTTACTGGAGTACAATCCCAGCCACAAAATTATATAGTGGATTATAGTTTAAGATTTATAAACTGCCTCATATTCTTTAAAGTATACTAAATCAAACATAGTATAAAACATAATATTATAACAATAAAAAACTGTGATCAACAGTCAAGAAGAGGGAGCATCCTTTCAAATGTGGAAATTATAAAAGCATTGAGTGACACCACTGCAATTACTTGAAATGTGTCAAGGTTCTCCATCTCAGAAACTATGTCAATTTGAGTTTTCAGCTTTTATTTATACTAATTAGTTAACATCTATCTTTTTTTCTAAACTAATTATTCTTGAGCTCCACATACAGTATTCGCTGAAACTATGCTTTGATCTGCAAATGTATAGCAAATTTTTTCTTTAAAGCAAGCACCAAAAACTATATTTAACCTTGTTCTTTGTGGCCTCCACTTAAAAGGTATTTAGTCAATTTTTAAACCTGGGTTCTTTGAGATTGTTGAAAAATGGACAAGTTGATATTGTTTTGTTTCATATCCAATACAGTAGTTTAGACTGTCGTTCTATTAAAAAGTGAATTCCATTGAGTTCCAAGATAGAATAGGGCAGTTTTATATCATAAGATGGTTCCTCTTCAGCATTTGCACACAAACAACTTTAAGTTGTACAGGAGAGTGGTTGAAGTACTACAAGTTCTCTTTTGTGAAAGTGATATTTATTATTCTTTGTGGAGGAAGGAGAGAAAACAAGACTTCAGCCCTGTCTTTTATTTATGTTCTGTAACTAAACCATTTTTATAAAAAAAAAAAAGCCAGTTCTGTTGAAACAAGAAATCTGTTTTATATTTTGACTGCCTATGTATCACTACAGATATTTCTGTAGACAGCAGTTCATGTTCTGATTGGCCTGGCAATCACTTTATAGCATTTTATCTGACTGATTAATGTGCCCCAGGTCAAAAAGGATGAGGATGAGGAATCCCAATTTTATTGATATTAAATAAGTTAGTCTATAAAACATCAAACCCATTCTAAACAATCTGCAATCAATGCTGGGTATCAACACTTGCTCCCCTTTAAAAAATTTCATGTTGCTCTAAATGAGTACTATCTACATTTTAAAAGCAATAGTCTTTTTTCTATGAAAAGCCACAGCAAAAAAAAAAAGCTGGAGCATTCTGACATTGCCAAAATGCTAGATAAGGAAAGAGTTGAACAAGGAAACCTGAATGTTGAAAGAGGGTGAAAAGTGAAGAAATGGAGATGAGAATAGCAATAAAAAGCAATTTAGCTTAAGCAACATTTTTTTTTCTTTTTTCTTTATCTTTTCTGCTCTCATACTTTTACAAATTAGCAAGGATCAAGTCTTGAAAACCAATTAGAAATAAACTAGGATTATAATCTTGGACATAAAATGCACACTGGCATTTTAAACTAAGTTTAAATCATGGCTACAGGTTGGGAATAATTGCAAAAAAATGTGTATAAAAAGAATTTGTTTGAGAGTCAGTAACTGCCAATGGAAAATCCATGGCTTCTTTGAATATTTATACTAATGTTTGGAAACTGGTTACATTTTCACTCTTTTTGAATTAGCAAAGCTGATTAGCATAGGTGACTAAACTCTATTAGGAGAAGATTGTTGAAAATCCAAGGTCTAGAACAGCCAAAGCCCTCCACATACCAGCTCATGAAAAAGTTATTTCTTTTAGAGCTAATTAGTTAGGTTCTGCCTTGTGTATATAGTACTTTCCTAAGCTTCTATAAATGTGCATTTTTAATCATGATTCACAGGGAAAGGAAGCACTTATTCTTATCAAAACTTTCCCACAGAATACAATTTGAAAAAAAAACTAACGCTATTTTCTGTATAAAAATATATCCATCATATTCTATATGTACAGCGGAGTATGTATGCAAAAGATTTCTTTTTTCTATATTTCTCTTTTGTTTTGCCCATATGTTTTATACACAAGATATATAGAAAGGGAATTTAAAAGTTAGTGGCTAAAGTTTTATGAGCACTGGTCACATTGCATGAGACTTCATAAACCATTTTTACAAATTTTGAATTAATGTTGGGGCAGAAAATCTTATCTGTCATTTTTCCTGTGGTTGGCAGCCTTCAGTATTTATCCAGAGAGTATTTTTTACCTCTGAACTGGGGGTGGGTGAGAAATCTGTCTTAATGTTTGCTATTTAATCCAGGCAAAACACATAACTTTGGCTTAATATGAGCTAGAAAGTCTACAATTCACTTAGTTCATAATGAGAGGAGGCCCAGGGATGCTTATTTCACTGAGATGCTTCGAAATCACTATCTAACTCAGTGTTTCCCAACCTTAAGATACGTGGACTTCAACTCCCAGAATTCCACCAGATACCTTGAAGTTGCAAAGATTGAGAAACACCAATCTAACTCTTCACCAGATAGAAATATGAACCACTCTATCTTTTGTTTTGTAGAAATTTAAATAAGTGGAAGATCTTTTGTATTAAACCCTCCATCAAAAATGAGCTTTGGGAGAGTACTTTGCAGATGCTGATTTCTGAAAACATGAGCATATGTCCAAATTAAAGATGGCATGTAGAGCACTTGGAGAGGATTCCCCTTTTACTTAAGCTAATCATTTTGCACTACATGTGCCCAAGGAAAAAATGTTTACCTGGGATGGCTACGGTTAACCTTTTTTCCTTGCTGAGACGGTGCCCATGGAAGGATTCATTCATGGAAATGGGGCCCCTCAGAAGAAATGACTCTGTGGAGGTGTGATCTGGGGGGGTTCTTAATAAAGGCAGTAGATAGGTCCCTGAAGTCCTGGAATGGCTCTGATCACAAGGGGAAGGTGAGAATTGTCTTGCAGAAGATCCAAGAAAAAAATACATACGGAAACAAAAGAGTTTTTACTTTAATTACTGAGCAATGGCCCCTGGAATTAAATATCACACATCACCCACCCTCCTGAGAAATCACCCAAAATATTGCTAATATCTTCTATAATTGCTGTCACCCAATAATAGTATGCTATCACCCCATAATAGAATGCTCGGGAGGGATTTTGTATATCTTAGGAAAAATAACAGGTAAAGGGTTCAACTTGAGTGATCAATCAAGCCAAGTCAATATTGTGATGTTCTAGCATTCATTCAATACAATCTATTCTTGCTGCCACTCATCACACTAGGGACAGCATCACTAGAGATGGTTTGTGAATGTTGCCAGGAATTAATGTTGTTCCACAGCAATGTAAATCTACTACAAATCAATATCATAAATACATTGTTGTGTATGGCTTGGTGGGTTACTGTCTGCTCTTTGTTTAAGATGGAGACTTCCTACATATTTACATAATTGTGGTTAACAGTTACATCGAACAGAACTAAACCTGTAGAAATACACACTTGAAGTGGTTGTTGGAAATTGTTCCTTACGGTAGTGCGGCCTTTAGTAGGATAACCATATATGGGTTTATCTTGGAGGCTCGTTCTTTGTGCTTTTTTTGAAACATACACTGAGAAGCACATGGGAATGAAAACACTTATACCCACTGAGGGAAATATATTAGCACCAAATTTTATTAAAATGTTCCCTTTTTTAGTGGATGTGCTTTTTTATAACACAGGCTCAGCCCTGCACCTGAGGTAGTCAGTTCTACCCAAACAGAGGGATTGAAGACATACAGAATATATTGAAAATGCTAAGACGGCATGAACTACAACTGTATCAAAAGGGACAAGAAAATACCATGACAGATGGAATTAACAGCCTATGTTTACAGTTTGAAAAGCCATTACTTCTCTCCTCTCCATCCCCAACCTCTTCTCATAAATATATATAATGTATTTGCAATTCAGTGGATGACCTTGAGTCAAGTCAGGCCATTGCACTGTACTATAAATAGGACTGCATGCATACCTTTTCCTCTGAGTGCCACTGCTGACCAGTATGTTTGGTGGTTGTGTGCCCTGACTATGCAGGAGGAAAGTGTCTATGGTTGACACGGTGGCTGATGCCTCCTCACTTACTTTAGGGCTGCCGATCTTGGTTTTCCCAAGTTTGCCTTTGCTCCGCCGGGACTGCTCATGATCAAACTCTAAGTCTTCCAAGCGTTGAGTCAGGGCGAGTTTTTGCTGGATAGCCATCCGCAGCAAAGAATCTAAGGTTTTTTTCTCATCCTCTGCAGCTGCCAATTGTCTCTGCATCTCATCCAATTGGGTGACATACTCATCACACCTGGAGGGAAAGAAGGAAAGAGGAACTGGTTAAGCTGTCTAGCCATACGTCCTGGCCAGCCTTTTTTCTTTTGCAAACATGAACCATGTGGACACCAGCATCAACACTTTCAAAGTGGAGAGAGGAGTCCTAAAAAGCAATTTCTCTGGGTTGCAGAAGCATCAAAATTCCTTTGAGGCACTTCAAGATAAAAAGGAATTTCCCATTGGTCAAAGTTGCAAATCTGCCAAATGGACATTTCTTCAAGGAGTACTATCCTTGAGTTGTTTATACCTCCACAAATTCTAGAGCAGCTTTTGTTCTTTCTGGCACATATTTTGCCCTAATCTCTACCATGGATATAATCTATCTAAACTTCTTTCAAACCAAATGAACTAAGAATAACCTGGGGACACAAATCCATAACAGAAAGTGTTGCAGGAAATTACAAGACTCAGACCTTGGAATCAGAAATAGTTTTATTTGCACAAAGGTTCAGAGCTATTTATCCAAGGCAACATCTAAACGCTTTTCTGTAGATTTGACACCACATTTATACATTTCAGAAGTACTAAACCACAGAAATATAACTTGTCAGCATTTTATTGGTTACTTTGAATTCCAGCTATCCCCCCCTCCCCTGTTGCTGGGTTAAAGGAGCTGAATTATTACAAATACTTTGCTAACTCATCTTGCTAAACCTCTAGCTTCCCGTAGCTCCACTGTGGTTTTGTTGCAAGTTAGACAATGTTTCCTGATTGACAAATATGGGTGAATGACCAATGGATAAACTTATGATCTGGCAATTTTCATTAATACACACATTTCACTATCAAAAGAACAATCTTTTATATCCTTCTTTATGTTCTGCCTTAAAAGAGCTGCCTAAGTCAGAGCACACCGGGAGACCCACTGTAATGAAATAGAGTCCTTGATTATCAATTGTGTCCTTTAACAACAGTTTGAAATTATGACAGTGTGTAAAAAAAAAAAAAAAGTCAACCCTGAAGCTGGCCTGATCAAAGCAATTTTGACCATTTCAGTGTTGCCACATGGCAGCTGAGGGATAGGGAGGGGGGATTTGAGATAGAGGCAATTTTGTAGCCAAAACATAATACTTTCTCTTGGGAACCAAGGACATTCTCACACCTGGACAGAGGAAAGCAGAGAGATGTTTCCCGGTCAGACTGCACAGTGACTGGACCATGTGACTGATTGTTTTGAGACAGTAGAAAATTGTTCACTTTTAATTAGGTGAAAACTGTAGGAGTTTTCAGAGTTGGTTTTCACCAGATATGTGCCAATATGACATTTCCAATAAAAGTATTATTTGAGGAATTTAGTTGCTTGCCATGGATTTATTACTTGGAACCCTGACAAAAAAAGCTTTGCAACTTTGCATTTATGACTGCCGCAGCATCTCCTAGCCATATGATTGTATTGGTGTGCTTTGCAACTGGCTTGCAGCAAGCAGTTAATAGAGAAAGCAGAAGTAAAATAGTTTTAAGTCCCACTTAAAGACCATGCTGATAAACTTAATGATCAAAGGGATGTGAGATCATAAGTCTGTTGCTGTCACATGATGCTTTGCTTAGTGACTGTGGTGCTAAGTCATGGAATTGACGGTCCCAATTGCAGTCATTAAGTGAGGGCTATCTGTACTCTTAATACCTTGTCATGTTGCTACCAATATGATACTATATATTATATATAGGAAGGGTCCCCAAACTTGGCAACTTTAAGACTTGTGGACTTCAATTCCCAGAATTCTGGAAGTCCACAAGTCTTAAAGTTGCCAAGTTTGCAGACCTCTGATATATAGTGTCTAATAAGTGTTTAGCTCTCTCTTCTCCCTCTCTGCCATGTATTAATGTGAAAATACTGTATTAACATTTATGAATAGGAAATATGCAAGACCATCTCAAAGCAGGACATAAAGGTCAAATAATTGTTCCAAATTACACGTTAGCTTCTGCAATAAGTTGGAACTTTCTGAATGGAAAAGACACATCAAGAGGTGCTTCTCAAAATGAGACACTGATATACAGAATACTTAAAAAGAACTATTCTGAAAAGCGGTTGTGAAATGAAGCCTAGAGGTATTTTGCACTGTTTCTATTTATTTTGATTTCCATTTATTTATTTCTGTTATTTTGTTATTTAAAAGTATTTTCCATGTTTCCTTTTATTCATAGACCGGCAAGGTACTGAAAGCAATTTTCTTTTGTTGGCTTTTGTTGCTAGTATAGTTCTTACTTTGAAAGTGAGTTCTGCTACATTTACCTGGGCTGTTTTCAGAATAGGAGGATGACTATTTCTTTTTTTTAAAAAAATATCTTAATGTTTGATGATCATTTACAAATTAAAGCAGAAAATATCCATGAAACCAAAATGGCATTTTTCCAGAGAGTCAAATACTGTGTTACTGTTTTAATCACTGAGTAAAGCATCTGTAATTTTATTGAAAATAGAGCCTGTTTGCTTATATATCGTTTACAAGCTAAGTTTTAGAAAATCACATTACGCTGCATTTAAGTGGAGTCTGACCCCATCATTTATCAAGGGCTCGAACTTAATTCTATAAATGTTTGAATGGCTAATTTAAGCAAGAGGTTATAAAATAAAACCAATGAGAAATAAGAAAGGTAGTTTTGTGCATGCAACATACAGCATCAACAGAATTGTAAAATAGTACTAAATAGTATAAGTGAAAGATTTCTTTTGAAAGATTAATTTACATTTTTTATTACTTCCTTTCACTAAAAGCAAAAGGCAAATGCTTCTTTTATGGAGCTCATAAACCTTGTTTAAAGTTAAAAATAACCAAGAAAAGAAATAACTTAAAAAAAAAAAAAACCTTGTTTAATTTGATAAAGTATGAGGTTAAAAGAGGTTGACATTTTAGAGGATATTTTTTTAAATCATATTTTGTCTTTGTTCTAAACTAAGAAGTCCGAACATTTAACTATTGTGGAGGATATCTATTGTTCTGTATACGCTATCTGTATGTTTATAACTTTCCATTTTCAAAGAGGGAGAGAGTCAGATTAGACTAACCATCAACTTAATTGGTATTCCAAGTTCTCACAGGCTAAGTATTATGCATAACAAAGTGTTCTTTCTCACAGGGGCCCTCAAATTCCTTTGTACCCTTAACTGTCTCCCTTATCAGGGCTAAAAAAATTATTTGTCAATGGCCAAATGTGTAATATGCTCATTTTTCAATCTCTACAACTCTTTATAAGAGTTTGGTTGATGTTCTTCTCTCATGATAACTGAAGAACAAAGACTCATTGTAACTTGCTAAGTTTCAATAAAATAATTCTTGGATCATTTCCAATTGCTAGTGTATTCTTAAGTAATTTTTTCCCCACCAGTGCATCTTGAAGTCCACTTTCTTTTCTTATCAGCTTCACGAGTCCAGGTTATGCTCATTTTTAACATTCTAAATAAATATTTAATCAATATAATTTAACAATTCTATTATTATTTAAAAAATAAATTAACAGGAAGGAAAGGAATAATCCCTACTGACTTTATTGTGACCTTCACAAATTAATACTGTAGAAAGGGAATTTCATGAGGACAGTGGTGTCACCCAGAAAGGAAAAAGGCCCAGGGGGAACATTAGGCCAGCCATGAAACAGGCTTGCATAGGAAAAGAAATTTAATAAAAGAAATTGAGAGGCGCCCCTAGACAAAAAGCCAAACAATTAAGAACATACCAAACCAGCCAAAAGACAGGAATTACAAATAGAAGAGCCATCAAAACTAAAAGAGATCAGGGGGAAAAACCGGTAATACAGGAAGCTGCCCCGCAGAGTCTGTTTTCCCACCTCCTTGAGGTTGCATTCTGGCAGAAAGAAAAAACAAACTCTGACAGGATTTGAATGTCAAAACCTTATACACAAAGGGAGGAAAAAAAAAAAGGTATAAGAATTGGGAACTTATCATTCAAGGCTAGCTAGCCCTGGGAACGCAGGGACGTTGTTTCTAGCCTTCCTGAGAATAAAAGATCCAGCTTTCAAGCAGTTGTCTGTATCCTTGCACCAGAGCTCTCCCAGCGGGAAAATTTGAACCCTCAGAGAAAGGTACTTTCAGCCTTTCAACAATACGATGGACAGAATAGAATCAAATTTCTAGGTTCTATCATATCTCAAGACCTAAAATGGACACCTAACATCAAAAACGTCATCAAAAAAGCACAGCAAATAATGTTCTTTCTGTGCCAACTCAGAAAGCACAAACTACCCAAGGAGCTGCTGACACAGTTCTACAGATGAATTATTGAGTTTGTCATCTGCAACTCTATAACTGTCTGGTTTGGTTCTGCAACCCTACAAGACAGACACAGACCTCAGAGGATAATTAGGACTGCAGAAAAAACAGTTAGAATAGAATAGAATTCTTTATTGGCCAAGTGTGATTGGACACCACAAGGAATTTGTCTTGGTGTAAATACTCTCAGTATACATAAAGAAAAGGTACATTCATTAAGAATCATAATGTACAACACTTAATGATAGTCATAGGGTACAATCAAATCATACCAGGAAACAGGCAAGTGGGAGAGGATGAGTGATGAGGAGTGGTGAGAAGATTAATAGTAATAGTTTGTAAATAGTTGAACAGTGTTGAGGGAATTATTTGTTTAGCAGAGTGATGGCTTTTGGGGAAAAAAACTGTTCTTGTGTCTAGTTGTTCTGGTGTGCAGTGCTCTATAGCATCATTTTGAGGGAAGGAGTTGAAATAATTTGTCTGGGATGTGATTAGTACCAACCTGCCTTCCATTGAGGACCTCTATACTGCGTTGAAAGGTGTCAAAATGCCTTTCTTTCGAGGATTCAATTTTCCCGCTGGGAGAGCTCTAGTGCAAGGATACGGACAACTGTTTGAAAGCTGGATCTTGTCTAGTTTTCTTAATTAAGCCCATGTCACACTGCCCAACGGATGCAAAAAGGACACAATGGATGAGCAAAATGTTCCATCCTTTGTTATCTGCTCTCAAAAGGGGCAAAAATTTGCATAACCGGAGCGGATAACACGGACGCGGGGAGGATGCAGGGCGGATGGAAAGCGGATGCGGAACGGAAGCCCAGCGGATGGAAGCGGATGAGAGTGGATGGCGCATCCGCTAGGTTTCCGGGGCACCTCAGCAAAGCGGACGCAGAACGGATACTGCGGATGCAGAGCGGACGCCGAGTGGATGAAGCGGATGCACAGCAGAAGCCTAGCGGATGCAGAGCAGAAGCCGAATGGATGCCTGGTGTTAATTGATCATGCGGGGAGGATGCATTGCGTCAGCCCCGCGGATATAATGGAAGCAGCTCAGCAGCAGGTCGCCATTCAGAGGAAAGACCTGCTTCCAGACACATCAACTTCCTTGCCTGTCCTGCCTGTATGTCTGCCTGCAAGCCTTGCTGTCAGCCTTGGTGCCAGCCTGCCTGCAAGCCTTGCTGCCAGCCTTGATGCCTGCCAGCCTTGCTGCCTGCCAGCCTGCCTGCCAGCCTGCCTGCCAGCCTTGGTGCCTGCCTCCCTGCCAGCCTTGGTGCCTGCCTTGGTGACAGCCTTCCTGCCAGCCTTGGTGCCAGCCTGCCTGCCAGCCTTCCTGCCAGCCTTGCTGTCTGCCTGCCTGCCAGCCTTGGTGCTTGCCTGCCTGCCAGCCTTGCTACCAGCCGGTCTGCCTGCCAGCCTTGCTGCCTGCCTTCCTGCCAGCCTTGGTTCATGTCTGCCTGCCAGCCTTGGTGCCGACCTGCCTGCCAGCCTTCCTGCCAGCCTTGGTGCCTGCCTCCCTGCCAGCCTTGGTGCCAGCCTGCCTGCCAGCCTTCCTACCAGCCTTCCTGCCAGCCTTGCTGTCTGCCTACCTGCCAGCCTTGGT
>BLBF01000055.1:19119285-19137351 GCA_015471245.1 Laticauda colubrina | reverse complement strand
TGTACACTGAAAGGATCTGCACCAAAGACAAATTCCTTGTGTGTCCAATCACACCTGGCCAATAAAGAATTCTACTGAATTGGCTGAAATGGGAAGCATTTGTCCTGGATATGGAGAAGATTGATAAGCAAAACCACAGGAGTTCTTAGAAGAACATGCTTAAAAGCTGATTTCTAGGAGGAAGGTGTTTGGGTCTCTGGGTACTTTGCTTACCTGCTGCTGAGCAGACTTTTGTTAGTTCCTTTTTATGACACCCAGTAAAGAATAAAAGCTTCCCAGGAAAGAATAAAAGCTTGACATCATTCTGGGCTATGGAAAGACCCACCTTTGTTCAAATCTGAATAGAAGTGTGACTCAAGGAGACTTGGTTCTTGACTCTTTCTCCATGCAGAGCCAAACCTAAACTCCTGCTTAACTAGTTAAACTCCTGTCTTAACACTTTGTTTCTGTACCTGGTTGCAAACATGGCTCTCAAGGATGAGAAGGTTGCTGCATCTTCTTTCAAAGCTTTTAATTCATTGCGCAGTTTAGTCATCGTTTCTGTTACCATGGCTTTCTCGTTCTCATATTTATTCTTCAGGTTCGCCAGGGCCACTTCTGCTGTCTGAAACAGATACAGGTCTTAAAAACACTCATTAAAGAAAACTTGGAATTTTTTTTCTTCGCTGGAAAGAAAGGTGACCCTAATATAATTAATCATAAAGGGCCTAAAAGGAAGCAAGAAGACTTCCTCAACTGAACAATATAGAACAGTGTTTTTTAAATTTGACAACCTTATGACTGATGGATTTCAACTCCCAGAATACCTCACTATTCCAGGTAAGGACTTCTGGGAGTTGAAGGCCACACATCTTAAGTTGCCAGGGTTGAAAAACACTGACTTAGAAAGGAGATACACATTGAGAAAATCTCCTTCTTTTCTTCTCCATTAAGATGTTAAAAGATGGGGAGGGAGAATAAAGTTTAGGAATTTCAGATGGAAGGAACTTTTTAGTGACATGTGATTAGAGCAGAAGATTTTAAGAAAATATTTTATGTATTGGAATGGAGAATTTGAAGGATATATATACTGTAGTTAAAACTAAGATAATTTTAAGTTAGACATCACATCTGAAGGGCACCAGGCTAGGAAGGCTGATTTATGGGAAAGGCTGATTTATACTGTAAGAATCATACCAACATTCAATACATAATATATGCTAGTGCTTAATTTCTGAAATTTACACCTTTTAAATATGAACAATCCTATAATCAGGAACTTCATGAAATAGTATTGTAGGATGAAATATCATATTCATAAGCCAGCCCTGTAACTCTCTTTATTTATGAAACTCACAGCCTCACCAGAAGCCAGAATATACTAGATTGCAAGTAAGAAGAAATAATGGAGCAGAATCCCTTAAATTTCTTTTGGCTGATATTTAATAGCCAGATAGTTTCAGCCAGGTTGAAACTGATAAAAACATCTCTCTCACAAAGAATAGAAAACAGGTAAAATCCCTTTAATGTACAGAGCTTTCCTGAATGCACAAATGTGGTGCCCCAAGATTAGTTTATAGGTGCACATAAAAGGGAAAAGATCTATATATACAGTGAAGTGAGATAAGGACAATTTCCCCTACTGGAGCTGCATGCCCACCAGAATAAAGATTTCAGATGACACATTCACAAATTTCACAAAGGAGCAATTTTCCTATAATATGACCAGTCTCAACAACACCCCTAATTTGTAACTACCTCAATTGTTGAATTCTATGCTATCAAATAAACTATAGGTAGTCTTCAATTTAAAACAGTTCATTTACTGACCACTCAAAGTTACAACAGCACTGAAAAAGTGAATTATGACCATTTGTCACAATTCTGACCATTTCAACATCCCCGTGGTCATGGGATCAAGATTCAGATGCTTGGCAACTGACTCATATTTATGATGGTTGCAGCATCCTTTGATCATGAGGTCACCTTTTTGCAACTTTCTGACAAGCGAAGTCAAAGGGGAAGCCAGATTCACTTAACAACCATGTTATCAACTGAGCAACTGCAGTGATTCACTTAAGACCCTGTCACACTGCCCAACGGATGCAAAACGGACACAACGGATGAGCAAAATGTTCCATCTGTTGTTATCCGCTCTCAAAAGGGGCAAAAATTTGCATAACCGGAGCGGATAACACGGATGCAGGGAGAACGCAGAGCAGATGGAAAGCGGATGTGGAACGGAAGCCCAGCGGATGGAAGCGGATGGGAGTGGATGGCATATCCGCGAGGCTTCCGGGGGGCCTCAGCAAAGCCGATGCGGAACGGATACAGCGGATGCACAGCGGATGCACAGCGGATGCACAGCGGATGCACAGCGGATGCACAGCGGATGCACAGCGGATGCACAGCGGATGCAGAGCGGAAGCCTAGCGGATGCACAGCGGAAGCCTAATGGATGCCTGGTATTAATTGTGCATGCGGGGGGGATGCATTGCGTAAGCCACACGGATATAAAGGGAAGCAGCTCGCACGTGGCCAGCATTCAGAGGAAAGACCTGCTGCAGGATACATTGAGTCCTTGCCTGCCCTGCCTGCATGCCTGCCTGCGAGCCTTGCTGCCAGCCTCCCTGCCAGCCTCCCTGCCAGCCTTGCTCTCTGCCTGCCTGCCAGCCTTGCTGCCAGCCTGCCTTCCAGCCTCCCTGCCAGCCAGTCTGCCTGCCAGCCTTGGTGCCTGCCTGCCTGCCTGCCTTCCTGCCTGCCTTCCTGCCAGGCTTCCTGCCAGGCTTCCTGCCAGCCTTGGTGCCAGCCTCCCTGCCAGCCAGCAACCCCACAACCATGGGGAAGAAGCGAAAGTCTCAGCAACCTGCCGCCATCCCTGGCAAGAGGGACAGGGCCACCCTCCCACCCCCTGTCCCTGACTCTGCTTCTGCTGGGACTTCTGCTGCTCGGGCTCGCTCTTCTGGTGCTGGAGCTTCTGCTGAAGCTGCTCCTGGCAGTGGTGCTTCTGCTGCTGCGTACTCTGCTGAAGCTGCTCCTGGTGGTGGTGCTTCTGCTGCTGCGTACTCTGTTGAAGCTGCTCCTGCTCGTCCTGCTCATCCTGCTCGTGCTCCTGGACTTGCTCATACTGCTCATCCTGCTCGTGCTCCTGGTCTTGCTCGTCCTGCTTGTGCTCCTGGTCCTGCTGGTGCTGCTGCTGCTGCTGCTGCTGCTGCTGCTGATGATGATGATGATGATGATGATGATTATGATCCTGCTGGTGATGATGATGATGATGATGATGATGATGATGATCCTGCTGCTGCTGCTGCTGCTGATGATGATGATGATGATCCTGCTGGTGCTGCTGCTGCTGGTGGTGGGGAGGAGCACCCCTACCACCTGAGAGCCCCTCTGATGAGGGCCCATCTGGTCCTGCCAAAAGGAGGAAGAGGCATATGCGGGGACAGGAGAGGAAGCAATACTTCATCGAGGAGGAACATGAGGATGAGGTGCTGGAGTGGCTGAGAGAGAATGACTATCTGTGGCGGAAGGGACACTGGCTGTACAGGGACACCAAGTGGAAGCAGGCTGCTTGGAGAGAGAGGGCGGAGAGTATGGGTTACACTTCGGAGGTGCTCCTCGGCTGGTGGAAGCACATGCACACTTGGTACGGGAAGCTGCACCTGAAGAAATCTGGCCACGGTTAAGCTGACGGACAGAGAGACCTACGTCATGGCCAGGTGCAGCTTCCTGGAGAGTGAGATCCACCACCGAGGAGCACCAGCAGCCCCTCTCACTACCCTCTCTCTCCGGCAGCCTGCTGAGAGCCAGTCCTCTTCTGGCCGAGAGTCAGCTCCTGTCTCCAGGCAGGTTTCTGTGGAGCGTGCCACGGCGGAGAACCTGCGGACAGCTGTTGTAACTGTGGTGGAGCGCGTGGAGGACTCCCTGGTGCGGTGGGAGAAAGGAGACATTGAGTCCACCACAGTCGTAGCCGCATCCACCCCCCCCAGCTCCACAGAAAGGCAGAGAGCCAGACAGCAGGAGGGGCAGAGCCACACTGTCCTGCTGGAGATCAGGGACACCATCCGCACCAGCATAGATCTCCTCTCTCAGCTGGTCAGCACTGATTCCTCATCCTCCAACCACAAGCCCTTCCTCACCTATGTCAACCAGACCCTCAGGAACATGGAGGAACCCCAGTACCAGGTGGTGAAGGACCAGATCACCGAGCTGCTTCACAACCCTCCAGATCCAGAGGAACCTGCTCCCACCCAGTCCAGGTCTGCTCCTCCACCTCCACCCCTGGTGATGTCCCTCCCATTCCAAGGCTTCCCACAGCCCCTCACCTACCAGGGCTACCGCTACCAGGAGGTCCAGCAGCACAGGCAGCAGCCCTTCCCAGTCCAGGCACAGAGTCATCGGACGACACCGTTGCCACCTGTTCCACTGATGCCACCGATGCCACCCACGACAATGATGCCACCGACGACAGCGATGCCACCCATGCCAGTCCTCATCCAGCTGCAGACCAGACAGCCCCACTATACTACTCCTTCCTCCACCCCACAGCCAAGCCCGGCCTCAGTACATCTCTCATCAGTATTGGGGCTGACACCCCATGGCATGGAGGAAGGACCTCTCAGCATCACGGGTCTGAGCCAGCTATCTGAGAGCTTCCTCAACACACTGTCCCCTGTTGTCCTCTCGGGGCCAGGCACCCCAATGACGATACAGACCAGCACTCCAGCACCACCCACCTCCACAGCACCTGGACCCTTCACCCCTGAGACTGGGAACACCTCCGAGTGACCAATAAGAGTGCCAGAGACTGGGTAGCTGGCTACCTGTGGACTTTATTTGGACACTTGACTTGGGTCATTTTTTTTTTACAGCTTGTTGTTCAATAAAGTTTGTCTTTGATTCACACACTTGCTTCATTTCTTTTTTTATCATAAAGTCTTGGTGGAAACTTTTAGAATTGGTTTAAGCCTTTGCATGCTTGTGGGATGGGTTAAGATAGCAGTGGGGTGGGCAGGGATACCTTTGGGATGGGTTAAGATAGTTATGGATAGATAAACCTCCAGTGCAAGCATAGTGGGACTGTATGGTCCACCCTCCCAGGTGCCACACCTTTGGCCCTTCATTAGTAAGCATTGATCCACACATTTGAACATAAACACAACTCTTTTTTCAATGCCCTGTTCATTGTAGGCCCACCCAACATACATGGCCCAATCTCATCCGTGTGATGAGACAGGCTGAAGGAAGCACCCATTAATCATCATCATTCTGTCTTGCCACTCCACTGCTCCAGCTGGGGAGTTGCACCAGTGTCTCAGGAGGTTGCGCTGCTTCTTCCCTTCACGTGAGGCTCTGTTGGGGCCTTGCACATCCTCAGTGTCTATCAGGTTTCGCCCTTGCCTCCATTCCCCAGGCTCCATGTCCCCATTGCCTTGCTGGAGGTCCACGAGCCTGTTCTGCAAGACTGGGTAGCGGGTGCGCATGAGATTGTGCAGGATGCAGCAAGCTTCCACGATCCTCTTCACGGTCTCTGGGCGATGCTGCATGGTGGTGAGAAGTACCTGGAACCTGTTGGCCAGGATGTCAAAGGCGTTCTCCACCACCCGCCTTGCCCTGGACAGCCTGTAGTTGAAGATCCTCTCTTCACAGGTGAGGCATCAGGAAGTGTAGGGCTTCATGAGGTAGGTTCTGAGGGAGAAGGCGTCATCCTCCACGATGAAGTAGGGTACATCTTGCGTGTCGTTGGGCAGGGGGTCTGGATCTGGAAAGCCCATGATGAGGTTGCCTTCCAGCCCCTCCTTGAGGTGACTGGCGTTGTATACCTGGGCATCTGAACTTGTAGTCAGCATCGACCATGGCAAAGAGGACAATGCTGAAGAAGCCCTTGTAGTTGAAATAAGTGGACTTGGGTGGTGCTTTGCAGGCCACGTGCTTGCCATCGATGGCTCCAACAGTGTGTGGGAAGTTCCACCTCTGATACCACTGCTTGCAACTTTCTTCCATCCTTCATCAGTGGAGGGGCACTGGAGGAGCTCCTGCAGGTATTCTTCGATGATGGCCTGCACCACTTCTCTGACCACAATGCTGATGGTGTTGTGTGGCACCCTCCAGTCGTACTGCATGCTCCTGTAGGTGGTCCCTGAGGCCAGGTGGCGCAGAGTGAGTGCCACCTTGAGCCCAGGTTCCAGGCTGGGCCGGAAGTTGGTGTTTGCCTTGGTCAACCTGGGTGTCAGCCACTGCACAACTTCGTCAAACATGGCTGGAGGCATCCTCATGAAGTTCTGGAATGCCCGAGTTGTCTTCGTTCCTGAGCTCCACCATCAGCTTGTTGTACAGTCCGTACTCTGCTCTTCTCCCGATCCATCTTCGGACCCAGATGCTTCTTGGCCGCCTCCTTTTCTTCCTGTAGTAGAGTTCACAGAGCCTGTAGATGGCTTCGCACTGTTGCAGAAGGATGGTGGCTGCCAAAAGGACTGTGTTATGATCCACGGTTGACATGACTGGATGCTGTGGAAGAGGAAGAGTCAGATGAAGGCTGCAGAGGTCTGCACAGCTGGGCTGCTGGTCTGAAAGTGAGGTGCAGATGAGTTGCTCCCCCTTTTTATAGGCAGTATAGGTGTCCCTTTGCATCCTCTAGGCATCCTCTAGGCATCCTCTAGACATCCTCTAGACATCCTTAATATCCGAGATAGGTCCCCTCTGCGAACGTTTTTTCCATTTTAAACGCTTTGTTTCCGTGCTGCATCCGTTCTGCATCCATTCTGCGTCCGTTCTGCTTCCTCCCTGCGTCCGAGAGGATGCGAGTTGCATGGATGCGGAACAGATGCCTAGCAGAAATAGCGGATGCATAACGGATGCGTAGCGGATGCAGAACGGATGATTTGGATACATTTTCCATGCAAAAGTTTTGAGCAGCTCAAAATTTTCTGAGCGGATGAAACATCAATAAACGGATGCTGGACGGATAGAGAGGAAGCAAAATGAAGGCAGTGAGTACATCGCGTTTTCCAACGGATGGCAAGCTTTTTTGTCCCTTTTACATCCTCTTTGCATCTGTTGGTGCAGTGTGACAGGGGCTTTAACAACTGTGACAAGAAAAGCTGTAAACTGGGGCAAGGTTTACTTAGCAAACGTTTCACTTGACAACAGAAATTTTGGGCTCATTTGTGGTCGTAAGCTGAGGAATACCTGTACTTTCTTTCCAAACAGCTCATCCAGTGCATTTCAATCAAACAATCAATTAGAATAGAGCTGGAAGGGACCTTCGAGGTCCTCTAGTCCAACCCCTGCTTAAGCAGGAGTCCTATACCATATTTCACGGATGGAATTCAAAAATCCCAGCAACCGGTTCGCTGCCCAGTTGCTGGATGGGTGTGGCCATGGTAGGCGTGGCCTACTGGAACTTCCGGGAGGACCGTTTTTCACCTTCCCAAGGGTCCAGAGGTTTCCCTGAGGTCTCTGAGAGAGTAAAAATGGCTTTCCCCAGGCTCTGGAGGCTCTCTGGAAGCCAGAAACAGGCCCATTTCCAGACTTCCTGAAGGCCCATTTTTCCCCCTCCCAGAGCATCCACACAGACCCTGCATTTACATGCATCAAAAATGGGCCATGTAAAGACTCCGGGGGGGAGATGGTCGATTCAAATATCGGTTTGGCAAACCAGATGTAAATGTAACACCCGGTTCCCTTCAACCAGTCCGAACCAGTAGAATCCTATCCCTGTCATATTTCTCTCACGATCCAGATTGAAATCAGACCAGAATTTTCTAACAGTATCAGAATTAAGGGTATCAATTTAATCCAAGTTGATTTGAAAAGTAATTAGCAACATGTACCTGCTTTTTTGTCTTCTGGGACCTCATACAAACGTAATATCCTTCTGTTTAATTTCACAAGAAGCTCAAAAGTAAACACAGCAACAAGAAGATGTAAAATCAATTGTAAAATTGCCCTTTAAGCTATTTTAACATACATAAATTATACACCTCATTATATAAAAAAAAGGAAATTAGAGTTTCCAAATTACCTGCTTGTTGGCTTTCAACACTGCCCGGAGGGTTGCTATCTGTTCCCGTTTTGTACTCAGCAGGGACTTTAGTTTCATTATTTCTTCCATTAAACCCTCCTTGTCCTTATCAATCATGGGTGCCAGTTCACGGGCTGCTGCACGCTGCCGGGACAGCTGCAGTGACCGGTCTACTGCTTTCTGCAAGTGCTTGATTTGGTCCCGTATTATGGCATTGAGGTTGTAAATATTCATGGGCTCTTTCCGAATGTCACTGGTGTCAGAAACCGGGGAGGAAGGAGGGGCTGTAATGACAGGAGAAATAGTGGGGGTCTTTGTTGGACTTGGCTCTATATTGGCTTCTGTGCTCTCTTTTGAACCCTGTTCTGTTGGCACCCTGACTTCTACAGGGAGTACCGTTCCTCTCCTGACAAGGCGTGGAGAAAGGAGTCCTCTTGGATCATCAGGTCCCTTTAAGCTCCCACTTCTAGTAACTCGACTTTGCCTGTAGTAATCCAGCATAACCCTATTAGGAGTCTCATTGTTACAGAGACAGACATGATGATAGAGCTGAGCCAACTCTTCGCTGAAAGTCACCAACTCATCTTGGGCGGCATTGAGGGTATTATGGTTCTCATTGGCAACGCCTGTAATCCTTTGCAGCTCCTTCTCCATCTGGACCATTTTCTCATGGCTTTCCTTCGTTGACTTTTCCAAGCTGGAGACCTGCTCATCGTAGATTTGGATCTTGCTCTCGTACTTGTCCTTTTCCTCGGTGTAGTTTTCAACACATTTATTGTACTTCTCTTTTAAGGCTTTGATTTCAGCTTTGAGGTCAATCACCTCGGTAACAGCTACTTTGTATTTACACTCTAGGATCTCCAAGCCATTGATGTCCACTTCATAATCATGGGTTTCTTCCCCAGAATCTCGGCCTTTCTCAAAATCAACTTCTTTCAACTCTTTGTGGCTTTGCAGACCCCTCATTGCGTTGACGTGTTCAGTGAGCCTATGGACCCGTTCGTGCTGCTCAGTGAGGGCCCCTTTGGTGTGCTCCAGCTGGGTCTGAGATTCCTGAAGATTAGCCAGCAGAATAGCTTTCTCACGCTCCACCTGCAATAACCCAGAAAAAGGATGTAAATATTTCCAGAAAGAATCTGGGGTACAAGAACTAGGGGCCCCTATAATTAAAGGTGCAGTTTAAACATTGAACCTTGCACAGATAATCCTCAACTTATGTCTGCAATTGAGCCAATTGTTTTTGCTGCTAAGTGAGACATTTGTTAAGTGAATTTTGCCCCATTTTATGACCTTTCTTGCCACAGTTGTTAAGTTCTTAAATTGGTAAGTGAATCTGGCTATTCCAATGACTTTGCTTGTCAAAGGTCGCAAAAGGAGATTACATGACCCCAGGACATTGCAACTGTCATAAATAGGAATTGGTTGCCAAGCATCCAAATTTTGATCACATGACTATGGGAATGTTGTAACAGTTGTAAGAATGCAAAAAGGTTATAGCTCACCTTTTTTAGCACTGTTGTAACTTTGAACAATCATTAAGTGAACTGTTGTAAGTTGAGGACTACCTGTACAAGTATCCTTGACTTACCACCATTTGTTCAGCAACTGTTCGAAGTTACAATGGCACTGAAAAAAAATAACTTATAACTGATCCTTGCACTCAGACTGTCGCAGCATGCCCATAGTCATGTGAATTTTGGGTTCTTGGCAATGAGCATGTATTTAGGATGGTTGCATGTTCCAGGATCATGTAGTTGCAATTTGTCACCTTCTGTTCTGATCCAGCCTTCGCAAGTAGTGATAAAATGTTTACGCATGAGTAACAGGGCAGTAACAGTCTTTTATTCACAGGGATAAACGAAAAATCAAATGTAATTAGTTCCAACTATTTAGCCAAGAAATCCGAATTGCTTGTTATATACTGGAAATGACAACTTGTCACTCCCAAATACCTCCTATTTATTGCCCAGCCAGGGAGGGGTTGGCTATTGTCTGCGTCTGCCTCTCCCTGAGAGCCAGCTTATTGCTTTCCTTTGCTCTCCTCTCCTTTCCTCTCTGCACATATGTGCATCCGGGATAGCCCCCATCTGTTCGTCCCCCTCACTCAGCTCAGCCTCAAAGACAGCTGCCATTCCACCTGGGGGAGGATGGAAGGCCCAGGCTCTGCCTCTGTCTCGGAGGCTGTTTCCTTCTCAGAGCCTTCCAAAGGCTCCAAATCGGCCCAGGCTCTCCCTCCACCTCCACCTCATCTGACTCTGCAGCTAGCTTGGCCAGCAGTCGAGGGGCCACAACACCTTCCTAGCTGGCTTGTTAGACTTAGAATAACTTCATTGTCAATTTGGATATTCACTAATTGGCATATGTTCAAATGAAATTTCATTGCATGCAGCTCTCAAAGGGTACCCACAAGCAAACTCAGTGGGGGAAGCCGGCTTTGTTTAATGACTGCTTGATTCTCTTTAAAACTGCGGCAAAGAAAGGTAGCAAAATGAAGTCTGACTCACTTAACAATTGCCTTGCTTAGCAACAGAAATTCTGGTCCCAACTGTGGTTGTAAGTCAAGGACTACATGTATCTGTGCATGGATGGCTGCACAGTTCAAGAAGCAATAGTCCTCCTCATTCAGTCACACTTCAGAATCAACCGCATACAGCTAAAAGAATCCAAGCTTTCTCAAATCCACTATTTCAAATGCTACTTGGTGGACAAGTGGACTGTGTATAAAATATAAGTCTCTGTAAGACTTTTTAAATAAATAAATAAAACATGATTCACTTTTCTATCACCTGAAAAAAGTTTAAATGCTTAAGATAATAGAAATAGCTTGAGTGGTATATCTCTTTTATTACTGCTTTGTCCTTATTGTAAAGCAAAGTTTCTCAGTCTTGGCAACCAGAAGAAGTGTGGGCTTTAATTCCCAGAATTCCCCAGCCATTAATCTTCAAGTTGCCAATTCTTAGAGAAACTCTATCCTAAAGCATCTCATGCTGCAGCAACAGCTGTGCAAGCTGATCAAAAACATGACCAACAGCAGTTCTTAACTAACAACCACAATTGAGCCTGAAATTTATGTTGCCAAGTGAGAAATTTGTTAATGAGTTTACCCCATTTTATGACTTCTCTTGCCACAACTGTTAAGTGAATCCCCACAGTTGTTAAATTGGTAATGTGGTTGTTAAGTGAATCTGGTTTCCCCGTTTGACTTTGCTTGTCTGAAGGTCACAGAATGTGATCACCTGGCCCCAGGACACTGCAACTGTCATAAGTGTGAGTCAGTTGCCAAGCATCTGAATTTTGGTCACATGACCATGGGGGTGATGCAATAGTGGTAAGTGTGAAAAAATGGTTATAAGTCACTTTTTTCAATGCCGTTGTAACTTTGAACCATCACTAAGTGAACTGTTGTAAGTCACTCCTTCTACCTCCTCAAGAATACAGTCAGCTATTAAAATGAAACTAAGAGGTATCAAACATTGCCCATAATTTTTTCAACTTTGAAAAACTTCAATGTACAATTTCAAATGAATATTTTAGTGCATTTTTAAAAAATCTAACAATTTAACTATAAAACTTACACTGACAAAAATCAACCATTTCAAATGTAAACATTTGAAACATTTTAACTTGTTTGATGAATGATATGAAACCAAATTTAGTTCGCTGCAGCGTAGTCATTATTTTTTCAAACCTCTTGATGCATACAAAATAATTTATGAAAACGTTTAATGGAAATATAACCAGAACACAGCTGAAGATTGACTGGTTCAATTTGTATCCTGCTGCAATTTCATAATGACCACTTAGTATGCAGCATGTGTGAAATCTGTGAAGCCCCTCCAAACAAAATGATTGAAAAACAAACCACCAAGATCATAGATGCTGTTATAAAATCTGGAAGTTGATACACAATTCTGGGTTGCAGGATAAAACAGTAAAAAATGTAGAAAAAATGTAAAAGAGGGCAACTCTTATAGAAAAAATGTAAAAGAGGGCAACCAAAGTGAGTAGAGGATTGTATTCTTTGCCTACAAGAAAAAAAGTTTTTTAGGTTTACAAAATTATTATTAAAGGGCTGCATGTTCAAAGTATGGGGAGTTGTACATGGTATGGAGAAAATCAACAGGAAGAATTTGTTTTCTTTCCCTATACAAATACTGAGACCACAAGTCATCCAATGAATCTTACTGGAACAAGGAATTAACTTGAGGAATGCATTAACATAAGACATGGCAATTGCCATTAAACTGATTATCTGTATAAGGGATAACCTTAGACTGTCTATACGATTGACCTCACCCCTTTCTTAAGAGGTCTGTAGGGGGCATGCATAAGTGCATCAATGTGCCTACCATCCCTGTCCTATTGCTTTTTTTCTTATATGTATCCATTTCATGTATTCATAACTATGTTTATACTTATACCTGTTAACTTATAATCAATTGACAAAATAAAATAAATAAATAAATAAATAAAATAAATCTCAGGAACTCTGGATTCCTAGCCTGCTGTTCCCATACCCAATCAGAACATAAAAGAGGTAGAGATCTTTTCCCAATTCATTCTATATGGAAGAAAAGTATGCTTGGGAATAATTTTGCAACACTTTCCGCATCCACATTCATACATGGTACAGAAGGAAAACATAAAAACTCATTGGTTCACAGTACTGGACCTGCCTACTCACAGCAGGTACAGAAAATCCCTTTTTTTAGTCATGTAAATGATGGGGCAAAAAGTTGAAGGGCAAAAGATGGGACAGGAACAGGATATTAAAGTGCAAAATAGACCTATAAAGTATTCCATTAGAAAGACAATCAGGTTCTGTAAAGAACATCAGAAATACTGATCAAAATATCTGTTTAGTAGGACTGTAAGAGGTAAATAAGCTCTTGCCTTAAAGCAAGGACACCCACATTTAGATGCAGATAGAGGGCAATATAACAATTGTCTTCTCCCAGTAAACAAACCAAAGCCAGTAATTATCTTTGTTAGCATCAGAAAGCCATAATTTGGGCCTTTGTCCATTCAGTTGGGTTTGCAAACTGCAAGTGACTGACCACCCTTGCCTTTCCCAAATGAATGGGAAGGTATAAAACATAAAGTTATAAAGTATTTTATAAAGTTATAAAGTATATTTAGATATAAATGTAACACTAATACGAATAAAATGACCAACTTTAAGACATGCTCAGTCACTCAAGCCCTCATCATCTCACTCTTGGGCTGTTTCAATGTGGTCTATACGGGGATTCTCTTGAAAAACATTTTGGAAGCTATAACTACTGCAGAGTGAGGCAGTGAGAGCAATTCTTGGGGTCTCTTTGGGAACAACTTGCATAAATAGCAGCTGCAGGGAATTAGTGTGGGAGAAGGAATGTCTACTATTTTGGCTTGTGATCTCTTTACTGGCCATTGTGAAAAACAAATGCTAGGCTTAGGTGGACCTTGGCTCAATCCAACAGAATTATTTTTATTATTTTATGTTTGGTGGGCTACAAAAAAAGTAGTAGTGAAATGGCAGTAGCAATTAAAAACTGAATCCGACAAAGAAAGTGAAACATCGATAGAATATGTGTAGCTGAGGGGTCCTTAGTGGTCCTTGAGCTTGGTGGTTTTCTTGCAGGCGCTTCATTACCAATCTAGGTAACGTCATCAGGACGGATGACGTTACCTAGATTAGTAATGAAGTGTCTGCAAGAAAACCACCAAGCTCAAGGACCACTAAGGACTCCATAGTGAAAAATGCAAAAAACAAGAAACCATGTTGTTAAGATATTTGAAGTGGAGAAGCAGCAGCTTTTTTTTTAAGGGCATGCTTCCTTCTTTTCTCCAAATAATTTTTCTCAGAGAAATAAATGCTTTGGGTATCTTTGCATGCCATATGAACATTTGTAAGTAAGGTGGCCTCTTTTCAGGGGTAAACTTCAATAATTTTAGCAAATAATTTAGCAAATTATTATTTCAAATAATTTTAGCAAATTTTAGCAAATTTCTGCTTGGTGGGCATGGCCATGGTGGGCGTGGCCTAGTCGGCCTCCTGCACCATGGCAGGGAGGCGGTTTTACCCTTCCTGGGCTCCGGAGGCTTTCCTTGAGCCTCCAAGAGGGTGAAAATGGCTTCCTGGAGCTCCAGAGGCTCTCTGGAAGCTGAAATGGGCCCATTTCTGGCCTTCCCGAACTACTGGGAGACCTGTTTTTCATCATCCCTGACCCTCCATGTGCGCCTTGCACTTACCTGCATCCAAAATGGGCTGCATGGGGACTCCTGGGAGGGAAGGGATGGGGAGGGATGGTTGGGATTTGAGGGCTCTCCAAACTGCACGAAATCTTAGCTAGGGGCTCTCCCGAACCCCTGCAAACCCCCAGCAGTGTACCCTTGCCTCTCCTTACAAAGAATCTTTTGAATCTTCCATGTTACCTGCATGAGTTGCTGTTTCAATTTCTGCATTTCAGAGATGTTCAGCTCACTGAAGAGATCAGAGACCGGGTGCAACGATTCTCCTTTCCTGACGCCGGGCGTCCGAAAATCCCCATTCAGCTTCATGTGAGGTCCATGAATGTGTCCATTCATCTTGTCATCATTATTAGGTTCATTCCCATCTTCTCCAAACTTTAATCCATCTACTGAGATATTAATGTGATTATTGTACATGCTATCATTTAAATTGATATACTGAGACAGTTCCTTCCTCAGATTGTTCTTCTGCTCCCTTTCATTCTTTAATGTTTCCAAGGCTTCTTCTAGCTGATGTTCTGCAATCTCCTTCAATCGGATGGCATCTTCTAGCTGACTATTAAGCAACACCGTTTCTTCTTCAAATCGTTTTATCTCATGTTTCAAGCCTTCATATTCAACCTGAATTAAATAAAATAAAGAAGATTCATAATGCTAAAAGTTGGATTTATACACAATCTGCCATTTGCCGCTTCTCTTCAAATAAACATCTGTAAATGAGGCATTATAAAACAGGCAAGCAAAGGAGATATTACAAATTGAATAAATGTAGCCCTGTGAAATCATGCTAATTCTATCGTTATATTTTATCTCTGCTAATAGTGGTGTGGTGGCTTAGAGTTGGAGTTGTTGCCTCACATTCAGGAGGCTGTGAGTTTGATCCTAGGTAGAGACAGATATTTCTCTCTCTGGGCACACTGAGAATATATCTGCTAAATAAAACTCCGCATTGGTGACAGGAAGGTCATCCAGCCAGTAAACACTCTGCTCCATTCAGTTGCCCAGACTCCACCCTGCAGGGATTATGGGGTTATTAAAAGAGGATGATGATGATGATGATGATGATGATGATGATGATTTTATATCTGCTAATAATTGACAATTGTATCACCATAGAATTGCCATATATGAGCAGAGAATTAGAGGGGGTGGGGTCAACCTATTTTCCTATGCCCCAGAAAGTAAGACAAGAAATGATGGAAACTAATCAAGGAGAGAAGCAACCTAGAACTAAGGAGAAATTTCCTAACACTGAGAAAAATTAACCAGTGGAACAGCTTGCCTCCAGAAGTTGTGGGTGCTTCATCACTGGAGGCTTTTAAGAAGAGACTGGACAGCCACTCATCTGGAATGGTATATGGCAGAGATCCCCAACCTTTTGGCACCAAGAATCAGTTTTGTGGAAGACAATTTTTCCATGGACCGGGGATGGAGGGTGGAGAACAAACATGCAACCTAGATCACACATGTACACAGTTTACAATACGGTTTGCACTCCTATGAGAATGTAATGCCTGATGATCTGAGGTAAAACTGATGTGGTGATGCTAACGTTAGAGGGTAGCTGCAAATACAGATGAAAGTTCCCTCACTTACCATCCACCCACCTCCAGCTCTTTAACACAGTTCCTAACAGCCCACGGACTGATACTGGTTCATGTCTCGGAGGCTGGGAAACCCCTGGCGTAGAGTCTTCTGCTTGAGCATGGGGTTGAACTAGAAGATCTCCAAGTTTCCTTCCAACTCTGTTATTCTGATACATTTTATCTCTGCTAATATGTGGTAATTCTCATGCTAAAATTTATCTCCACTAGTATATTGTTGCAATCAAAGATGCGTACACATGATTCCTGAGTTAAGCATCTCCTGAGTCAAGAAGTTCTTTTCTCGGTCAACTGTGTTTATTCTTATACTCTAAAAGTGGCAGTTTACTTATACATCCAAGTCCAATGATTGGTTTACCCCAGGGGTAGCAGCCTAGTAACAATGCAGTAATTGGCTAATACAAGTAAGCTTCTAAAGCATGCTGGTGTTTTAAGTCAAGCATATAGTTGAATGCGTATTAAGTTTCCTGAGGAAAAATCTTTACTCTAAAATAGCACAGATCAGAATCTGAGAAGAAAAACCTTTTATTTTTAATAGAGCAGAGAAAGGTTAGAGTCTTCAGCCAAGATCGGGGTCCCGTATCATTGGCACTTACCTACATCATATGACAATTATACACTATATTTTATCTAACAAAGCATGCATTGTAAGAATAACTGGGATTTGCACCTTTCCTGTCACCAAAATGAACATTATCAAGCCCATTTCATGATGCACACTTCTCAGTAAAATGAATTGACCTTTAAGTATACCCAATCACACTCAATAGGAAGAAGTTTTTTAAAAAACAAATAGTTCAAGTGCTTCTAATTGTGCTGTTCAGGCCAAAGCTTAAATTACAGGTTTTTAAAAGGACTATATGTATATACAAAGATGCTCCTTGCATAAGAAGAGTATATTCAGATATGGTCCCTGTAAAAAGTGCTTGCTGAGTTCCTAATCCCTTTTCTGGCATTAGGACAAATGCTCACTCTTCTTTGTTATTTGCTGCCTTGCATTTTAACTACAACACTGCTTAATTTTGACTTTGCCTCTTGGTTCTTTTTAGCAGAACAGCCCTTGATTTTGTATTTGACAAATTGATTATGTGCCATCAGGTTGTTGATAATTCTTGATAGTTTAGATTTTCTCCATTCTCTACATAGTACTTTTATTTTTACATTCTTCCCTATATGATTTATTTTATATGGTTTTTGAGACTGGCTGAGCCAAAAGGAAGGAAAGGAGAAAGAGGAAAGATAAAACAGTTGAAGAATGCAGATGTAACCTCAGTTAGCACCCTTCAGGGCTACTAAAGGAACTAAAGGAAACATTTGTCTAATGTAAAATGCATGACTAGTACAGATAAACAAAAGCAGTTATTGCTTTATTTCCTTGAAAAATAAACTAAGTAAATCCAGGACAAAGTGTGATAATATAAGCAGTCAGAATTACCAGGGACAACAGTAACTGAGAAAAATATAATAGATGAATGAATGATGTAAACAATTTATATTTTAAACATATAAAAGATGAATGCATAAGGAGCTGTAGAGGTGCAGTGGTTAGAATGCAGTATTGCAGGCTAATCCTCCTGATTGCCAGTAGTTCAATTCTGTCCTGTTCAAGGTTGACTCAGCCTTCCAGCGGTATGTATGTATGTATGTATGTATGTATGTATGTATGTATGTATGTATGTATATATATATATATAAGTCTTTTCTTAAAGCCCTTTGGTCTACTATGTGGAAAATAAAGGTGTTATTTTCTTATTATTATTTCCTTTTCAGTAGTTCCTTCCTTTAGATAAGTTGTTTTCATATGTATGAATGGTAGGTGTGCTTGTTGTATATGTAAAACTAAATATTTCAAATCACTTTAGCATAAAAAGTTCTTTGAAAGTTACCATAACAAAAACTGGGTTAATAGCTGTTATGTGTTTCATATTCAGAGGTATGAGTTATGCTGAAGCCAAGAAGACACAGAGTAATTTATTTTACTTAAAGAATCCCCATTTTGTAAATTGGGAACAAAATGGACAAAATTTCTATTTTGAAATAGTGATGCCTTGCCCATGAAGTTTGCCTTGCCCATGAAGGCATTTAAGTTACCAAAAGAAGTTACATTTACATTATTCACTTTGTAAGAAACCGATAAAAGAAAGAATAGAATAGAATAGAATAGAATAGAATAGAATAGAATAGAATAGAATAGAATAGAATAGAATAGAATAGAATAGAATA
>BLBF01000055.1:19073604-19104439 GCA_015471245.1 Laticauda colubrina | reverse complement strand
TGCCCTTTATCAATTGCTTTACTAAATACTGTTCAGAGACCAACAGCTGTTATTATGCAATCTCATCAGACACAGGTTCTGATTTTAGAATGGCTGCATTTGTCTCACACCCCACGGACCACAATCACTAGTAAAACCTCTGCATATTCCCAGTTGATCTTTAAAGGTCAACAAAGATGTAAACAACTCATGGGATGTGAGCCTGTTTCAATATTCACTCCTTGCTCACTGACCACATGGGAAATGCTATGGTGTAATTCAGAAGAACTACAATACGCTTTAGAAGAGTGGCCAGGGCAAACTTCTTGCCATTTACCAGCGGACCCACATTTCACTTTTCTTAAAACTCTCCCTTTTGAATGGCAATCCCCCCTCTCAATATCTCCATTAGTAGATGCACCTACGCTTTATGCAGATGGGGGGAAAATGTATGGTGCTTGTGCATGGAACCAGGAGGGAGAGTGGAAAACTAAAATTACCCCTCCACAATCTTCTGCTCAACAGGCAGAACTTGCTGCATCTCTTATTGCATTTCAACAGTTTCAAAAAGCTCCTTTTAATTTAATAGTAGATTCCTTATACGTTTCTCAGATTTTGAAATATATATATCAAGCCTGTTTATCTCCTAGCATATCTGTTTCTTTGTTGAAATTGTTGCTTCCTCTACAGCAATGTATCAACAGCCGTACACATCCATTCTTTGTAGCACATATCAGGAGCCATCAACCTCTTCCTGGTATATTACAGGAGGGAAACAAGGTGGCAGACGCAGCTGCAGCAGCTGCATCAGGTAAATCAATTTGTAATCTGACAGCAGCCCAAAGCCATGACTATTTTCACCAAAATAAAAAAGCATTACAAAAACAATTTTCTCTAACTCAGGCAGAAGCTGCTGCCATTATTCAACAATGCCCCACATGTAGTAAGCAAGGACATTCCATTCCCATAGGAGTAAATCCTAGAGGATTAAAAGCTTGTGAAATTTGGCAAATGGATGTAACTCAGTATCCACCTTTTGCCCCTTGGAAATATTTGCACGTTTCCATCGATACATATTCAGGGTTTATTCTGGCTACTCCTCAAAGGGGAGAAACTGTAAAACATGTCATCAATCATTCAATTCGTACCTTTGCCTCGCTGGGACGTCCAAAAGAAATCAAAACAGACAATGGACCTGCCTATACAAGTTCTGCTTTCCAGGACTTCTGTAATAGATGGGATGTAACTCACAAGTTTGGGATTCCCTACAACAGCCAGGGGCAGGCTATTGTGGAATGAGCTCACTTATCTCTGAAATGTGCTCTTGATCGATATTCGTTGTGGGAAAAAAACCCCTAACCTCCCAGCATTGCAAAATTCTCTTAACATTTGTCTTTACACTTTAAATTTTCTTAATCTGACTGGCATTCCTCCCACTTCTGCTGCTTCACGTCATTTTTCCTCCCCCTCACCCCCCCCAACAGACCTCTGGTACATTATCGCAGATTGCCAGATCCCGCCTGGCAGGGTCCCGCTGAGCTCCTCACCTGGGGACGAGGCTACGCTGCGATTTTACAACCAGACAAAACCACTTGCTGGGTCCCTGGTCGGGCGGTAAGACCCTATCATGGGAATTCCTCCGCTACATCTGCATCTTAAACTCTTCCTGATATTCTTGCCTATATCCTCTTTGCAATTTCTACCTTATTCATATCCTACTTATACCTTTGTTCAACATGGTCATTGGACCACATTAGAATTTCGCTTTATTAATTATGATAGTGACTGTCCTATTGTTTGTTGGCATGATAATCTTCCCATAAATCTATCTCCTTATATTCACACATACTTCAACAAAACCTATGCTTCCTGTCAAAAGATTATTCGTGTTAAAGCCACTTCATTAACAGAAGGCTATTATACTTGTTCCATGTGGGTATGTCATGAAAATGCTACCCGTAGCTTTCACTCTGTCACTTCTGTTTTGTTTAGAGAACACTCTACCACTCGCTCTTTTGTTCCTTCTTTACTCTTCCTATGGAAAAGAACCTTAAAATCTTTTCCTCTATTCAAGCTAGATATAGGGGGACCTAAATGTCCTTCTCTTGTATTACGGGTTCCTCCAACCCAACTAACATCCTTGATGAATGACCAAATTAATCTTCATTGTCATTATTGTAATTATTATCCTTTTTCTACTAATTGCATTCCCTTCTCATCTCGTAAATGTTCTACAACTAACTTGTCCATAGTCCTCTCTCCTACTTGTGATGCTTTTATATACCCGAACTCTGATCCTGTCAACAAACGACGCTTCAAAAGAACTGTCCATGACGATCCGCAGAAGCCTCATAGAAAATATAATATTACTTGGACTATAACTGACTTTCAAGGCGTTCGTTTAAACTCTACAACCAATTTTTCTCGCATAGAAGACTTCTACCCACCACTTCAATTCGATTTGGCAGAAATGCTTGTAGGCTCCATTGCCTACAACTCGCCTTCTCATCCAACGGAGCCTAGTCATAGAGTTGTAAATAAATATAGGTTTTATGTATGCCCCGGACAGCCCGTTTCCAACACTCAGTCCCCTGCCCAACGACTTCTCGACTGCGGGGGGTCGTCGGATTACTTTTGCAAAGCCTGGTCGTGTGTTTCAACTGGACATATTTATTGGGATCCGGGCACTAAGGGTGATCTCATTACTGCCACTCGCACCACATGGGATATTCCATGCAGTGGTAAAAAATAGCCCAAATGCAACCCGGTAGCCATAAGGTTCACGGACCAAGGCAAGAAAAGTACCCTATGGGACACTGGCTTGAAATGGGGTGCCCGCCTAAAAGGAGTCTGGCCGGGAAAGCATTATGGAAATATTTTTTACATTCAACGTCACATTGAACTCCCTCGCTCTAACCCGGTGGGACCACATGAAAAGGTTATTAAATCCCCATTCTTGCAACCCATAACACAGGGAGTTAACCCATTGATTCCATTGATCAAAGCTTCCTATGCTTTGCTGAACTCCTCAAACTCATCAATTGCCTCCACATGTTGGCTTTGTGTTTCTGCCTCTCCACCTTTTTATGAAGCCATCGCTTCCCAAGAACCCATTATTAATTCCACATCAGACGAATGTTGCCGTTGGAGGAACTCCACTATTACTGTTTCTTCCATCACTGGGGTCGGTTGTTGCTTGGGAAATATTCCATCCAATTACTCACAATATTGTCATAATGTTTCTAATGGCTATCATTGTAATTTATATCTTCCTAAGAACCGCCTTGGCCGCACCCACACCATCAGGGGATATTCTGTAGTCTACACCACTTCAGGAAGAAATTTAACATCACGCCTGAAAGGAATGTATTTTATCCCTGGCAATAATTCTGTCTGGGCTTGTTCCACCGGTCTCACAGCATGTGTCTACGGGGATGAACTTGTTAAATCCAAATCATTTTGCATTCAAGTATGGCTTGTACCAAAAATTGACGTGTATAACTCTGATGATTTTATATCCCGACAGGCACCCATGCAATACCCCCTCAGAGCAAAGCGGGAAATTATTAGTACTCTCACTCTAGGTCTACTGCTTGCTCTGGGTGCTACGGGCGCAGCCACGGGCATTGCAGGACTAGCTATTTCTGACCAAAGAATTACAGCTCTGGGTTCAGCCATTGATGATGATTTATTATGAATTGAGAAATCAATTATAGCTTTGCAAAACTCCTTGACGTCCCTCTCGGAAGTAGCCTTGCAAAATCGTAGAGGCTTAGATCTGTTATTTTTAAAACAAGGGGGATTGTGTGCTGCGCTTAAAGAAGAATGTTGTTTTTATGCTGATAGCAGGGGGGTCGTGTTGGATTCTATGAAAGAATTAGAAAAATGCTTAAAAGATCGAGAAAAAGAAAGGTTAAACATGTATAATTGGTATCAAGGCTTGTTTTCTATTTCACCATGGCTTACAACCTTTTTAACTGCATTGGCAGGACCATTAATAATCATTATATTGATATGTATTATAGGACCTTGTTGTTTTAATAGAATATTGCAATTTTTGGAAAATCAATTATCCTCCATAACTGCTAATGTTAATGTGTTATTACAAGCTCATGTTATGTCCTTAACACCGGACGAAAAAATGTCATTGCTGAGTTACCGCTCCTTGGACAACCCTGACGCTGACGGGTCGCACTCCTGCCTAGATGACTGGGATGGCGAACATTTCAGAAAAATGGTTCCTGTCTTCTTGGACAAGGAAGAAGACTCGTCATAAATAATAAAAACAGAGGAGATGTTGTAACTATGTATCATTCATGTGTTTGCAACTGTGTATCATTGCAACTATGTATCGTTCAGGCATTTGCAACATTGTATCATTCACGTGTAGTCATTGAGCTTCTGTCTCTTCAGTGACCTTTGCAGGGCACGTACAAGGGACAAGGAGCTAAACATCTGTAGATAAAGATTATTTACATTGTGAGTAGTTTGTCTGGTATGCAGCTTTGTAAAGCAGGAATATCCTGATCGAATTGTAAATCTTGCAATCCTGTTTGACCTGGTATCTTGTCTGACCTGAGCTATTGTAAATCTTGCATATCCTGTCTGACCTGGGCTTGACCTAGGCTCTGAAAAAACAATCACCCCCTTGTGAAGGAGCATAATAAAAGAGCATGTACCCAGACATTCTGGGCGCACTCATCCCGAGGAACTTCGTCTCCTGTCGTTTCTTTCTCCTTTCGCTCCCTATCATGAGACGCCCATCTGATGCGGGATAGCAGATACCGCAATTTAATTGATTAGATGATTCCTCCATCTAATTAACAAAAATGTTGGACAATTTCTTCAACATTGCTTTTATTTGTATTTTTCCATGGTTACCAGTTACTGTTTTTCCTCCATCCACAAAAGACCCCTGGATAATGTCTTTTCACATATAAAACCATGCATAATACAGATATGTGAATAAACAGAAATGTATGTCTCATCACACGTTGGAACTCAAAATCATCAATTAACACTAAATATGGAGAGATTCGGGATGAATAAAAGAAATATTACACATGGTTAACTGTGGAATTTGCTACCAGCAGAAATGCTGCTGGTCATAAATTTAAATGGTTTTAAAAGAGAACTAGATAAATCCAAGAGGCTAGACAGTTTAATGACAGGATGCCATGTCCAAATTCATAGCAGTATGATGTTAATACAAGCTGCCACGGAGCAAAAGATATATATGTCACTTTCTTCTCTGTATTTGTAACATTCCTAAAAAATATAGTTACTCTGCGTGTAACCTGAAATGTTGTATTTTGTTGACAAGACCAGAGGAATTCTTATAATCTTATCAATTAGAGGCATTCTTAATTGCCCATTTTAAACATTATTTACTGTTATGGGGAAATACCATAAAACCTCTAAGCAAAAATGTATGTGTGTGGGAGGGGGGAGATTGAAGAATTTACCTCCCGGTTTAATCACACCAGAAGTTTTCATTTTGTCCAAACTGGGTACTTTAGCCTTCACATCATTTTAAAATAATTAATTAAACATGGCTTCTTTGGACAACTTTAGCTTATCTGACCTATTCATTTCTATACAATGAAAAATTAGGTCATTTAAAAGCAAGAAATTAATTAGTTTCTGATCCTTCTCCAGTTTATTGTCTGTAGATTTAAAAACAAAATTATCTGTGTGACAACAAGAAAACAATAAGGGATGTTTGAATAATTATTACATATGAAAACATTTATGTATAGGAAAAATTGCAAGCAGCATTGAAATTACTTGATTACAATTTTTTGACCTTTATTGCAGAATCATTTATCAAATCACTACATCTGTTCATCAAATCCATAGTCTTATGAAAATCCATTGTTTGCTATGGTACATTTTTACCATAAACACCAAGCTTCTGCAAAAACATCATAAGTCATCATGTGACTACAGAATGTGTCAAATTATAAATGCAGGCCACATGACAAGTGCCCAAAATAAAGTCACATGACTGCAGGTGGCCATCAAACATTGGGACTGGGCTATAAGTATCTTTTGAGTGGGGGGTCCATCATAATTTTCAATAGTCACTAAGTCAACTTGTAGCTACTTTTTGAGAAACAGTAATATGGGAGTAAATCCAGTGCAGGGAACTTCTGCATCCGATCTTTAAATCATGCATTTCCAAATTACATTAAATTAAAATCTGCTTCCCTTGCCACATGTTCTTAACCTGATTTACCTCTTTCAAGTCCTGCAAAATTGCTGTCAGTCGTTCATTCTCTGCTTGAACGTTGGTAACCACAGTTCTACTTTGCTTCAGCTCGTTCTGCATTTCCAAAATCTTCCCAAGGTAGTAAGCTTCTTTTGATGCCGACTCCTGAAGGAGTGTCTCTTCCCTGCTCTCACCATCTTCAGCTACTTTACGGTGGACTGAGAATGAGTGTCCAAATGCCTGCAGGATTAAAATAAGAGCCCCATTAAATAAATAAGTAAATCTACAAGCAAACTGGTAGTTCTCTATTTATGAATTTCTGCTGCTAACCAATAAAGTTGTTGAGGCAGAACATAAAGAAGGATATAAAAGATTGTTCTTTTGATAGTGAAATCTGTGTATTAAAGAAATGAAAAATGTCAGACCATAGGTTCATCTGTTGGTCACTCACTCATATTTGTCAAGCAGGAAGCTTTGTTATAGATAATCTTGCAACAAAACCACAAGCATACTGTCGGAAACTAGAAGTCGTGGAAATTCACCTTTGGTATAAATTAGTGAGAGGGGAAGGTATTTTGTTACTCTAGCCTAGCAACAAGGGGCTGTGTTTCAAGTAACCAATGGATGAATGACAAGTTACATTTCCGTGCTTTAGTACTTCTGAAGTGTATATATAAGAGTGTAAAATCTATAGGAAGTTGTTGAGATGTTGCTTTGGCTAAATTGCTGCAAACTTTGTGCAAATAAAATTATTTCTGATTCCAAGGTCTGAATCTTATAATTTCCTGCAACAAAGTGAACTGCACCTGATTTTACAATCTTTTTTGCCACCATTCTTTTAGTTTAGTTTAATTTAGTTTAGTTTAGTTTAATTTAGTTTACATTACTGTATTGCTATTGCACCTTGTGCAACAAAATCAAACACCATCTTCAGTGCACATCATGACCATGACCATGAAAATAAACACAAACATACATCCTTCACCCTTCACACATTGAACCGGAAACCCATGATACCATACCATCACTGCACTATACAGTAGAATTCAACAAAGCTACTGGCCTGGGATAGAAGCTGTTTTTCAGCCTATTTGTCCTTGTTTTTATTATTCTGTACTGTTGGCCAGATGGTAATAGTTCAAAAAAAGGGTACCTAGGATGAGAGGGATCTTTGGGAATGTTTTGAACTTTCTTAAGGCAGCGGGAGCTATAAAGCTCTTCCAAAGAGGGGAGAGGCAACCCATGATCTTCTGGACAATGACGTTAAGCTTTTAATTCACTTCAAATTCTTAAGTAAATCACTGTGGTTAAATGAATCATAAGGTCATTAAGCGAATGTGGCTTCCTCCATTGGCTTTGCTTGTTGGAAGCCAACTGGGAAGGTCGCAAATGAAGATCATGAGACCCTGGAACTCTGCAACTGTCATAAATACATGCCAAAGCATCCAAATTTTTGATCATATAGGGGTGCTAATAGTCATAAGTTCAAAGATTAGCTGTAAGTCCATTTTTTCAGTGTCATTGTGACTTGGAATGATTGTAGGTCAAAAACTATCTTCACACCTTAGAGTTGCGTTAACTATTTTAAAAGAAAGTAGATAATGTAGTCATAAACTATAGGAGCTATTAAGACCAGGACAAAAAAAATGTTGAATATTACCAACAGTTTCACTAACCAAATTCCTCTAAATTTGGGCAGGTCAGCAATAATAGCAATAGCACTTAAGACTTTGTATTGCTTCACGGTGCTTTACAGCTCTCTCGAAGCCAAGGGTCACCAACCTTTTGGACCTCAGGGACCAGCAAACTCATAGTTTTAGATCCCAGAGACCACTAACTGGTTCTGTGGGGGTGGCATAATTTGTGGGTGTGGCTTGGTGGCCATTTGACTGGCTGAGCATGGATTGTATGTAAATATTATAAATATTTATATAAATATTGACTTTTTTATAAAAAAGAGCAACTTTTACCCAAAATCAGGCAAAGCAGGCAAGCAGATTGAGTTGCTCACAGAATCACAGATTCTTTCAGAGATCTATCTATCTGCCATTGGCTAGCTCAGTCTGTCACATAAAATTTGCTTGCAAGCAAACTCACAAAATTAACTCACAACACACCATGCATGTAAACATTGAATTTTTTATAAAAAAAGAGCAACTTTTACCCAAAATCAGGAAAACAGGCAGATTGAGTTGCTCACAGAATCATTCAGTGATCTATCTATCTGCTATCGGCTAGCTCAGTCTCTCTAATTTGCTTGCCATGAGTCTGCACTGAATTTGCTTGCAAGCAAACCTTCAGTCCTCAGGGAGGTTCAGCTGTGCTTAAAAGCAGAGCCAAAGATCTAAAGACTAGCTAGAAAGCAAGAAACACAACCATTTCCTGCTTCCTAGGTCATCTAAATCTCCTGGCACAGCAGAACAGATGATGGTTGGAAAAAGGAAAAATAGTAATTTGGCAGGCAAGTTTACCAGGTAAGAAGTGAGTGGGTGGGGAGGGTTCCCGTGGGCCATGTGGGCGGCATAGCCTTGTGTTTCTGCACAGCTTGGATTAATTGCTTTTGGGGGGGTGCTTTGGGGTGAGAATTCTCTGTGGCCCACCAAAATTTTCTCATGGCCCACCAGTGGGTCGCAGCCCACCGGTTGGTGACCACTGCTCTAAGCAGTTTACAGAGTTGGCCTATTGACCCCAACACTCTGGGATCTCATATTATCCATCTTGGAAGAATGGGAGGCTGAGTCAAGTGAGCCTGGTGAGATTCGAATTGCCAAATTGTAAGCAGCTGGCAGTCAGCAGAAGTAGCCTGCAGCACTGCACTCTAACCACTGTGACACTGCCATGGCTCTTACTCCTGTAACTGGTCATATCAACTGGATGCAAGTACTAACAATAAAAATTCAAAGGGCCACAACTTCATCATTCTGTCTAAAGTGGTCTCTTGCATTCAACTTTGTCCTATGTTGCTAACAAGAGCAAATTAATCTTGTATAGTGGAACCTTGGGTCTTGACCGTAATCCATTCCAGTTGCAACCTGATTTGGTCATGACCAGAAGCATGACCAACAGCACATGCACAGATGGACTATGCATGTGCAGAAGGGGAAATTGATGCAGTAAGGGAATCTGCCACAGCCAGATTTGTTTGCCATCCAATTTTTGAATTGACCCAATTAAAAAACCGGGTGGATTTTTTGGTCAGAACCTGATTTGGTCACGAACAGGAGCATTCATCACCCAAGGTTCCACTGTATGTTGCTTCTGCTTAAATTACACTAGGAATTTGAAACCTTTTACTGCCATTAAGGTCCACAGAGGAAAAACAAGTCCTAATCATTGGCTTCATTGGTGTGATCCATCTAGAATCTTGGAATTCAATTTCCAAACTTTAAAGCACACAAAGCAACTGGATTCAAATAAGGCAGGGGAATCAAACTCGATGTCACTGAGGTCCACATCAGAGTTGTATTTGACCTCAGGGAGCTGGGGTGTGGCCAGGGGTGTGTGGCCAGCTCAATGTCACTCATGCTGGGGGCGCCTGTGGTAGCATCGAGTGCCTGAGCTCCGTTTTCGGCTGCAACAAACTCCTAAAACCCACTGCCAATGAAAATAGAGCTCAGGAGAGCCGTATATGGATCGGTCTTTTGCTGTTTCCAGGTTGGTTCCTCGTGCCAGATCTAAGCACCCCAAGGGTCAGATTTGGCCCGTGGGCCTTGAGTTTGACACCCCTGAGATAAGGACACCTATAATATCCAATGTCAGCAAGCAGACTGGATGTTAATTTTAAAACAACAGATGCCATTTTAAATTTAAAAAAAAATTGTTTCTCCAGCAAAACATCAGGTTATATGTCTATATATAAGCAGCAGTGATTCTTGGTCATCCAGGTCATGATTATCCCAAACGGTTGGGATAATCTGGCTATCCAGTGACACTCAGTACTGATGAGCAGCATTTTATTTCACAATTAATTATGACCATAAAATTAAATATAACTTTATGGCATTGTTTATTAAACAAAGTTCTCTCATCGATTTTATAAAATACAAATGAAAACAAATGAAAAGCGGCACCATAAAAGCTAAACAAATCCAATAAAAATATTACATTTTATTTTAATGTACAGCACATAAAGCCACAATAAAATTAACAATTGATCAACAAGCATAAAAGATAATTAAGATGAAACCATAATAAAAGCATAAATATCTTGGTTATTTGCATATGGATAAGACTTTCAGTATGATCAAAGAGAGTCCCACAATATGCATGATTTAGAATGGATGACATCATTTGTTCAATACTCAATGTTGACTGAATAATTATAAAACAGAATAATTATTCATCAAAAGAAATCAGTTTCAAAAAAAAGATCCTATAGTCTTTATATTTGTGTCAGAAGGATGAGAGTCTATTCTTATCTCTGTTAGTTCCAAAGCTGAGAATCTAATAGAAATTAGCAGACAATCGGTGGAGAGTCTAAATATATTTATTCACCCAAAGTTGCTTTGAGTTGGAGGTAGTTTTCCCCATTTCTTTCTTTTAGTCAAAATTTAGCCAATCAGAATGCATCACTTATCTCAATACTTTTTGGTCTATCAGCATGAACATTTGGTCTGCCTATCTTGTTTCTCTTAGCATGGACATTTTTGGGGGGTATCCTGTTTAAATGTTTTCTGATCTCAAAACTACACCAACCTTCCTTATTTGTGATTAGCAGAATCTCTTACCTATAGCAAAAACACGAATGGGCATTTTACCCTCCCTCTACATGCATTTTTCTACAGGAAAAGGAAAAAATATGTCTTCCGTTGTTAGATGATACATGTATTTGTCTATTCAGGAACCAATTACTGACATGAAGTGTCATTACTGTTGTAAGATACAGATCTTCCTTTCCTTGTCATAAACATAATCCAATAGTAGAAGGCCCAAAACTTTCTCAGCTTGTACACAGACTAGAATAAAAAACATCAAAACATCAGAGTTGGAAGGGACGTTCTAGGCCAGGGGTGACAATTTCAAGGCCCAGGGGCTAGATCAGGCCCACAGGGTGCTTAGATCTGGCCCATGGGACCACCCTCAAAATACTGAAGGATTGGCCCGTGGTGCCTCTGCCTCAGGCTCCCAAACTCCCAGACTCTGTTTTCTCTGCCAGAGGGCTACCGGAGGATCCTTCCAGGCCCGTTCAAGCCACCACAGGTACCCTCAACATGAGTGATGCCAAGCTGGCCATGCCCATCCAGCCCTCAAAAGTCAAACAACCCTAATGCAGTCCTCAATGTAATCGAGTTTGACACCTCTGTTCTAGACCAATCCCCACTCTTCAAACAGGAGACCCTGTACCATTTCAGACAAATGGCTGTCCAATCTCTTTTTAAAAACTTTCAGTGATGAAACAACCACAACTTCTGAAGGCAAATAACTCCATTGGTTGATTGTTCTCACTGTCAGGAAATTTCTCCTTAGTTGTAGATTGCTTCTCTCCTTGATTAGTTTCCATCCATTGCTTCATGTCTTGCCTTATGATGCTTTGGAAATAGGTTGACCGTTCTTCGAGGCAGCCCTTCAAATATTGGAACATTTCTATCATGCCACCCCTAGTCCTTCTTTTCACTAGACCAGCTATACCCAATTCCTGCAACCTTTTTTCTTATGTTTTAGATCAGGGGTGTCAAACTCACATTGTCATGGTGGGGTCATGTGACATATCATGACTTTTTCCCCTTTGCTAAACTAGGCATGGGCATGGCCAGTGTGTGACATAGGGCAGCGAGTTTGACAGTTCTGCTTTGGAAGGTTCCATTTGACTGGTTCCCATCTCCCATTCATAAAAGCACAGAAGCCTCTGTTCAATTAAGTCTTTCAATTGAAAGTCTTTATTCCACGAAAATGAATTTTTGTTGTTCAGTCTGATTGTTCATGACCCCATGGACCATAGCACACCAAGCTTCTCTGACCTCCACTCTCTCCCAGGGGAAAAAGAAATAAGTGAAAATATATTTTTCTGCTTGGAAAACGAAATTATCATTAACTATAAGTGTAAATACCAGCATGAAATAATTGTAGACAATAAAAGATAACAGAATGAGATTATAAAAGCTCCTAAGGAATCCATATATACTCATGATTGGGGAACCATTGAAAAAGAAATGCCTTTAGAATGGAATGTGCTAGTTGATTAGTTTAGTTCAGTTTACTTTATTGCCATTGCACCTCATACAACGAAATCAACACCATCTTCAGTGCACATCATGACCATGACCATGAAAATAAACATGAACACACATCCTTCACCCTCCACACATTGAATTGAAAACCCCTGACACTGCACCAACACTGCACTATATAGTAAAATTCAGCAGAGCTACTGCACTGGGATAAAAGCTGTTTTTCAGCCTATTTGTCCTTGTTTTTATTATCCTGTACCATCTGCCACATGATAATAGTTCAAAAAAAGGGTGCTCAGGATGAGATTGATCTTTGATAACGTTTTGAACTTTTTAAGGCAGCGGGAGCTATAAAGCTCTTCCAAAGAGGGGAGAGGGCAACCAATTATCTTGTAGGCAATGACCTTAACCCACTGGAGTGCTTTCCTATCTGCCACTGTGCAATTGGCAAACCATACAGAGGTGCAGTAAGTTAAGATACTCTCTATGGTGCAGTGGTAGAAGGTCACCAGCTGTTTTTCATTCAGTTGTTGTTTTCTGAAAAGTCTCAGGTAGTATAATCTCTGCTGGGCCCTTTTGACCAGAGCTGCAATGTGAGCACCTCAGGTCAGGTCCTCTTTTATGGTAACACCCAGAAACCTAAAACTGGCCACTTGCTCCACTTGGTCTCCATTGATAAGCAAAGGTTGGATGTCTGATCTGTTCCTTCTATAGTCCTCTATAAGCTCCATGGTCTTATTGGTGTTGAGAACTAAGTTATTGACTCCAAACCATGAAAACAATTAGTCCACCTCATCTCAGTAGGCAGACTCACCCCACCCAGAGATGAATCCCACCATTGTTGTATCATCTGCAAATTTAGTAATAGTATTACTAGCATCAGTGGGAATGCAGTCATGAACATAGAGTATAGAGTAAGGGACTCAACATGCAACCCTGTGGTGTACTAGTGTTAAGAATAAGGGCTGAAGAGGTATGATTACCTAATCTGACCCTCTGTGAGCGGCCAGACAGGAAATCCATAATCCAAAGGCAGATTGAATGAGAAAATTCAAAGTCCAGATGTTTCGACACTAGTCAATGTGGAAGAATTGTGTTAAATGCAGAGCTAAAATCTACAAAAAGCATCCTCACATAGCCCCCCCCACCTGCTGTTCTGGATGAGTCAGAGCTGTGTGAAGAGTGATAGCTATAGCATCCTCTATACATTTATTTCTTCTGTATCAAGCTGGTATTTATCAAATGTATGCGGAAGACCAGAAATGATGTGGCAGCAGACCAATTTCTCAAAGCACTTCATGATGATAGGAGTGAGTGCCACTGGTCTGTAATCATTGAGGTTATTGATTGGAAACTTCTTTGGCAGCGGAACAATGGTGGAAGTCTTCAAACAAGATGGAATAGTGGACTGGGATAAAGATCGATTGAAGATCCTGGTAAAGATTCCAGCCAACTGATCAGCACAGTCTTTAAGCACTTGGCCAGAGATACCATCAGGACTGGCAGCCTTTCTAGGGTCCACAGCACTCAGAATGCTCCTTACCTCCTGTTCCTCCACAATGAGGTGGGGACTTAAATTGGCTGGTGGTTGTATTTTAGCTGTGTCTGATGTCTCCACTTCAAAGCGAGCAAAGAAATGATTCAGTTTCTCTGCCAATGAAGCATCTCCCTCAGCAGGGATTACTTTGGTTGGTTGATGGTTAGTAATTTGTTGAATCCCTCACCACACCTGCCTCATGTTATTGCTACAAAAATTATCCTCACTATTCCTCTTATAATCAGTTACAAACAAATGTTCCCTTTTATAGAGTTAAACCAGAAGTTTCCTGATTGATCAGCAAAATAGATGTCTCCTTATCAAGATTTAAAACAGATGAGAATTAATCAGCATTTTAACTTTTCCATACATAATCTGTATTACTTACGCTTTTCTATGCTATATGAATACCTTTACATAAACTTTACTATGTGATTGCTTGTTACTAATGGAGGACCCAGCCTTCTCCTTTTATAGAATGGCAATACTACTGCTTTTACAATGTTTCATTGATCTTCAATTTAAACTTATTGTAAACATATAAAGAAAATTATCCAACACCACTCTCCTATATAAAAATGCAAGGTCAAATTGAAATTCCTGAAGAATGTTATTCAAAACTCCCAATCTATATAGACATATCAAACAGTCAAATTTCTATTTCAAATTAAATTGGTTTGATCTATGTGAATCAGCTTCCCAATAATTATAGTCTATTTCCAATTAGGATGGGAAAAATTGTAAGAAGCAAAAGGGAAACAGGCCTAATAGGACATAATTTGTAGCAGATTTTAAATGGTTGTATTGACTATTTCCAAGCAGTAGACAGTCCTTGACTTATAACCATAATTGAGCCTTATAATTAGTGTTCGGTCACATGACCGAACCAATTTTATGATATTTTTTGCAATAGTCATTAAGCAATGTGGTCTTAAAGCAAAGACTGGGAATGTTAAGCAAACATATTGTTCATTATGAGTTGTTTTTTGCAGGAAACCATAAGTAAATACTAGTTTCCAGGAAAACTGTCATAAATTACAGTCATGTATCCACAAGGCTCTGCAAATGGCCATTAATGTGGGCTGGTTAGGGTTGTTAGGGGTAAAGATTAGGTTATACATAAGGAAAAAAAATAGTCCAATCTCTTAAAAGCATCCCTGTAGGAAACAGAGAGGGAATATAGGTAAAAAATAGACAAAAAGTTTATAAGAAAACATATCTCTGCTCGAGATGAATTCAAATCACCAAAATAGATGGTTTACATTACATTGTTCTGAAGTGATATGGCAGATATGATCTTGGAACCACTAAATGAAATCTTTCAGAGGTCCTGGAGCATGGGAAACTAACTGCCAGAGGATTGGAAAAGAGCTGATATGGTTCCAATCTTCAAAAAGAGGAAAAATGGATTCAGGAAACTATAGATCAGAGCTATCAAACTTGTGGCCATGCCTGCGCCAGATTTAGCAAAGGGGGAAAAAGTCAAGATATGTCACATGATGCTGCCGTGGTGGGTTTGACACTCCTGCTATAGATCAATCAGTTTGACCTCAATTCTAGGAAAGATAATCAAGTAGCAAACAAGGTGATTACTTGAGGCCTGCATGAGTTTGTTAAAAGTGGGTCTTGCCAAACACACATTATTGCCTTCTTTGATAAAGTGACTACATTAGTGGATCAAGGAAATGCTGTGGGTGTAGTATAGATAGACTCTAGTAAGGCACTTGATAAAAGTAGACCACAGCCCACTTCTTGGTAAGATAAATAACGTGGGATAGAAATACCACCACCAGATGGATTTGCAGTTGGCATGTGGTCTTTCATGAAGCTACAACTATGTGGAGAGAATCATGCAGCTGGATATCTCAAGGTGACTCTGAGTCAGAGGAAAAACAGCCGAGAGGGAGTGGAAGTGTGGAAGTGTGGCTCCAGAGGTTGTAGAGGAGGCTGGGGAAGGACAAAGGCCAGCTGGGCAGTCAGAGCCCAGGCCCATCCCCTCTCCATCCTAGGGCACACTGGGAGGAGAGGATAAGGGAGAGATGTGGTCTACTTGGGAGGAGAGGCTTTGATCCTCTTCATGGGCTGCAGCTATGACAACTGAATAAGAGGACAGACATGAGTACAGGCAAACACTGGAAACAAAGCATGGTAATATCCCTAGTTTATGGTTCCTCTCTGAGTTTGGCGTCCTTCCCAGTGTATGTTATCTGTGGACGTCCTCCAGTCCTTATCTTGCCTGGTTTATGTTGCTTTTTTCCTTCTTCTTGCAACTGTTTGTGTGGGAGTTTTTTGTCTTCAGTCAAGAGTCTTCAGAGCTTGGAAGCAAAGTGAAGGAATAAAAGGGGCTTCACCTGTTTTCTGTGACTGTTTGTTTTGTATCCCATCCTGGATCATTACATCCGTCTTGGGCCCTGTGCTCTTCAACATCTTCATAAATGACTTAGAAGAGGGGCACTCATCAAATTTGTAGATGACACCAAGCTGGGTGGCATTGCTAATACTTTGGAAGACAAATTCAGGAGTCAAAAGGATCTTGACAGAATTTAGTATTGGATCCTATCCAACAGGATGCAGTTCATAGGCAGGAAAAAAAATGCAGAGATACAGAACAGGCAGTACCTGGCTCAACAATAGTAACTCTGAGAGGGATCGAACTGTCCTGGTGGACCACAACTGAAGTATGAACCAGCAGTGTGCTGCGAGTTTGACACCCCTGGCAGTAGACAAACCAAACTTATCACTTGTTAGATATTTAAGCCAATGTGAAGGTAATAATTACTGATATATGAAGAATAAAGAGAACATATGTGATCCTCTGTTATTTCTAAAATCATGAAATGTTAGTTTTAAGTTTTAACTTAAGGTTAATTATAGAAGCCAGGATGTAGAGTATATATTGCAAATATTCAGCCAATTTTTTTGGCAAGCTCAGTAAGCTTTAATATTTAGCATATTTTTGTTAAAGTTAGCATGAACAACTAAATGGCTCTATTCAAAACTCATTTGGTCTACTAAGACACTGTTCCTGTAAAAGTTCTTTCATTTAAATTTTAGGAAATGCAAACTAGCATCAAAGTGTACTGGCTTATTTGAGAAATTATTATTTTGAATTTCTTAAGACCCCATCCCCAATATTTTTATAGAAGAAAGGAAAAGTATTAGCATTAAATGATTTCCTAAGTTTTTGGTCCTCTTCAAGATTGGCTGATTGCTTGCATATTCTTCATTACCTAAGTAGGAAACATCAGGGTTCAGTCCATATTTATATACAGTAACTTGTACTGCAAGTTTTGGTAGGGTTTTTGTTTTGTGGGAAGACCCCTCCCCAGAAGAATGAAACTTTTTGGGAAATATATACAGTTTACTCTATGTGTTCAAGTGTGTTTTATCTGTTTATCTAACATCTGCAATGTTAACTTTAATGTTTTTGTAAACTCTGCCTGAAAGCTCTCCATCAACCTCCACCCCCTCTCCATCAGAGGTGGTATTCAGCAGGTTATGACCAGTTCTGGAGAACTAGAAGTGAAATTTTGAATAGTTCAGAGAACCAGCAAAGACCACCTTTGACTGGAGATTTTACAGTATCTTTCTCCTGCCACACCCACCAAGCCACGCCCACAGAACCTGTAGTAAAAAAATTTGAATCCTACCACTGATCTCCATCTCTTATCTTCCAACAATGCTTTTCCTGGGAGGGTCACCCACAAAGGGGGAAGGTAGTCTTGGCCTTATGTCTTTCAGCCCTGCACAGACAACTCTGCAACCTTTGGAAATTGAACATACTGATCCAGATGCTGCTTCTAGAAGAGACCCTCCATCCATTCGAACCAAGGATTTGGATTTGGATCCGGTTACAACCAAAAGAATCATCTCTGCAATCAGAGTGAACAGACCTTCCCAAGCCTGACTGACCAGCCTTACCACCAAGCCAAGCTTGTCTCCCATATTCCTCTCTTACATTTCCATCTCTATCTACCACTTCTTGACCTTTCCTCTTAAACATTTCTTCCTTCTCTATTATATTCCATTGTCTCATTTTCAAATTATCTACTCTCACCCGTATCTTTCTCCCAAAGATTTCTCTTTGTAATTCCAAATCCTGTTTAATTTCCCTTATAATACTCTTTCCTTGGTTTACATCAATCATTATATTTATTTTTATTTCTTTGCAAATTCCATTCATCTTTATTTTTGTTTATTTCTTCCCAGCCAACTGTCCTTCCCAGTCAACTGTCCAACTGTCCTTTATCCAAGCCAAAGCCACTTTTCAAACTAAAAAACCAATATCCAATGTCCAGGAATCTTTATGTCCTGAAATTAATCAATCTGTTCTTTTAAATAGTCCAAGGGTGAGATCTTCATACATCCCTCTACCAGTTGAGTCTTGTATTGTATCTTTCAGGGATCTTTTAAAAATAAAATTCTCTAATTTCTTACTTTTAATTCTCCATATACCAGGTCTTTTTAAAACATTGGGATCTATTGTTTTTTCCTTTGTCAGCAGCTGGAGGTCTCAAATCAGTTTTCACTTAGTCTTGTCTTTTTAATCAGACGTTATTAATATAATCCAGATATATCAAAGAATGAATGTTATGTTCACTTTTTATATATATTTCAGTGTTTTTATAAATGTTTATCCAAAGCCAGTGTCTATCCAATCTAAACATCCAATTTTCTATATTTTTAACAAATTTACTATTTTCTTTCTTCAATTCCTTCCTTCCATTTTTAGAATATTAGCATTTTACTGAAGTAGTTAGGTCAAAGCCATTTAATATAATTATGAGTGCTCTTTTCTGAATATTGTTCTCAGGGTTATATTTTGAAATAAAAAGGACAGTTCTCACCCAGTTCCATACTGTCACTAACTCTGCTCCTGCACTCTTCTTAGGTTGAAGCTGTCTCTGGCTGTGTGGTGGACATTTTGGCCAGCTCTTCTCCTTGATGTGGCCTAGAGAGTAATAGCCTTGGAACTCTACAGAGGAGTTGCATTCTCTCCTGGAACTTCACATGGCACCTCTCCTTTGCTTCACCACCCCTCTAGGGTTGCTTTGGCTTTTTCCAGAGCCCACAAACATGAAGAAGCCATGCGGGAGTGGAGAACTCCATTCCCTTGCTGCTGGTATCACCACAACATCACTTCCCTGGATTTTGCCTCTTTGTTCTATCAATCTATCTGCATGTATATATCAAGATTAGTTATAACAACAGGCTTGAGGGCCCATAGGATGGGTCAACGTGTGATATAGCTCTGTTATTATCGGCATCCCACCATCTACTATTTTTATTTTCTTGTTTAGCTTTGCTTTTATAGTTTTTCATATCTTAATAATAATGTAGCATGTTTTAGGTATGTTTTTAAATATTTGTTTTATTTAGGTTTTTCAATCCTGCCATTCTTACTTTTATAGATAACTCAAAGTGGCAAACATTCCTAACTCTCCATCCTCCTCCTTTTTCCTTCACACCAACAACCCCGTGAGATGAATTGGGCTGAGAGAGAGTGGTGGGATTCAAAAAAAATTACCAGTTCTGTGGGTGTGGCTTGGCAGGTGTGGCAGGGGAAGGATACTGTAAAATCTCCAATCAGAGGTGGCATTTGCCAGTTCTCCAAACTACTCAAAATTTCCACTACTAGTTCTCCAGAATTGGTCAGAACCTGCCGAATACCACTTCTGTTCCCCAGGCTCCCAGCTAGCTTTATTTTATTTATTTGTGGTTTTTTTTATCTCACCTTTATTATTTTCACAAATAACTCAAGGCAGCAAACATATCCAACATACCTTCCTCCTCCTATTTTTCCACACAACAAGAACTCTGTGAAGGGTGACTGGCTCACAGTCACCCAGCTGACTTTTATTGGATTGTTGTACACTACCCACAATCATTTTCAGTGAGGTGGGCAATCATTTAAATTTGATTAATATCTATCTATCACTGAGCCATGGTGGCACAGTGGTTAGAATGCAGTACTGCAGGTAACTTCTGCTGACTGCCGGCTGCCTGCAATTTGGCAGTTCAAATCTCACCAGGCTCAAGGTTGACTCGGGCTTCCATCCTTCCAAGGTGGGTAAAATGAGGACCCAGATTGTTGGAGCCTGTAGATCTCTTAGAGGGCTGTAAAGCACTGTAAAACAGTATATAAGTCTAAGTGCTATTTATATCTATCTATCTATCTATCTATCTATCTATCTATCTATCTATCTATCTATCTATGATCATAATTGATCTATTATCAATCTGTCTCAAAACATGGAATTTTCCAGAACTGCTGATCAGGATTCTCATAATTCTGACAATTGATCAAAAGGTTCTCATGTTGAAATGACATAATTAAAGGTCAGGCCTTAGCCAGACTTTAGAGTTGTGGAAACTTCCATAAGAAACCACAAGCCTGTTGTCAGGTTAAAAATGTGATTGAAACCACAGAAGGCACATATTAGCATTTTTTAAATAAATTTATACCTTACTTACTGTGTGCTGACTTCCTCTTATGTAACCAAACAAAAGTAAGAAATCTATATACACTTGCTTTCAATTGCATTCTGAGTTCTTCCAATCTTATGGGAGGACCTACCTTTCTTTAATTGACTAAATGTATCCCTTTATTAAGAGAAATCTTGACTCCTTCTCTTTGTTTGCACCAAGCCACACCTGATCCTCGCTCCACAGAACCACTGGAAATAGTACAGAGGGTAATTACCATGGACAATATCAAATAGTATGACCTTTTGTTATTCCAACCTTAGACCTTTTGTAACAATAGAAGGATAGTGATGGGAAAGGAGGATCAGATGATTCCGCCTCTACTCTGCACCATAAAAGAAACAATTTGTGCACAGGGATGATGTATCCAACAATATGAACTGTGAAGGAGCACTGATGGGAAATAATTTATCATAATGATGTATTATAGATGGAGTCTTTATTGCTAATGGAATATTGATTCTACTAATGCGTTTCCATACTGTCATTTGAGAGTAGAATATCCCTGTTTATTAAGCAGTATTCCAGTTCATACAAGGTAATGCTTAATGTAACTGGACACTGTAATTCAGCAAGAGAATATATTCTGAACTTTATGCTCAGAATGATTTATTAATTCTGTGAAAAGCTTACACAGAGACAAGGATTCCAAACTAAGTATCTGGTATCTAAAGATTGACCATCATAATGGGTCTGGTCTCCATGTTATATTTGGTGATTCCAGCAAATCTAGAGTTATCAGAAAGTTATCTGTTCATGATAAACAGCTGATTACAATGTTCCTGGCTCCACCACATCAGATGGCCATCAAAGGCCTTCTATATGAATTAGACCCTGAAGACATGGGACAAGCCATGAAATCCTGAGCTAGAATTTGGCTTGGTCCACAAAGAAGGAATAAATCAGGGGTGTCAAACTCAAGGCCCATGGACCGGTTCCAGCTCCCAGGGTGTTTAGATTTGGCACATGGGGCCGCCCTGGAAACAGCAAAGGAATGGCCTGTGGTGCCTCTACCAGTGAAAATGTAGCTCAGGAGGGTCACGCGCAGCCCTTCTGAGCTCCATTTTCACTGGTAGAGGATTTCAGGAGGCCATCCCAGCCAAAAATGGAATTTGGGAGCCCATTTTTGCTGTCAGAACGCTCAGGCCTCGAAAGGCACCCCCGACATCAAACTGGCCACACTCACCCTGGCCATGCCCACCCCATTCCCCCAAGGTCAAACACAACCTTGATGCAGTCCTCAATGAACTCGAGTTTGACACCCAGGAATAAATAACCAGGGAGATCAAGCACTAAATCTTTTGGAAAATGTTTCTATTGTTTAAATACCTTAGGCTCAATGTTACAAATAAGATATTGTAAGGTTCAGCAATGTGCTCAAGTCAACAATGAGCCAAAAGAAGAACTTAAGCGGAGAAAGAATCAGCATTTAAGCCCCTGTCCCACTGCACTAACGGATGCAAAGAGGACGTAAAACGATAAAAAAAGCTTGCCATCCATTGGAAAACGCTATGCATCCATTGTGTACTCACTGCATATGTGTTTCATACGCTCTATCCCTGGAGCATCCGTCCACTGAGATTTCATCCGCCCAAGAAGTTTTGAGCTGCACAAAACTTTGTGAGCAGATGAACTTTCCGCCGCGTATGATGTACATCCGCGCCATATACGGGCAACAAACATTCTATGTCCATTATCATCCATTAAACATCCAATGTATCCTCTCTGCATCGTCTGGCCATCCCCTCAACTCACATCCACTGCAGCTGAAAACGGAAAGAGGAAGGAAACAAAAGGTACACGGAACGTCTACACAGCATTAGTAGCACAGAAATAGAAAGGATGTAAGCGTATGCATCTCGTAGAAAAGTATTCGAAATGGACAAAACATTTGTATCTGGGATGTGTCTCAGATATTTAGGATGTCTGCAGTATGTCTAGAGTATATAGAAGGACACCAAGAGGACAACCAATATTTCCAATAAAAAGGGGGAGGAAATCATCTGAATCTCTGTATGAGTCCAGCAGCCAAACATCTTCACGCTTGGTCTTGGTCTTCCACATCATCAATTGTTTTCCACCATGGATCATGACACAGTCCGTATGGTAGCTGCAATCATTCAGTACCAGAACCAAACCCTGTTCAGACTGTTTCACCTTTTATACAGAAGGAGAAGACATCCAAGAGCTGTGTGGGTCCGAGGATGGATCATGAGAAGAATGGAGTTTGGACTCTATGACCAGTTCATGGTGGAACTGAGGAATGAAGACCCTCGTGCATTCCATCACTTCATGAGGATGAAACCAGCCATGTTTGATGAAGTTGTAGAGCATCTGAGACCCAGGTTGACCAAGCCTAGCACCAACTTCTGTCCCAACCTGGACCCTGGACTGAAGGTGGCACTGACTCTGCACCACCTGGCCTCTGGAACCACATACAGAAACATGCAGTATGCCTGGAGGGTGCCACACAACAGCATCAGCAAAGTGGTCAGAGAAGTGGTGCAGACCATCATTAAAGAATACGTGGAGAAGCTCCTCAAGTGCCCCACCACTGAACAAGGCTGGAGGAAACTTGCAGAAGAGTGGTATCAGAGGTGGAACTTTCCCCACACCGTTGGAGCCATAGATGGCAAGCACGTGGCCTGCAAAGCTCCAGCCAAGTCGGGGTCCACTTATTTCAACTACAAGGGCTTCTTCAGTATCATCCTCTTCACCATGGTCGATGCTGACTACAAGTTCATGTACATCGATGCTTCAGGCAACGGGTCAGCTTCAGATGGCCAGGTATACAATGCAAGTGACCTCAAGGATGGGCTGGAATGCAACCTCATCATGGGTTTTCCAGATCCAGACCCCCTACCCAATGACAAAGAAGATGTGCCCTACTTCATCATGGGGGATGATGCCTTCTCCCTCAGAACCTACCTCATGAAGCTGTACACTTCAAGATAACTCACCTGTGAAGAGAGGATCTTCAACTACGGGCTGTCCAGGGCAAGACGGGTGGAGGAGAACACCTTCGGCATCCTGGACAACAGGTTCCAGATACTTCTCACCACCATGCAGCATGAGCCACAGATTGTGAGGAGCATCGTGGAAGCTTTCTGCATCCTGCCCAATCTCATGCGCACCCGCTACCCAGTGTTGCAGAACAGACTTGTAGACCATCAACAAGGGAATGGGGACATGGAGCCTGGTGAATGGAGGCAAGGACGAAACCTGATAGACACTGTGGATGTACAAGGCCCCAACAGAGCTTCACGTGAAGGGAAGAAGCAGCGCAACCTCCTGAGACACTGGTGCAACTCCCCAGCTAGAGCAGTGGAGTTGCAAGACAGGATGATAAATGATTAATGGATGCTTCCTTGAGCCAGTCGCATAACACTGATGAGATTGTGCTATGTATGTTGAGTGGTCCTACAATGAATAGGGCATTAATAAAGAGCTTTGTTTATTTTGAAATGTGTTGATCAATGAATAAATTGTTATTGATAAAAAAGGTCCATATGTGTGGCAGCTGGGATGGTGGACCCACTATGCTTGCACTGGAGGTTTATCTATCCCACAACTATCCTTATCTATCCCACAAGCATGCAAAGGCTTAACCATTTGTTAAAAGTTTTCACCAACACATCACTAAGGTAAAAAAATGAACCAAGTGTCTTAAGCAAAGATAACCTTTATTAACTTTTTTAGGTAACCTTTATGACTTTATTAAATAAGCAGAATGAACCAAGTAAACTGAATTAAGTGTGTTAAGCAAAGATAACCTTTATTAACTTTCTTAGGTAACCTTTATGACTTTATTAAATAAGAAAAATGAACCAAGTAAACCGAATTAAGTGTGTTAAGCAAATATAACCTTTATTAACTTTCTTAAGTAAACTGTATGACTTTATTAAATATGCAAAATGAACAAAGTAAAGTGTCTTAAGCAGAGATAAAGTGAACAAGTAAACAACTCAGTCTCTGGCACTATTCTCAGTCACTCTGAGTCATGTCCATGGTCTCAGCTGTTAAGTGGCCAGGGACTGTGGAGGTGGCTGTGGCTTGAGTGCTGGTCTGAGGTGCCATTGGGGTGCTTGGCCCCGAGAGTACAACAGGGGATGGTGTGTTCAGGAAGTTCTCCGAGAGCTGACTCAGTCCCATGAGGTTGAGAGGCCCTTCATCAAGTACCTGAGATGTGAGGCACACGACTGATGACAGATTGTCTGTTGACAGGCTTGGCTGTGGGGTGGAGGAAGGAGGAGTGTAGTGGGGCTGTCTGGTCTGCAGCTGGGTGAGGTATGGCGTCTGTGGCATGCGATGAACCTGGGCCTGGACCGGAAAGGTCTGTTTTTGCTGTGGGAAGTCCTGGTAGTCGTAGCCTTGGTAGGTGAGAGGTTGTTGAAAGCCATGGAAGGGCTGTGACATCGCCTGGGGTGGAGGAGCAGACCTGGACTGGGTCGGAGCAGCTTCACCTGGGCCTTGAGGGTTGTGCAGAAGTGCTGTTATCTTCTCCTTCATCACCTGATAGTGGGCCTCGGGCAGGTCCCTCAAGGTGTGGCTCACGTAGGTGATGAAGGTGTGGCAGCTCAAGGATCCTCTGTCCAAGTGGACCAGCTGAGACAGAAGTTCTGTGCTGGTTTTCATTGTGTCCCTGATCTCCAACAGGACACTGTGGTTCTGGCCCTCCAGTCTGCCTCTCTGCCTGCATCCTGTGGAGCTGGGTGTGGGTGTCGGTTGGCCTCTGGTGGCTGCTGCTTCTTCCTCCATTTGTGACAGGGGATCCTCTAAGTCTGCCAGCATGGGGAGTGCAGCTGTCAGGGGGGTCTCTGCCATGGAGCCTTCTGAAGACACATGCCTGGACAGGCTCGCTGGCTCCTGACTCTAAGAGGACTGGCTGTCTGTGAGCTGTCTGAGGGAGAGGGTTGTAAGAGGGGCTGCTCCTCGGTGGCGGATCTCACCCTCCAGGAAACTGCACTTGGCCATGACGTACATCTCCCGGACAGTGAGCTTGACAGTGGCCTGCCCGGATTTCTTGAGGTGTAGCTTGCCATACCAGGTGTGCATGTGCTTCCACTATCCCAGGAGTACATCTGCAGCGTAGCCCAGGCTTTCTGTCTTGTCTGTCCAAGCTGCCTGCTTCTCCTTCATGTCCCAATACAGTCTGTGGCCCTTTCTCCAGAGGTACTTGTTCTCCCTCAGCCATTCCAGCACCTCATCCTCATAGTCCTCGGAAACGATGTACTGTTTCCTCTCTCCCTTCTCCTTCCCTTGCCTCTTCCTCCCTCTGGCAGGGCCTTCAGCAGCAGGACCTTCAGGGGCTTGAGCAGCAGGGCCTTCAGGGGCTTGATCAGCAGGGCCTTCAGGGGCTTGAGCAGCAGAGCCTTCAGCAGCAGGGCTTTGAGGGCCTTGGGGCTGGTCCACTACAGCAGCAGCACCAGCAGTAGCAGCGCCAGCAGCACCAGCAGCACCAGCAGCTTCAGAGTCAGTGCCAGGGCGTGGGATGCTGGTTCTGCCCTTCTTCCAGGGCTGGAACGAGTAGGCACGGGCTTCCTCTTCTTGCCTGATTGACAAACCATGGTGTTCCTTGAAGCTGTATGTGGCAGCACGTCTTTCCTCTGAATGCTGATTTATGCGTGCTGCATCCTTTTATATCCGCAGAGCTGATGCAATTCATATTCCCCGCATGCGCAGTGAACGCTTTGCATCCGATATACATCTCCGCGGCATACACTTTGCTTCCTATAGGCGTCCGTGACGCATCCGCGTCATCCGCTACGCATCCGCCTCTTCCGCTATGCGTCTGCTTCGCAATTCTCCCCCGGAACCCCTTCGGAGGTGTCATCTGCTTCCATCCACTATCATCCGCTAGGCTTCCTATGAACATCCGTTTAACATCCCCGCTACGTACTACCCCCGTCCGTTCTTTTCCGTTCTTTTCCATTCTGTTTGTGCAAATTTTCACCACTTTTTGGAGTGGATGACAATGGATGGAGCCACACCCGAAATTTTGCTCATCCGCTGTGTCCTTTATGCAAATGTTTTGCGTCCGTCGGCCAGTGGGACCTTGCTTTTAATTTGATCAAAGCAAGAGCTGGGTAAGCCATTCCAAACATATACAAAATATACCTTTTATACCTTTAGAAACATCATTTTGGTCCCCAATTCCAGCCAATTGTAAAGAATGTATATGAGGACATACATTTATGACATAAGATTAAAGAAATGAGAGTTGAAGACAGTGTTTCCCACTACGGTGGATTTGTAGAATAAGATATGTGGTGCATCATCTATTAATAGCTTTGAATTTCCATCAGGACATCACCAAATTTAAGAGGAGCAAAATTTCAGGGGAACAAGTGTTTGTCACATTTGCCTGAATGTTTCGATGCTGCTAAATGCTTCTTGGATTTATGAAAGCTTTTAACATTCTTCAGAGCTATTAATTGTTTCATTAAACTGTTTAAAAATGGAAGAGGAGTAATATTTACCTATTTACATTACATTGCATTCATAAAACATGGAATAAATGTTTGATAGGCTTAGAAAGGATTCTACATTGATTCAAAGTCAGAGTAAAAGTACCAAAGAATTAATATCAGCATGCAAGGAACAAATAGTCATTTGATAAAATTAAAGCTCAAGCCATAAAATAAGTTTTTTGCTGTCATTATCACCTTTTCCTAGCCACAAAGCCAACTGAGAGAGAAAGAGACAAGGTCAACCAGTTGACTTTATGGCTAAGGTGGAAATAGAGCTTGGCGGTCTCTAGTCTGGTACCTTAGTTACAACACCAAACTGCAGAGAGCTGTCCAGGTGGTCACTATGACTGACTCAAAGGTACATACAAAACAAAAAAAAATGACCCAATACAAAAATAACAATAAGCTATATAAAATATTAGCAAAATACCTCTCAAACATAAATAATCATTATAAAGTGACATTTAGGAAGAGAAGGCTAAATTATAAAAGTTGCTTTCAAAGTTCTTAAAAAGCAACCAAAAAAAGAGAGGAGAGCAGAGATAGCGTCGCAACGGTACGGCATGAGAATCTTGAAGATCCAAAATTGCCGCTGATATCTTTGCTTCTGGATAGTCCAAATGGATCTAAACTGTCCCAAAGAGACAGTAAATGTAAAGAGAGCATCCTGTCAATCCCAGGGATACTGCAAAATCCCTGGTAGATCCAGAAGAAGCTCTTTTTGCCAGTGACAAAGAGGCAGCCATTAAAGCTGCTGAAGTTGGGACAGTTCCGAAACAGAAGAGAATGGAAAGAGAAAGTGTGCCAGTTTGGTGACAGTTTTTCTTTTATTTTAAGATTTGAAAGAACACCCTAAGGAAAAGAAAGAATTTGTAAAATCTGAGACAGAAGTGATTAAGTGGTGATTTTAAACAGGAAGTCAAAATTAAAATTTCTTTTTTTTTTATTGCTGGACTCTTAATGTATGATTTTTTACTTTGCAACTGGACTGGTTTTCTTTTTTACCTTACTTTTTCTTTTTTGTCTTTTTTCCTTTTTTGTCTTTATAATATTCTAGGCTAGAGATTCCCTTTCAGCTTTTTTTTTTCTTTTAAGTCTTTCCTTCATTTTTAATTAATTTTTAATGACATTTTGTTTGGAAAAGGAGGGGGAAAGTAAAAGTACACGAAAATTTAGAGGCTATCTAGAGGCTTAGAAACATTGTTTCCTTTCTCTTTCCTTCTCGACCAAAGCTGAGAAAGAACTGAGGCTTCTTTTCAAGGACTTTGAGCCTGTTTGATAAGATAGAGGGAACAGCATGGGAGAGTGTTATTGCAGGTGCTCCTCTGGGTTTCTATGAGTGGCTGGAGTCTGGTGTTGGAATTAACAGAAAGAAGACGATAAGATTCTAGAGAAGAGAGTTATAAAATTGTTTGTAACTTAACAAAAAGCCTTGGATAATTAAATAGGTGCAGTGTGTTCCTTCTCTCTCTTTTTTTTTTTTATGTTGGGCTGTTCGCTACTTGAACAAAATCCCCCCCTCCTTAATAGTTTATTTTTGATAGTTATTTGGACCTTTGGCCTTTTGGAATTTGTTTTTGTTTTTCTTGCTTTTGGAGTCCATTTTTTATTTTTGCATCTTATTTTAAAGGGAAAATCTTAGTATTAATTTTTCTTTTTCCTTTTAAGGGAGTAGGGTTTTTTTTTCTTTTTTTTCTCTCCCTCCCCATCTCTTTATTCACCTCCTATATTGGTTTTTTCTGTGGCTCCTTTTTTTTTTCCTTTTTATACCTGAGACCTTTTAATTCGATTGAGATGTTGAAGAACTTTTCTTTTCTTTTTTCTTTTGCCATCTACAATACTTAACAATTTTTCCTTTTTCTGTTTATGTTTTTTTCTTCTTTTCTTTTTTCTCACTATTTAACCAATTGATTGGATTAAGGTGTACAAGGGCCTGAAGAAACTTCTTTTATTCTGCTTCCTTTTTACTCCACTATTTTTACTTGGAATTACAACCGGTCATTACACGAGTGGATTAAGGTCTAGAAGAACCTGAAGATTTTGAATTGTTTGAAATGAGCAGGAAACTAACAGCGGCTGGTTCTTCAATTCCTACTTCTTCCTCTTCACCATCTGGAAGACAATGCTCAATTCAGACGATGTTACAACAAGAAAAAGAACAGGAAATGGTGATGCTGCAGATGATAATGCAAGGAATCCAAAACATACAAGCAAGAACAGAGAATATTGAAAAGAGAACAGAGAACATTGAACAAAGAACAGGAAAAACTGAAGAAAAGGTGGAGAATATTCAACAAATGATGATGAAATATGATGAGAGATTCCAAAAAACTTGAAGAAGATAAAGAGATAAGAAGATTGGAGATATTGATGGCAGATTAACTGTGGTTGAACAAGATAAAAGTGGGATGCTGGGATGGAAGATGGACAGATCAAATTTTATCTTAGATTCCAAAACATAGAGGAAGAAAAGGGACAAAACTTGGCAGAGATAATGATAGAAATCTTGGTTGAGGCTCTGGAAATAACTAAAGAGAAGATGATGGATGGAATAGAAAAGGTCTTTCGAATTTTCACAAGATACGCAATGAGAAATAGTTTACCAAGAGAAGTTCACATTAGATTTACAAAGAAAGCTATTGAAACACAAATATTACAGGTGGCAAGAGAGAAAACAATGAAATATAAAAATAAGGAGACCATGTTCTGAAACAAGTACCCAGAAGAGTGAGAGAGATGAGGAGAGAGTATCAATTCTTTACTAAAATACTACTCAAAAAAGAGGTGAATTATAGATGGTTGATAGCAGAAGGTTGAATGTTTACATTGCAGGAACAGAGACACAGAATTGACTCAATTGAGAAAGCAGAATTATTTTATACAGAGTACTTTGGAGGGAGAGAGGAGGAGACAGAAAAAGAAATGTTATGAATTGAATTCCAAGAGGACTGTCAAGCAGTGATTGAAAAAGAAGAAGGTGCAGTAGGCAGAAAGGTGGAAGCTAGAGAACAATGAGAACCAAGATCTACTAGAGCTGCAAAACCGACTTATAAAGTATAATCATGGGAGAGAAAAAATTGATTACAATTAATATAAATGGACTTAATTCAGCTGTTAAAAGAAGGAAAACTTTCCATAAATTAGAGAAAGTAAAATTTGATAGCCTACAAGAAGTACAAATTAAAAAGCAATATGAACAACTGTTGATACAGCCAGGGAAAATATTTACTTCTTTGACACAATGCAAGAAAAGAGGAGTGGTCTTATACATCAAAGTTACTATTCCAGCGAAATTGATCCATACGGATGATGATGGAAGACTTTTAATGGTGGAAAAAATGGATAACAATATGAAAACACTCCTGATAGCAATCTATGCTCCGAATGAAAATCAGGAAGAATTTTATAGAAAACTACATCTGAAAATAATTGAACTGGACTATGTTAATATCTGTATGATGGTGGACTTCAATGGAATAGTAGACAATAAATTGGACTATACAACACCGAAAATAACAAAGCAAAGCAGAAACACTCTCCCTGTATCCTTTTTTAAAATGAGAGATGAAATAAATTTAAAAGATGCATGGAGAGAAAGAAACACTGAGATCAAACAATATACTTTCTATTCAAACAGACATTCATCATGCTCCAGAATAGATATGATATGGATGTCAACAGAATTGATCACTAATCTCCAAGAAATAGATATTGAAACAACTACCTGGGCAGATCATAATCCAATGACAATTAAATGGAAAGGACAAAGAAGAAGATCTAGATGGACATTAAATAACACTATACTAAAAGAAAAAGACTTTACACAGAGAATGGAGAAAGAACTGGCTTTTTTCTTTAAAGAAAATAAAAAAGAAGACACATCAATACAGAATGTATGGGATACAATTAAGGCATATGCCAGAGGCTTGATAATAGACTACACAAGGAAAAGAAATACTATGAAAAGACTAGCCTCTAAGACATT
>BLBF01000055.1:18986321-19003604 GCA_015471245.1 Laticauda colubrina | reverse complement strand
AACAGTAACGAAAGTTAAGCAGTAACCAAAGTTAACCAATGATGGAGGATAACTAAAAATGTATATAAATGCAAGACTATACTCCAATAAAGATCATCATAATTCAGTTGTTCATGATCAAACAGCTCGACTGCCTTATCATTACAACAAGAAACCTTAAAGAATGAGATTTAATCAAGCTGTTGAAAGGCTACTCTGAATGTAGAGAAACCAAGAGCTCGCTGAAACAGAGAATCCATATTTCTGCAGAACATATGTCTTTACAGATGTGCTCTGCAATGACCTCTTAGTGTTCATGAAGGAAAATGAGCTGAATTATCTATATGAGGAGTGTTCAGTCTAATGAAGTTCATATTGTCAATTTGAACACCTAAGTCCATAGCACAGAAGTCCAGCATCACAATGGGGTGAACAAAAAGAATGAAGTACCAAAGACCAAGAGAAGATCAAAGTATGAGTGATGGATAAGAATATCAAGAGTCAGGACATATACAGTATTTCCTTTATTAAGAACTATCCAAGAACAGCTAAATCCTTCCTTAAATTGTGATCGAAACTGTAGTAAGGTTCAGTGACAAGACTGATAAAAACCAGCTGGTCAGAGTCCAAAGCTTTTAGGTCAGGGCTGTCAAACTCTTGGCTATCAAACTCTTGGCCTGCAGGCCAGATGCGACATGCGCTGGCCACGCCCATGCCAGGTTTAGCAAAGGGGGGGGAAGTCCCGATATGTCATATGATGCCACCATGATGATGTGAGTTTGACACCCCTATTTTAGGTTGTAAAATATATGGAAAAATGTAAGAAGTGTGCAGATTTCATGTAAAGCAGGGTCCCCAGTTCATGGGATTGCAGCCCTTTTGAAACTGAGCCACACAAGTGGAGGAGCAAATATCCAAGCAGCTCCACTTATGTGAGTTATGGGTATACATGCGAGTGTGTGAAACTCTACTTGTATGAGTGGCAGGTGCACATGTGAGTGCCTTCTTCTCTCCTGCTGCCACCAGTACACAAAGCCAGGAAGTTTGGGGATCTCTGGTACAAAGCATCTTTTTCGTTCCATAAATTGCTATTTTTTGTTTGCAGTTTTTACCTCTTTTCCACACTGGAAAGTCTTCAGTGGAAGCAACCATAAAGCAAAGCTTGATAATTATCTGATTATTTAAATAACTTTGCTGAATAAATTGTATTGGTCAATGATCTGTTCTTCTAATTAGTTAGGTTGGATCTGAGAAATGTATTAAAGGGACAGCTTTATTTAAGATTTGATTTAATAAACTGATGCAATTATTGTAATGTCTACTGCAAGGGTGTCAAAATTACATCATCATGGCAGCAGCGGAACTCCCCCCCCCCTTTGCTAAACTGTGCATGGACATGGCCAGCACAAGACGCATCTAGCCCATGGTTCAGGAGTTTGACAGTCCTGGTCTACTGTTTCCTTCTGCAGTGATTTGTGCCCACTAGGGAAAAAAGATCCTAAGAGGGGAGGCAAAAAGCATTATGTATTTTCCTCCTCTTTAGATAGGCCTCAATAAGCCCTTTCACTCTCCCATGGACTTAACTGTTGCAGAAAATGACAAGACTCAGACCTTGGAATCAAAAGAAGTTGCACAAAGACTTTATTTGCACAAAGGCTCAGAGCAATATAGCCAAAACAACATCTGAACAACCTCCTATGGAGCAACTTACATATATACTCTTCAGAAGCAGCAAAACACGGAAATATAACTTGTCAGCATTCATTGGTTACTTGAATTACATCCTTCTGTTGCTATGCTAAAATAGCTAAATATCTTGCAACCCCTCACTAATCAAGATCATAGGTGTCTTACCAAAGCATCTAAGTTTCCGGCGGTTCATTTGTGGTTTGTAGTTTGTGGTTTGTTGCAAACAAGACATATGAGGTTACCTATAATGAAACTTCCTTCTTTGACACATATGAGTGACCTACAGATGAATCTGTGGTCTGACACTTTCTATTTTCTTGTTCTTTTCTCTCACTAAAGGCCCTGTCCCACTGGGCGACAGATGCAAAACGTATGCATAAAGGAGACAGCGGATGAGCAAAATTTTGGGGGTGGCACCATCCGTTGTCATCCGCTCAAAAAAGTGGTGAAAATTTGCATAAACAGAATGGAAAAGAACGGAAAAGAACGGACGTGGGTAGGATGTAGCGGGGATGTTAAACAGATGTTTGTAGGAAGCCTAGCGGATGACAGTGGATGGAAGTGGATGACACATCTGCAGGGGTTCCAGGGGAGAATAGTGAAGCGGACGCATAGCGGAAATGGCAGATGCATAGCGGATGACGCAGATGCATCACGGATGCCTATAGGAAGCAAAGTGGATGCATAGCGGATGTATATCGGATGCAAAGCGTTCACTGCACATGTGAGGAGTATGAATTGCATCAGCTCCGCAGATATAAAAGGATGCAGCTCGCACGCAGTCAGCATTCAGAGGAAACATGTGCTGCCACATACATCTTCAAAGAACACCATGGTTCATCAGTCAGGGAAGAAGAGAAAGCCGGTGCCTACTCGTGCCAGCCCTGGCAAGAAGGACAGAACCACCATCCCACCCCCTGGCACTGACTCTGAAGCTCCTGGTGCTTCTCCTGCTGCTGCTGCTGCTGGTGTTGCTGCTGCTGGTGCTTCTCCTGCTACTGCTGGTACTGCTGCTGCTGCTGCTGGTGCTACTGCTTCTGCTACTGCTAATTCTGCTGCTGTGGTGGACCAGCCCCAAGGCCCTCAAAGCCCTGCTGCTCAAGCCCCTGAAGGCCCTGCTGCTCAGGTGCCTGAAGGCCCTGCTGCTGAAGGCCCCGCCAGAGGGAGGAAGAGGCAAGGGAAGGAGAAGGGAGAGAGGAAACAGTACACCATTTCCGAGGACCATGAGGAGGAGGTGCTGGAATGGCTGAGGGAGAACGAGTACCTGTGGAGAAAGGGCCACAGACTCAATTGCGACACCAAGAAGAAACAGGCAGCTTGGAGAGACAAGGCAGAGAGCCTGGGCTACACTGCAGATGTACTCCTGGGATGGTGGAAGCACACGCACCTCAAAAAATCTGGCCAAGCGGCTGTCAAGCTCACTGATCGGGAGATGTATGTCATGGCCAAGTGCAGCTTCCTGGAGGGTGAGGTCCACCACCAAGGAACAGCCCCTCTGACACCCCTCTCCCTCAGACAGCCCACAGATAGCCAGTCCTCTTCCAGCCAGGACCCAGCTGCCCTGTCCAGGCAGGTGTCTTCAGAGGGCCCCCACAGCAGAGACACCCCCGACAACTGCACTCCCCATGCCAGAGGACTTGGAGGATGACGCCCTGCTGTCACAAATGGAGGAAGAAGCGGCAGCCACCAGAGACCAACGCACCTCCACCCCCAGCTCCACAGGATGCAGGCAGAGAGGCAGACTGGAGGGCCAGAGCCACACTGTCCTGTTGGAGATCAGGGACACAATGAGGACCAGCACAGAACTTCTCTCTCAGCTGCTCCACTTGGACAGAGGATCCTCCAGCCGCCACACTTCCTTCACCTACGTGAGCCACACCTTGAGGGATATGCCTGAGGCCCAGTACCAGGTGATGAAGGAAAAGATCACAGCACTTCTGCACAACCCTCAAGGCCCAGCTGAACCTGCTCCTACCCAGTCTAGGTCTGCTCCTACACCCCAGGCGATGTCACAGCCCTTCCAAGGCTTTCAACAGCCTCTCACCTACCAAGGCTACAATTACCAGGACTTCCCACAGCAAAAACAGACCTTCCCAGTCCAGGCCCAGGTTCATCGCACACCACAGACACCCAGCTGCAGACCAGACAGCCCCACTACATACCTCCTTCCTCCATCCCACAGCCAAGCCCGTCAACAGACAATCTGTCATCAGTCTTGTGCCTGACATCCCAGTAACTTGATGAAGGGCCTCTCAACCTCACGGGACTGAGTTAGCTCTCTGAGAGCTTCCTTAACACACCATCCCCTGTTGTACTCTCGGGGCCAAGCACCCCAATGGTGCCTCAGACTAGCACTCAAGCCACAGCCACCTCCACAGTCCCTGGCCGCTTAACAGCTGAGACCATGGACATGACTCAGAGTGACTGAGAATAGTGCCAGAGACTGAGATGTTACTTGTTCACTATATCTTTGCTTAAGACACTTTACTTGGTTCATTTTGCTTTTTTAATAAAGTCATACAGTTTACTTAAGACAGTTATTAACAAAGATTATCTTTTCTTAACACACTTGGTTCATTTTTTTTACTTAATAAAGTGTTGGTAAAAACTTTGAAAAAATGGTTAAGCCTTTGCATGCTTGTGGGACAGATAAGGATAGTTGTGGGATAGATAAACCGCCAATGCAAGCATAGTGGGACCGTATGGTCCACCATCCCAGCTGCCACACATGTGGACCTTTATTATCAATAACAATTTATTCATTGAGCAACACATTTCAAAATAAACAAAGCTCTTTATAAATGCCCTATTCATTGAAGGGCCACTCAACATACATGGCACAATCTCATCAGTGTTATGTAACAGCTTCAAGGAAGCATCCATTAACCATCTATCACCCTGTCTTGCCACTCCACTGCTCCAGCTGGGGAGTTGCACCAGTGTCTCAGGAGGTTGCGCTGCTTCTTCCCTTCACATGAAGCTCTGTTGGGGCCTTGTACATCCACAGTATCTATCAGGTTTCGTCCTTGCCTCAATTCACCAGGCTCCATATCCCCATTCCCTTGTTGACGGTCCACAAGTCTGTTCTGCAAGACTGGGTAGCAGGTGCGCATGAGATTGTGCAGGATGCAGGAAGCTTTCACGATGCTCTTCACAGTCTCTGGGTCATGCTGCATGGTTGTGAGAAGTATCTGGAACCTGTTGGCCAGGATGCCAAAGGCATTCTCCACCACCCGTCTTGCCCTGGACAGCCTGTAGTTGAAGATCCTCTCTTCATAGGTGAGGTATCTTGAACTGTACAGCTTCATGAGGTAGGTTCTGAGGGAGAAGGTGTCATCCCCCACAATGAAGTAGGGCACATCTTGTGTGTCATTGGGCAGGGGTTCTGGATCTAGAAAACCCATGATGAGGTTGTGTTCCAGTCCATGCTTGAGGTCACTGGCATTGTATACCTGGCTATCTGAAGCTGACCTGTTGCCTGAAGCATTGATGTACATGAACTTGTAGTCAGCATCAACCATGGCAAAGAGGATGATACTGAAGAAGCACTTGTAGTTGTAATAATTGGACCCTGAGTTGGCTGGAGCTTTGCAGGTCACGTGCTTCCCATCTATGGCTCCAACGGTGTGGGGAAAGTTCCACCTCTGATACCACTCTTCTGCAACTTTCCTCCAGCCTTCTTCAGTGGTGGGACACTTGAGGAGCTCCTCCACGTATTCTTCGATGATGGCCTGCACCACTTCTCTGACCACTTTTCTGATAGTGTTGTGTGGCACCCTCCAGGCATACTGCATGTTTTTGTATGTGGTTCCAGAGGCCAGGTGGCGCACTCAGTGCCACCTTCAGTCCAGGGTCCAGGCTGGGACGGAAGTTGGTGCTCAGCTTGGTCAACCTGTGTCTCAGTCGCTCTACAACTTCGTCAAAAATGGCTGGTGGCATCCTCATGAAGTGCTGGAATGCACGAGTGTCTTCATTCCTCAGCTCCATCAGCTTGTCATACAGTCCAAACTCCATTCTTCTCCTGATCCATCCTCAGACCCACACAGCTCTTAGACATCCCCTTCTTCTCCTTGTGTATAAAAGGTGAAACAGTCTGAACAGGGTTTGGTTCTGGTGATGAATGACCGCAGCTACCATACGGATTGTGTCATGATCCATGATGGAGAACAATGGATGATGTGGAAAAGCAAGGCCAAGGGTGAAGAGGTCTGTACACCATGGCTGCTGGACTCATACTGAGATCCAGGTGATTTTCTCCCCCTTTTTAGAGGAAATATCGGTGTCCTTCTACATACTCTAGACATACTGCAGACATCCTAAATATCCGAAATACATCCCAGATACAAACATTTTGTCCGTTTTAATGCTTTATATACGAGATGCATATGCTTACATCATTTCTATTTCCGTGCTACTAACGCTGTGTGGACGTTCCGTGTACCTTTTGTTTCCTCCCTCTTTCCATTTTCAGCTGCAGTGGATGCAAGTTGCGAGGATGTCCAGAGGATGCTGAGAGGATACAGCAGACGTTTAACGGATGATAACGGACATAGAACATTTGTTGCCCGTATATGTCACGGATGTACATCGTATGCGGTGGAAAGTTCATCCGTTCAAAAGGTTTTGTGCAGCTCAAAACTTCTTGGGTGGAGGAAATCTTAGTGGACGGATGCTGGAGGGATAGAACGTATGAAACATGTATGCAGTGAGTACACAACGGATGCATCGCATTTTCCAATGGATGGCAAGCTTTTTTTAACGTTTTACATCCTCTTTGCATCTGTTGGTACAGTGGGACAGGGGCTGAATATACACATTTCACTATCTAGAAGAATCATGTCAATATTTCTCTAAAAGTAATACATTTCTTCTTTATGTCCTGCCTCATAACCACAGAACATCACAAAATTAATAAAAAATTGTGTAGGAAACCACCCTCCACAGTTTAAAATATGCTTTATTCTTAATATTAAAAGGAGCAGGATAGAATATTTCCTCATGGGGTGGAGAAAACATGTTCTTAAAGGCAGAAAGTAAGCCCTAGTTTTTCTTAATAGCCTCAAGCAGAAGCCTTCACTCTTTAGAGATGGGTATTTTGTGCCAATTAAAAAAGACTGGGCCAATCTATCATAAATAAGATACCTTCAGCTCCAACTAATGGGATTAAGAAGGATAGGAAATGACCTCTCGGATATAATGGGATAAATCCACCACCATTGAAATAGTGAAAGACACAAAAGCTCACTACATTGCACAACCTCCCAGAGTATCTCTGAACCCTATAAAAATCCACCCATTCCTAAACCAAGAGGTCAGCCACCCCAGAAACATTTGCTATTGTCACTGAAGTTTTTGGAATCCAAATAAACCTTTCCTTGTGACCAGTCAGTCTCCATTTTATTTCTAGTGCCTTTCTCTCTGCTTGGAACCAGACTGGATTTTTCTTCCAAAAATTGCAAGAGAGAAAGTACAATTGCTTTGCGATTGCAATGTTTTGCTAATGCCCAGCTGAATCTGGAGAAAAGCAAGCAAACTGAATAGCAAGAAAGGCACTAACATGTGATAAATATAGTGATAATAAGGGAAAGAGGGATTTGCAAAAAGTGGTAGCTGACAGCAATTTCCAGAATAGCCCCAGCAAATCCCACCAAGGCTGTTTTCAGACATCAAACAACTCAAAAAGAAAATGTGATGCAAGAAGATCAAATGAATGCACATGGAATCTGTCGGTTTTAAGCTAGGAGGATAGGAGAACCTTGATTTGCAACTCTAATTAGCTCTAAACTTTGTTAGCCTTAATCTGATTACTGGTTTTTGTGAATTTTGAAGTATAAAAAGCAGCTCAGAAATCTTTAGTTGCCATTTTTTTCTTTCTGTGCCTTGTGGAGCAAGAAAACTTAGCTGTTTTTAAGCAAGTTTGGCATCTTCTTTTCAATACAAAAGAGTTGTTTGATTCTGAAAAGCCGTGAGTGTTATCCCTTCCTCCTTTGCATGCTGTTTGTGCAAATGGCAAAATGACATCATGCAAGAAACTTCTTCTCTCTCCCTGTCTTCCTTTGTGTGTCTTGTTTTCACAGAGTTACTTGGCATTTATTAGGCATCAAGTCAAAATCAAGCTTCTGAAGTTGTTTTTCAAAGAGAATAGGTGAAATATTACTTCTAAGGATTTATTTTACCTGTTTTCTTCTTCTTGTTATCCAATAAAGCATTGTTGCTAATGCAACGAACCCATTCTCTCTTTTTATTGCACCTGCATTTTGCATTGCCTACTTCTGTTTGTTCTATTGTATCAACAACATTTGCATTTGCTTGATAAATAAACACACCATTCTAAAGCCCGTTTTCATTAAGAGCAACAGCATTCTGGGGAATCAGACTGAACTCTTTCCCAGTCCAATCTGTCCTGAGCAGAAATGAAATCCAGGATCTTCTGTTCTCAAAAAGAGACTTAGTTCTCTTGGTTAATTAATTCAACTTTTCCCCGTCATCTGGGAACTCTTATGCAAATATTTTTTTTTCCAAAATTTTTATTAGTTTTCAATAAACAAACATAACACAAAACATCAAAACATCAAAACATAAAACTTCTTTTTGGAAAGCGGCTTAGTCCCGGGTTACATCTTTTTATACAGACATAAATTCAAAATTCATGCTCACTTTTTATCCAATTTCATACCTTATCTACCTTTCTACATTTTCTATATAGCTTCTCCCCTCTTTTCACTCTCTTAATTTTATTTTATTTATTTCATCTCAATTTAAATCATTATGCATATTTATTTTGTCTGTTCTTTTCAATTTTCTATTATCTTTTCTCATTAACACAAAATTTCTCCTGTAATCACTGATTGAAATATGTTGCCTTTAAATCTTTCCCCTAAATTTAACACTTAAAATAATATATACTTTTCATTCTGATTCTGCTTAGTACATTCTAAAGCTACTTACTATATTATAAAAAAAATAAGTTTATAATATAATTACAATAATAATCCATAGCAAATTAAACTCTATTATTAAATCCAGTTTTCTAACATTATTTCAGATATAAATACAACAATATAATCTTATGTACTTTTTCAGAGTCTCTTTTTTTAATCATATTTTTACCCACTATTTCTGAATAAATTTTGTTTCTTTACATCTTATTTTAAGCCCATGTCCCACTGCACCAACGGATACAAAGAGGATGTAAAATGGACAAAAAATCTTGCCATCCGTTGGAAAACGCAATGCATCCGTTGTGTACTCATTGCATATGTGTTTCATACGCTCTATACGTCAAACATCCGTCCACTGAGATTTCATCCACGCAAAAAGTTTTGAGCTGCACAAAACTTTTTGAGCGGATGAACTTTCCGCCGCGTACGATGTACATCCGCAGCATATACGAGCAACAAACGTTCCATATCCGTTATCATCCGTTAAACGTCTGCTGTATCCTCTCGGCATCCTCTGGCCATCCTCGCAAATCATATCCGCTGCAGCTGAAAATGGAAAGAGGGAGGAAACGAATGGTGCACGGAATGTCAACACAGCGTTAGTAGCACAGAAATAGAAAGGATGTAAGCGTATGCATCTCGTATATAAAGCATTAAAACGGACAAAACGTTTGTTTCTGGGATGTATCTCGGATATTTAGGATGTCTGCAGTATGCCTAGAGTATGTGGAAGGACACCTAGCGGACAACAGATATTTCCTATAAAAAGTGGGAGGAAATCACCTGGATCTCAGTATGAGTTCAGCAGCCGTGCTGTACAGACCTCTTCACCCTTGGTCTTGGTCTTCCACATCATCCATTGTTCTCCACCATGGATCATCACACAGTCCTTATGGTAGCTGCGATCATTCAACACCAGAACCAAACCCTGTTCAGACTGTTTCACCTTTTCTACACAAGGAGAAGGAGACATTCAAGAGCTGTGTGAATCCGAGGATGGATCGGGAGAAGAATGGAGTTTGGACTATTTGACAAGCTGATGGTGGAGCTGAGGAATGAAGACCCTCGTGCATTCCATCACTTCATGAGGATGCCACCAGCCATGTTTCATGATATTGTAGAGCGTCTGAGACCCAGGTTGACCAAGCCGAGCACCAACTTCCATCCCAGCCTGGACCCTGGACTGAAGGTGGCACTGACTCTGCGCCACCTGGCCTCTGGAACCACATACAGAAACTTGTAGTATGCCTGGAGGGTGCCACACAACACCATCAGCAAAGTGGTCAGAGAAGTGGTGCAGGCCATCATCGAAGAATACATGGAGGAGCTCTTCCATTGTCCCACCACTGAAGAAGGCTGGAGGAAAATTGCAGAAGAGTGGTATCAGAGGTGGAACGTTCCCCACACCATTGGAACCATCGATGGGAAGCACGTGGCCTGCAAAGCACCAGCCAACGCAGGGTCCTCTTATCACAACTACAAGGGCTTCTTCAGTATCATCCTCTTTGCCATGGTTGATGCTGACTACAAGTTCATGTACATCGATGCTTCAGGCAACGGGTCAGCTTCAGATAGCCAGGTATACAATGCCAGTGACCTCAAGGATGGGCTGGAACGCAACCTCATCATGGGTTTTCCAGATCCAGACCCCCTGCCCAATGACACACAAGATGTGCCTTACTTCATCGTGGGGGATGACGCCTTCTCCCTCAGAACCTACCTCATGAAGCCCTACAGTTCAAGATACCTCACCCGTGAAGAGAGGATCTTCAACTACAGGCTGTCCAGGGCAAGACGGGTGGTGGAGAACGCCTTTGGTATCCTGGCCAACAGGTTCCAGGTACTTCTCACCACCAGCCCGAGAGACCCAGACGAGAGTGTCAAGGTTGACTCACCCTTCCAGGAGGTTCCATGGAGAAGACGCGGAGAAAAGGCGATCCTGACTGAACCAATGGAAGACCACGCTGAGACTGAGCTGTGCAGGTCAAGTAGGACCTGCAAAAGCCCCACCTACCTGCGTGACTATGTTATATACATTGGACGAAAGCAAGAGGGGAGGGGTGTTGTGTATAGGAATACTCCAAATACCTAAATCCGATTGGCCGAGAAGGCCGAAATAAGATTGGCTAATAAAGTGCCATTGCAATTGGCCCGCCTAACGGTGGGAAAGCTCAAAGAGCTATCATTGGCCAGAAGCCGTGAGCAGCCACTAAAAAAGGGCTGTTGCGGGTCCAGCAAGTTTGTTCTGTTACAAGTCACTGGGTTGTTATAATAAAGAGCTGTTTGTTGGGACACTGGTCTCACGTACCTTTCTTCTCAGAACAGAATAAGGATAACACATCCTGCTGCAATCATACCAACAAGCTTGCAAGCCAGGCAGTTTAGGGAACCAAGTGCCAAAAATATCTTCAAGATCAAAATCACTCCACTTCTGAACACGGAGAGCCAGGCAAGGTTTTCTATGCGCCTGGCTCTCTGCTCAATTATTTCACCAATGTCATCAAATTCTAGGCAACAATTAGTAAAATTGAACTTTCCACACACACCTCCCTCGGCAGCCAAGAGATAATCCAAAGCTAGCTGGTTCTGGTATATAGCATCTCTGAATTTTCTTTGCTGGACTGCTAAGGTACGCAAAGATTGAGCCGTTTCATTGGTTATTAGTTCTACAATTGCTTGGAGTCTAATAATGTGATTTAACATGTATATTGGGGTACGGTACCCCCAAGTGCCATCAGTAGCCCACATAGCCGGCCCGTAATACTGAATGATCCGTTGTGGGGGCCACTCATCATCCTTCCAATCCCCAATCCTATAGTCTGCTTGTAGTTTTCTACTCTGCCATTGAGTTTCCTTCAGTACTTGAGGTATATCCAAAGGTAACATAAGAAAGAATGGGTGAATAACACCCAAAGTACATGATCCTTTTCAGTTAGAGGGGAGAGTACTATAAGCCATGCTACCACATATCCAGTGTACTCCAGGAGGGGCCTCAGTATCATTGAGCCATTTTTGATACCATGCATCCCAAAAGGTATTTGTTTTGTTTGGCCAAGAAGTCCAAGTTTGGGTGGAATGGTCCCACTCAAGAACTTCCAGACATTCTGTCTCTCCTATAGATGGACCTGTACCGTGCGTTTTGGCCAAGCACTACTGGGCTATGATTGGGTTATTTAACTCCCACCGAGAAAGTGATTTATGCATAGGCATAGCTGATTGGTTATAAGGGATTGAATAATTCCATTCCTGTGCTGCCCAGGGCCATTGGTCTCCAACTTCAGTACCTCCACAAATATAGCAGTTGCTAACATTAAGTGTATGGGCTATAGTAGAAGCCAATTCAAGGAACAAGTTTCATGCCTCCTGGGAAGGTTGAAACTCAATGTTGACCTCACTCCAAAATTCAGAATAATATCTGTAATTGGTCTTCACTGGGTGTAAGTTTCGTTTTTCAATAGACAGATGGATGATACCCCCCGGATCAGTACCAGAAGCATACATTTTAACTCCCAATGTAGTTCTGAACTTAGAAATCCAATACTTGGGATTAGGGATGGTTATATTAACAGGATTACATTGATACAAGTCACAACTTTTTGCCGGAGTTACCCTTGTTATTTGGAGATTTGTTCCCCTTCCTCTATTGGTTGCATGAGTGGCCCAAACAACACAATCCCAGGATGGACATAGGGCTTGGCCCATGTTGGCAGAGTCCCCAGTCCCATATGAACAAAGATAAATATCAGTTGTTGTATATTCCCTGTGCCTTCTTAATGATGTCCCACAAGAAGTAGGCCATTGGGCCACTTTATAGACATCAAATGAGATTACTCCAGGGCTTGTATCAGCAATTATTTGATTTTGAGAAATAATTGGTCCTCTGCTGGAACCCTGACTTCTAGCTACCAACCATATTTCTTCAACATTAGTCTTAGGATCATAACATTCATTCTTCTGGGGACAAATAGAATACTAAATTCCTTTATAGCAACAAGGAGTTGCCTTGGTGTGGCAGCTATATTGAGTATGGTATACTAAAGTAGTACTTATTACCTTTCCTTTTATCACAGTTTTAAGACATACTGTACAGTTGTTTGGGCATAGGGGATCAACAGGAATGTTTGAGATACTGTTTGAAACACCTGAGCTGGTCTTTGATCGAGGTGGGAGTATTGATGATTGGTTTGTAGAAGGTGTAAGTAAGGATTCTTTGTAACATTATACACCTACTGAACCATTGCACCTTTTATAGGTTTTGGAAGTTCTGTTGCCTACAAATGAAGGCTTGGATGTAGTTGTACATGAAGAACTATTGAATATGCACTGGGGGAGATTAAAATCTGTGCATGGTGTTGGTGGGCCCTCACTAGCATAGAAATTCCCTTTACTATCTATGCATTGATAGCATGAGTTATCTCTGGGCTCTCTATGCGCTCTTATCTTTCTGACAGGTACCGTTAGAATAGGCTGCTGATCTTCTGTGTAACATATTATACCCTGGTCCACTTTACATGCTCTGAGCAATGTTCTCTTCCGAACCCTGTTCTCTTATACAAGTTATGATAACATGTGGATGTTAAATTAGGATTGATGCAAGAGGATGGTTTTCCCTTGATGAGTATCAATACATACTGATCATTCATACAGTGCTTACAGGTAGGATTTTGTCTACTTTGTATAGAAGTGTTGACATTTCGAGGGATACAGACGTGTCTAATAGGTACCCAAGGAGTGCGTAGAGGGTGGCACCTTATGGTATTGTTATACACACATTGCCAGTATCTTGTCCCTTCATGTTCACACTGAGGAAGATTGGTCATTGAGCAATTAGGAAACCTGGTGACACTATAAGTAAAATGTCTTCCTGTGGGTAATACCATAAAACAGTTAACACATGGCCTAAACACAGTGCCCTCTTCTAGATGTATGGGTTCAGTGTCTTCAGAGGGGTTTGGGAAGTACCATTCATCTACTCCATCCTCATTAAGTAATACTTCCTGATTTGTATTAGTATTCTTTTCCATTAATAACTGATATATGTATGCAGAGTTAAGGGCAACACTAATCACGAGCAAGATGGTCACAATCCAAATTGAGGGTATCAAGCCCTTACGGATGCATGCAGTTTCTCTCATCCTTTGATTTGCCTCTATACTGTGATAGTAATTTACCCCCCCCCCCTTTTCCTAAAAATGGTGAGGCCTCAAATATGTTTAGTTCGTGATCTAAGTTTCCAGGGAAAACCCGTACATTGGGCGTTAGCTTCCGGAGTAATGTCTGTAGGGGTCTGTTGTACCAACAGGGGTCTCCTGTTGGTAGAGGGACAACTTCCGGTGTGTCACCACAAGGGGAGATATTCCTCTTCTTCTCCTTTCGCAAAGTCACCTTTAATGGATTGTCTAAGTATGATTCGACCCTCCAGTGGGTAGGTGCAGCTAATTTAATTCAGGACCAATGGATCCAAAGTTTTATTTCAGCTACTTTAATGGCAAGGGGAGAACACACAACGACAGTGTAGGGTCCTTTCCACTTTGGACCTAATGTTTCCCTTTTCCAATCTTTAACTCAGACTTCCTGTCCTGGGTGTATGTTATGTGGAGAAGTCACCAAGACATGGGGTTTAAAAGTTAATACGTATTGCTGCAATTTATGGACTGTCTCATTAAGGGTTTGGAGTTGTTGCAATCGGATAGTATCAGAAATTTGTACCGTGTTTTGAATGTTCAAGTGAGCTAAATTGGGGACTCTACTATATAGCAATTCAAACGGAAAAAGCGAGATTTCTTTGTGAGGGGCACACCTTACAGCTACCAGGGCCAAAGGCAGCGCATATGTCCACTTGAGGTTAATTTCCTGGCAATTTTGGCAAGTTTTTCTTTAACAGTCCTATTCGTCCTTTCCACCCTCCCTCCAGAAGGGGCATGGAAACTACAATGAAGTTTCCAAGTTATACCTAACACTTTCGCTAACTGTTGAGTAGCCTTGTGAATAAACTCGGGGCTATTGTCGGACGAGATTCTAGAGGTAGTCCGTATCTAGGGATTATAATATGGAGTAATGCCCTAGCAACTTCAGTGGCCTTCTTAGTGCGGGTTGGAATGCATTCAGGCCAACCCATATACGTGCATACGATAACCAATAGTGCATTGTAGGGGCCACAGCAGGGCATGCCAGTGAAGTCAATCATCAGGGAGTCAAATGGGTAGCAACCTCTGGGATGATGGCCTGGGGGTGGTTGCGGCCCTTGTCTGGGATTGTTAATTGCACAGACCTCACACCTTGCACAAACATTAGCTGCTATACTGCACACTCTGTTAATGTAAAGTTCCCTTTTCAAAGCCTTAGTTAAAGCTGTTTTCTCTAGGTGCAGCTGCTGGTGTAATTGTTGCACCATATCCCACACCATATGTGCCAGTATAAAGACCCTATCGTCCGGTAAAATCCACCACTCTCCCTCTAGGTGTGCCTCAAGTGCCTTAATTTGGGCCATGTCTTCTTGTGAGTATTGAGGTCGATGATGAACAGCCAACGTCCAAATGGCAAGACATTTTTCGGTCAAGGTAATTACCTTTTGGGCAGCCTCACGCACCAGCCTGCCTTTTCATTCCCCCTTTGTATATCCGTGACCACCTTCTGATGCCCCTGACAGTGCATGACTGCTACTTTCTGTGGAGCCCAAACACTTTTTAGGAGGTGTAATATTTAGGGACCATGCTTAATATCTCTACCTCCTGTGGTGATAAGTCCTCTTTCCTTATAAAGAGCACCATGGACTTGAACCATGAGGAAAGTGTACTTTGAATCGGTATAAATGTTGACCCATAACCCTTTAGCCAATTCAAGGGCTCTTGTTAATGCATGCAATTCGGCCAGCTGTGCACTAGTGCCAATGGAAAGGGGCTCCGCTTCCCAAACATCATCTAAAGTAACTACTGCAAATCCTGCCCTTCTATTTCCTTCCTGTATATAGCTGGCGCCATCTGTAAATAGGGTGTAATCTGGGTTGGAGAGAGGTATATCAATCATGTCTGGGCAGCTAGCATATGTTTCCTCTATTGTATGGATATAATCATGATTGAGCTCAGTATTAGGTTCAGGTAATAATGAGGCAGGATTTAAAGTGGTAGATTGGATAATATTAATCATGGGGTTATGAGTGATTAGCCCTTGGTATTTCAACATTCGAGGGTTAGTCAACCACAAGTGGCCTTTTGTTTCCAGTACTGTTTGAAGAGCATGTGGGGTGTAAATGTCAAGATGCTGACCAAAGGTCAACTTATTTGCTTCTTGAGTTAGAATAGCTGTTCCGGCTACTGCTTTAAGACAAACAGGCCATCCCTTTGAGACACTATTAAGTTGTTTAGAAAGATTAAGTTGCCACTGGGCGGTACCACATCCCCATAGTGTGGGTAAGGACCCCTATTGCCACATTCTGTTTAGTATCTACAAACAACTGAAATGGCTTTTCCAAATCTGGAAGGCCTAAACTAGGAGCTTGCAACAATGCCTGTTTGAGTATTTGGAAGCTAGTTTCTTCCTGTTTTCCCCATTGTAACGGTTCCCTGTCTGTTCCCTTGGTGGCTTCATATAAGGGTTTTGCAATTAAACTAAAATTAGGAATTCATATTCAACAGAATCCAGCTGCCCCCAAGAAACCTCTCAGGTTTCTTCTGTTTTGGGGTGTAGGGAGTTGGCATATGGATTCTTTGCGCTCATGGCCTAAAGTGCGTTTCCCTTGTTCTATATCATAACCCAAATATCGAACTTTTAATGAGACTAACTGTGCCTTCTTCCTAGAGGCCTTATATCCTAAATCCTGTAAAAGAGACAACAACTCATGTGTTTTGCTCCAGCAAGCATCTTCGGTATGCCCTGTGACTAATAAATCATCTACATATTGTAGGACCACATCGGGGGGTGGTGTAGTTAAGGCCTCTAAATCTTTAGCCAAAGCGGCCCCGAAGAGAGTGGGTGAGTTTTTAAACCCTTGGGGCAACTTGGTCCAGGTATATTGTTGCCTTCGGCCAGTGGTGGGATTCTCCCACTAGAAGGTGAACAAATGCTGACTATTTTCATGTATTGGTATAGTGAAGAAGGCATCCTTGAGATCAATAACTGAGAACCACTTAGCAGCCTGGGGAATAAGACCCAATATTACATAAGGGTTTGGGACCACTGGATGGATGGTCACTGTGGCCAAATTGATGACCCTTAAGTCCTGTATTGGTCTGAAGTGGTCTTCCTCCTTTGGGATTGGCAATATTGGGGTGTTCCATTGTGACTCAGTAGGTACCAAAATATGATGTTTCAAATATAAATCAATAATATCCTGAATTACTTGCATAATATGCCTGAGATATGCCCTTTGCTTAATTCTCACAGGCACTTTCATAGGTGATTCCTCTATTATGATAGGAGGAGGATGAGCGGCAAAACCTGGGGGGTTATCTTCAGCCCACAAGTGAGGAACATAGAACTGTTTCCATTTATCCTCATTCCCTTTCTCTATTTCCTTTGCCACCATTAAATGCCATTCCTCTTCTAGGGGTAATGTCAGCCTTCAAGATCTTCTACTATTGCCTTGCATCTTTCAGCTGTCGTAAGAAATGGGGGGGGGGAGGGGATGAGTCTGGGAAGTGAGCTGGAGGTGTTACATTTTTCTGTTGTGTAAATG
>BLBF01000055.1:18960642-18986311 GCA_015471245.1 Laticauda colubrina | reverse complement strand
TACATCAGAGTTAGGTTTCTATTTCTCGCTTAGCTTTCTTTTCTCTGCGCAACTACAATCCGTTATCAAAGTATGCCAAGGTCAACGGACAGAGGCCTCATCATCACCTGAAGATGCCCACATGATCATATTCACAATTTCTAATTGGAAGTTTCATCTGAACTATTGGGGGTGGGAACACTTCCAACATTTTGTATATATGATTTACGCGCCTAATTTCTCAGATTCAGAATTCTCTGGTTGCTACCACTTCACTTTCAGTAAAAGATAACTTTTCTCTAACTTAAAGAGTCTAAGTATATCTTTTTTGGATTTTGAATGGAGCACCGGCTGATAGGTACAGACAAATTTACTTTCCCGTACCCTAACTTCATTGTCCCATCATCTTCTAAAGAGATCTATGCTCGGAGTTTACACAGCAAATCTCTCCCCAATAAAGGGATAGGACAGTCAGACATGTATACAAACTGATGCGTTATGGCTTGCCCCTTCGTTGTGCATATAAGGGGTTTTAAAAAAGGACACTGCAATATATTTCCCGTTGCACCTTGGATATTAATAGTATGGTGTGAGACCTGAGTCAGGGGTTGAGTTAGAACTGACCGAGTAGCTCCAGTGTCTACCAGGAAAGTGACAGGTTTGCCTCTGTTTATCCAGACCATAGGTTCTGGGAGGCTCTCTGAACCCGGTCTGCCTCAGTCTTCTTCTTCCACCTCTGCCATGTCTATCAAGGGGATTCTCCCTATACCCCTATTCCTTCCCCGGCTGTTTCCCAGAGGTCTTCTAAGGTCATTTTGTACCATGAAGCTAAGGTCATCTGGAAAAGGTCTACCTTTCAGTCATTGTTCCCAATCCCTCTCAGGACACTCCCCTTTCCAGTGTCCTTGTTTCTTACAAATGGCGCACTGGTTGTATCCAAGGCCGGACCTGCTGCCCCTCAAGAGGTCAGGTCCCAAACTTGACTTGCCACCCCTCGGTAGACTAATTCCCCTACCCTTTGGGTTCTACATCATAGCTGCCACCATTAGTTCAGCTTTTCTTTGCATTCTTTGATCCTTTCTCTTCTCCTCCTCCTTATCCCTGTTCACAAAGACTTTCTTGCCACTTCCATGAGTTCACTCATGGGTTTTCCTAGGGCTCCCTCAAGTCGTTGTAATTTATGCCATATATCTAAAGCGCTCTGTGAGATAAATGCCATAGTCAACATTCGGGCATTTTCTGGGTCAGTGGGGTCTATGGGCGTATACATACGATAGGCATCAATAAGACAAGTGTAGAACGCTTCTGGGCTTTCAGTGGGCTCCTGCAACACTAGGGAGAGCTTTGACATATTAACTAGGTTTCCCAGCCATGCGAATAGCTTGCACTACCAATGATGGGTAGTTTTGTAGGTATGTCTTATCTCGTTCCTTATAAAGATCCCATTTTGGATCCTGGGAAGGGAAATGGATTTCAACATGATCAGCAAGATTCCTATGTGGTGGAACGTCGGGCTTTAATATTTCACTTACGGCAATTTTAATTTTCTCTCTTTCCTCAGGATTAAACAGAGTCTCTATTAGCTGTTGAATATCTAACCAGTTAGGATTGTGGGCATCCATTATCGTCTTTACCAAATCAGTTATTTCCGGAGGTTTTTCACTGAATGGGCCATAATGTAACTTCCAATTCAGTAAGTCTGAGGTAGTGAAAGGCACATGTTGGAATAATGATAGAGTAACAGATTCAGCGGGATTCTGGGGGTTAATTGCTAACTGGTCAACTCGCCTAAGAGGAGCAACAAGGGAAGCCTGTTCTGTTTTTGCCCTCGTCCTAGTCACCACAGGTTCGACCTCCTTTTTAAAAATGGAGACAGTCGGTCTAGTCGGGCCATAAACCCTGATACCCCTGCAGATTCTTCTTCAGATGCGCTCCCTGGGCTCTCTGCAGGCACATATGGTGGTGTGTGTGGTATTTCTTCCGGACACTAGGTAAGACCTGTACAGTTTTCTTAACCCTTTTAAGGGACATATTACAGGTCATCAAGACCTTACATTGTTGTATTTTAAGTTTTTTTAACCATGGGGGAGGATGGCGTAGTAAATCAAGCCAGACATCAATATATGAGGCCTGATCTGGATATCCTCATGTGAGGTGAATAGTCCTGAGATTCATATGCTTCCTTAAAATGCTTCAGCATAGCCCCTAAGAGGGTCAGGGGCTTACTCTCCCCAACGCCCATGATCTACCCAGGTCACCAGACAATACAAGTAGGGAGAGGAATAGGAAGAAGGTGAGGGGTCCTTTCTTCCTAAAGCAACACAAGGGATTATTCACACATTCACGTCGGACGCAGGGAGCCGGATGCACACACGGTCTCCGGTGTGAACTGCGAGCATCATTCACCTTCTACTGGCCCATGGTGCTGGACACTCACAGTCACCTATGGGAACCGCAGTAGTCTTTCACTTAATCCAATCCAGGCAATTCCACCCACCTTACCTTAAGAGACGGTGATCAGTCCTCTCCCCATCCCTGCTTCCAGGGAGGGATTATTCCCCAAGTCCAATACTTGCCTGCAGGCTTCTTCTTCCTTCACCAGCTAGCTGACAGATGTCCTGGTGTCCTCACCTTTCACCTGTGGTTCTTGGAGGAGTCAATCACCACTGCCAGAGAACAGCAGTCTTGGGAAGTCCCTCGGATTCAAAGGACCGATGGCACATGGGATGTTCCTTTCAACTCACCAATACACTGGCAGTCGGGATGGACCCTCCAGAGGGCCTCAGGGCCCCTTCTGTCCTGCCGCAGTAGCCATTAAAATGTTGCAACAAATCTTGCTTCCAAATCAGGACACAAGACCACGAAAGGTTGAGGAACACAGGTTTATTTGTGCACAAGGTTCAGAGCATTAACATGGCAAATTCTGAACCCCCTTTTCCTCCTAAGACAACATTTTTATACCCAGTATGACCTCAGCACAAACCTGCGCGTTACAATTTTACATTTTACCAAATATGGACAAAATGTTATACATATTTGTATTTCTATAGAGGAAGTATAAAGAGGAAATAACAAGTATATTTTTGATTAGTCAGTTATCTTACACCACCAGTAATTTTCCAAGTTCACCCTTGTTGACAGTAAAGTGGTTAATTCAAGTTCCTTACTTCAGCAATCTTGTGGGTTACACAATGTTATGTTCAGCAGAGTAAAGCCCATGTCACACTGAACCAACGGATGCAAAGAGGATGTAAAACGGACAAAAAAGCTTGTCATCCGTTGGTTAACGCGATGTATCCGTTCTGTGCTCACTGCCTCCGTTTTGCTTCCTCTCTATCCGTCCATCATCTGTTTATGGACGTTTCATCCGCTCCAAAGGTTTTGGGCTGCCTAAAACTTTTGCGCGGAAAATGTATCCAGTTCATCCATTCTGCATCCGTTACGCATCCGTTACGCATCCGCTATATCCACTAGGCATCCGTTCCGCATCCGCGCAACTTGCATCCGCCCGGACGCAGGGAGGAAGCGGAACAGATGTGGAACAGATGCAGAACGGAAACAAAGCGTTTAAAGCGGAAAAAACGTTCGCAGAGGGGATCTATCTCGGATATTAAGGATGTCTAGAGGATGCCTAGAGGAAGCAAAGGGACACCTATACTGCCTATAAAAAGGGGGAGCAACTCATCTGCATCTCACTTTCAGACCAGCAGCCCACCTGTGCAGACCTCTGCAGCCTTCATCTGACTCTTGCTCTTCCACAGCAACCAGTCATGTCCACCGTGGATCGTAACACAGTCCTTTTGGCAGCCACCATCCTTCTGCAACAGTACGAAGCCATCTACAGGCTCTGTGAACTCTACTATGGGAAGAAAAAGAGGCGGCCAAGAAGCGTCTGGGTCCGAAAATGGATCGGGAGAAGAGCAGAGTACGGACTGTACAACAAGCTGATCATGCAGCTCAGGAACGAAGACACTCGGGCGTTCCAGAACTTCATGAGGATGCCTCCAGCCATGTTTGACGAAGTTGTGCAGCGCCTGACACCCAGGTTGACCAAGGCAAACACCAACTTCTGGCCCAGCCTGGAACTTGGGCTCAAGGTGGCACTCACTCTGCGCCACCTGGCCTCAGGGACCACCTATGAAAGCATGCAGTACGGCTGGAGGGTGCCACACAACACCATCAGCATTGTGGTCAGAGAAGTGGTGCAGGCCATCATCGAAGAATACAAGGAGGAGCTCCTCCAGTGCCCCTCCACTGAAGAAGAATGGAAGAAAGTTGCAGAGCAGTGGTATCAGAAGTGGAATTTCCCCCACACTGTTGGAGCCATCGATGGCAAGCACGTGGCCTGCAAAGCTCCAGCCAAGTCGGGGTCCACTTATTTCAACTACAAGGGCTTCTTCAGCATCATCCTCTTCGCCATGGTTGATGCTGACTACAAGTTCATGTACATCGATGCTTCAGGCTATGGCTCATCTTCAGATGCCCAGGTATACAACGCCAGTCACCTCAAGGAGGGGCTGGAACGCAACCTCATCGTGGGCTTCCCAGATCCAGACCCCCTGCCCAACGACACACAAGATGTGCCCTACTTCATCGTGGGGGATGACGCCTTCTCCCTCACAACCTACCTCATGAAGCCCTACACCTCCAAATGCCTCACCCGTGAAGAGAGGATCTTCAACTACAGGCTAGCCAGGGCAAGGCGGGTGGTGGAGAACGCCTTTGGCATCCTGGCCAACAGGTTCCAGGTACTTCTCACCACCATGCAGCATCGCCCAGAGACCGTGAGGAGGATCGTAGAAGCTTGCTGCATCCTGCACAATCTCATGCGCACCCGCTACCCGTCTTGCAGAACAGGCTCGTGGACCGTCAACAAGGCAATGGGGACATGGAGCCTGGGGAATGGAGGCAAGGGCGAAACCTGATTGACACTCAGGATGTGCAAGGCCACAACAGAGCCTCACGGGAAGGGAAGAAGCAGCGCAACCTCCTGAAACACTGGTGCAATTCCCCAGCTGGAGTGGTGGAGTGGCAAGACAGGATGGTAGATGCTTAATGGATGTTTCCTTCAGCCTGTCTCATCACATGGATGAGATTGGGCCATGTATGTTGGGTGGGCCTACAATAAACAGGGTGTTTAATAAAGAGTTGTGTTTATGTTGACATGTGTGGATGATTGATTACATTATTGATAATAAAGGGCCATAGGTGTGGCACCTGGGAGGGTGGACCATACAGTCCCACTATGCTTACACTGGAGGTTTATCTATCCCCACAGCTATTACCCATCCCAAAGGTATCCCTCCCCACCCCACTGCTATCTTAACCCATCCCACAAGCATGCAAACGCTTAAACCAATTCTAAAAGTTTCCACCAAGACTTTATTAAAAAAAAGAAATGAAGCAACTGTGTGAATCAAAGATAAACTTTGTTGAACAACAAGCTGTGAAAGAAAAATGACCCAAGTCAAGTGTCCAAATAAAGTCCACACCCAGTCTCTGGCAGTCTTCACGGTCACTCGGAGATGTGCCCAGTCTCAGGGGTGAAGGGTCCAGGTGATGTGGTGGTGGGTGGTGCTGGAGTGCCTGGTCTTGAGAGGACAACAGGGGACGGTGTGTTGAGAAAGATCTCGGACAGCTGGCTCAGCCCCGTGATGCTGAGAGGTCCTTCCTCCATGCCATGGGGTGTCAGTCCCAGTACTGATGACAGATGTACTGAGGCCGGGCTTGGCTGTGGGGTGGAGGAAGGAGTAGTGTAATGGGGCTGTCAGCTCTGCAGCTGGGTGAGGACTGGCGTGGTTGGCATCGCTGTCATCGGTGGCATCATTGGCGTGGGTGGCATCGGTGGCATCAATGAAACAGGTGGCAACGGTGTCGCCCGATGACTCTGTGCCTGGACTGGGAAGGGCTGCTGCCTGTGCTGCTGAACCTCCTGGTAGCCGTAGCCCTGGTAGGTGAGGGGCTGTGGGAAGCCTTGGAATGGGAGGGACATCACCTGGGGTGGAGGAGCAGACCTGGACTGGGTGGGAGCAGGTTCCTCTGGGTCTGGAGGGTTGTGAAGCAGCTTGGTGATCCGGTCCTTCACCAGCTGGTACTGTGGATCCGCCATTTCCTTGAGGGTCTGGTTGACATAGGTGAGGAAGGGCTTGCGATTGGAGGAGGAGGAGTCGGTGTGGACCAGCTGAGAGAGGAGATCTATGCTGGTGCGGATGGTGTCCCTGATCTCCAGCAGGACATTGTGGCTCTGCCTCTCCAGCTGTCCGGCTCTCTGTCTTTCTGCGGAGGCGGAGCTGGGGGGTGATGGATGCGGCTAGAAGTGTGGTGGACTCGATGTCTCCTTTCTCCCACCGCACCAGGGAGTCCTCTACGCACTCCACCATGCTTACCACACCTGTCTGCGGCTTCTCCGCCGTGGCACGCTCCACAGAAACCTGCCTGGAGACAGGGACTGACTCTCGGCCGGAAGAGGACTGGGTGGCAGCAGGCTGCCGGAGAGAGAGGGTCGTGAGAGGGGCTGCTGGTGCTCCTCGGTGGCAGATCTCACCCTCCAGGAAGCTGCACCTGGCCATGACGTAGGTCTCTCTGTCTGTCAGCTTCACAGTGGCCTGCCCAGATTTCTTCAGGTGCAGCTTCCCGTACCAGGTGTGCATGTGCTTCCACCAGCCGAGAAGCACCTCCGAAGTGTAACCCATACTTTCCGCCCTCTCTCTCCAAGCAGCCTGCTTCCGCTTGGTGTCCCTGTACAGCCGGTGTCCCTTCCGCCACAGATAGTCGTTCTCTCTCAGCCACTCCAGCACCTCATCCTCGTGCGTCTCCGCAATGGAGTATTGCCTCCTCTCCCCTTGTCGCATAGGCCTCTTCCTCCCTTTGACAGGACCAGATGGGCCCTCATCAGAGGGGCTCCCAGGTAGTAGGGGCTGCCCCTCCACACCAGCAGCAGCAGCAGCAGCACCAGCAGAATCATCATCATCATCATCATCCTCACCAGCAGGATCATAATCAGCATCATCATCCTCACCAGCAGGATCATAATCATCATCATCAGCAGCAGCAGCAGCAGCAGCAGCAGGAACAGCAGGAACAGGATCAGCAGCAGTAGAGTAAGCACCAGCAGGGCCAGCAAGTCCAGGAGCACGAGCAGGACCAGGAACACGAGCAGGACGAGCAAGACCAGGAGCACGAGCAGGACGAGCAAGACCAGGAGCACGAGCAGGTCAAGCAGGACCAGGAGCAGCTTCAACAGAGTAAGCAACAGCAGAAGCCCCAGCACCAGCAGAAGCACCACTGCCAGGAGCAGCTTCAGCAGAAGCCCCAGCACCAGCAGAGTCAGGGGCAGGGGGCGGGAGGTTGGCCCTGTCCCTCTTGCCAGGGATGGCGGCAGGTTGCTGAGGCTTTCGCTTCCTCCCCATGGTTGTGGGGTTGCTGGCTGGCAGGGAGGCTGGCAGGCACCAAGGCTGGCAGGAAGGCAGGCAGGCACCAAGGCTGGCTGGAAGGCAGGCTGGCAGGGCAGGCAAGGAACTCGAAGTGTCCAGCAGCAGGTCTTTCCTCGGAATGCTGGCCACGTGCGAGCTGCTTCCCTTTATATCCGGGGGGCTTATGTAATACTTCCCCCCCCCGCATGCGCAATTAACGCTCGACATCCGTTCCGCTTCCGCTGTGCATCCGCTAGGCTTCCGCTGTGCATCAGCTTTATCCGCTAGGCTTCCGCTCTGCATCCGCTTCATCCGCTCGGCGTCCGTTCTGCATCCGCTGTATCCATTCCGCGTCCACTTCGCTGAGGTCCCCCGGAAGCCCTGCGGATGCGCCATCTGCTCCCATCCGCTTCCATCTGCTGTGCTTCCGTTCCGCATCCGCCCTGCGTCTTCCCCGCGTCCCTGTTATCCGCTCCGGTTATGCAAATTTTTGCCCCTTTTGAGAGCGGATAACAACGGATGGAACATTTTGCTCGTCCGTTGTGTCCGTTTTGCATCCGTTGGCCAGTGTGACATGGGCTTAAGAGGAAGTTGGCCTTTGCTAAATATGACTTCTTGACCTATACTAAATATAAAATGTGCTTTATATGAAATGTGCTTTATAAGCTCTTTTTTCCACTGCTTCAATAATATAATTAAAACAATAATCCATAGCAAATTAAGCTGTATTATTAAATCCAACTTTAAATACAACAATACAATCTTGTGTACTTTTCTTTTTTAATCATATTTTTACCCAGTATCACTAAATAGATTTTGTTTCTTTACATCTTGTTTTAAACCTTTGTAACTTCTCTTCCCTTTGTTCCTTCTTTTCCTCTCCAATCCTGCCTTTACCCCCTTGTCTCCAAGTATATCTTTTGTCTGATTAATTTCAATTTTCTATTTATCTTTTCTCATTAACACAAAAATTCTCCTGTAATCACAGATTAAAATATAACACCTTTAAATCTTTCCCTTAAATTTAACACTTAAAATAATATATACTTTTCATTCTGTTTCTGCTTAGTACATTCTGAAACTTACTATATTATAAAATAAAAAAGAATAAGTTTATAATATAATTAAAACAATAATCCACAGTAAATTAAGCTCTATTATTAAATCCAATTTTCTAACATTATTTCAGATATAAATACAACCATACAATCTTATGTACTTTGCAGAATCTTTTTTAATCATATTTTTACCCACTATCCCTTTTTCCCTTCCTTTCTTCTGCAATCCTGTATTTTTGCTCCCTTGTCTCTTAATCTCCACCTTCTTGATCTCCACTTTCTTCTGTATTTCTTCTTGGTCTTGTAGTTTCTGGTAGGTATAAATCACCATTTCTAAAAAATGGAAAACAGATCCAGAACAGCTCTTCCTAATCCTCTTCTTTTAGCTTTTTAAATTCAATTTTCAGTTCATCAACAAGTAGTGCCATTGTAAAAAGTTTTTTTTTTTTAACAAACCAAATATTTTTAGTCTTTCAAATAGTAATTTCCAAAAGTCCCAAAGTCACCAAGCAATCCAAATACACACAGTCTGTTTCATTTAGCACTTTCTTCTTTTTATATTTTCTCTTCCTGGGGTTATAGTTTGGTTATAAAGCTCCAGTTGAAATATATCTTTTAGAAATTTTGTTACAATTTCGCTCTAATCTTATAAATTCCAAGCAGCCTCCTCCAAGAAAATCTTAATGTTAGTTCTTTTCCTCTCCCTTCCCACTTATAGCAAAAAAAAAAAGTTTTTTTTAATGTTTCAATTTTCAATTTAATTACCTGTTGATGCCAAAAATTTTCACTTTCTCAGCTCCCTCCTGCACATTCTTATCTGGATGAAAGCTTCTTTGTGGCGGCCATTACTGACCGCCACTCCACCACTTTCGGAAAAGGGAGTTAAGCCAGCTGAGGAGGGGGGGTTGCGATTCCCCCAGACCCCTGCTGAATCTCCCCTATCTTCAGTTACCTCTACGGGGTAACTATAGCCCCCAAATCCTGCCACCGCCAAAGCCTTGCAAACCAGAAGTCCGGAACTCTTATGCAAATATTATGTGTTATATGTGAATATTTACCTAATACACCTAATATATAGAACCAGAGAGACTCCATATTTGTTCTTAATCTGACCTTCTACATGTCAGAACATTTATATAAATTGTTATTTTGCTAAAGTTCTGCAAAGTTGCAAAATATTGTGTCCTTGGCTTTATTTGAGATTTCATACTAGGTCGTCCTGATATTCGAAGTTTATTAATGATCTATTATATAATTTTTAATTGAAAAACAGGAAATTTGATGATAATGATGAAGATGAGGAGAGTTAGGGGATTTCCATGGAAGAAGTTTGGGAGAAGTTATGGAAAAACACCCAGGACTACCCATTTCTTTCTTATGAACGTCTCTATAACTGCTACATGTGAAAAACAGGAAGCATTATGTAATCTTTTAAATGTGAAATCCTACATAAGGCTGTAATCACTTTAAGGAGATGTCTCCTTCCCTTAACCTGTTATTGGGAGGTGGAGTCTGGTATTTGCAAATATCTTATAATAAAGCCTTCTATGGGTCTTGGTTGTCACAGTCTGTTATTTTTATTGAAGTATCACATTATGTAAAGATAATTTGATTCGATTCTGTCCCGTTCAAGATTGACTCAGCCTTCCATCCTTCCAAAGTCGGTAAAACGAGGACCCAGATTGTTGGGGGCAATTTGCTGACACTATAAATCACTTAGAGGGGATTGTAAAACACTTTGTTGTGAGTTACAAAGTTGTGTCCAACCCATGGACAACGTTCTTGTGTCCAACCCATGGACAACGTTCCTCCAGGCCTTCCTGTCCTCTACCTTCTTCTGGAGTCCATCTAAGCTCACGCTGACTCCTTCAGTGACTCCATCCAGCCATCTCGTTCTCTGTCATCCCTTTCTTCTATTGCCCTCAATCTTCCCCAGCATTAGGCTCTTCTCCAGTGAGTCCTTCCTTCTCATTTGGTGGCCAAAGTATTTGAGTTTCATCTTCAGGATTTCGCCTTCTAAAGACCAATCAGGGTTGATCTCTAGGACTGACCGGTTGGATCGCCTTGCAGTCCAAGGGACTCGCAGGAGTCTTCTCCAGTTCCAGTTCAAAAGCCTCAAGTCTTTGTTGCTCAGCCTTTCTTACGGTCAACTTTCACAGCCATACATTGCAACTGTGAAAACCATAGCCTTGACTATATGCACTTTTGTTGACAGGGTGATATCTCTGCTTTTTAGATTTTCCATAGCTTTCCTCCCCAGGAGCAAACATCTTTTAATTTCTTGGCTGCAGTCCCCATCTGCGGTGATCATGAAGCCCAGGAAAATAAAATCTATCACTACCACCATTTCTTTCCCATCTATTTGCTAGGAATTGAGAGAGCAGGATGCCTTGATCTTAGTTTTCTTAACGTTGAGTTTCAAGCCAACTTTTGCACTCTCCTTCTTCACCCACATCAAGAGGCTCTTTAGTTCCTCTTCACTTTTTGCCATTAGAGTGGTATCATCTGCATATCTAAGGTTGTTGATATTTCTTCCCGCAGTCTTAATTCCAACTTTTGATTCATCTAGCCCTGACTTTCTCATGATGTGCTCTGCATATAAATTAAATAGGCAGGGCAACATATACAGCCTTGCTGGACTCCTTTCCCAATTTTGAACCAATTAGTCATTCTGTGTCCAGTTCTCACTGTTGCTTCTTGACCCATATATAGATTTCTCAAGTGACAAGATAGTCTGGTAATCCCATCTCTTTAAGAACTTGTCACAATTTGTTGTGATCCACACAATCAAAGGCTTTAGCATAGTCAATGAAGCAGAAGCAGATGTTTTTCTGGAACTCCCTAGCTTTCTCCATAATCCAGTGTATGTTGGCAATTTGATTTCTAATTCCTCTTCCTCTTCGAAATCCTGCTTGTAATTCTGGTAGTTCTCAATCCACGTACTGCTGGAGTCTACTTGTAGGATTTTAAGCATAACTTTACTAGAATGTGGAATGAGTGCAATGGTATGATAGTTTGAACATTCTTTGGCATTGCGTTTCTTTGGAATTGGAATGTAAACTGACTTTTTCCAATCCTGTTGAGCTTTTCAAATTTCTACTGTTGAGCTTTCCAAATTTGCTGGAAAATTGAATGTAGCACTTTTACTGCATCGTCTTTTAAGATTTTGAATAGCTCAGCTGGAATACTTTCACCTCCACTAGCTTTGTTGTTGCTCAGATTTCCTTAGGCCCATTTCACTTCACATTCTAGGATGTCTGGCTCAAGATCAGTGACAATCCCATTGTGGTTATCAGAGATGTTAAGCTCATTCTTGTATAGTTCTTCTGTGTCATTTTGCCACCTCTTCTTAATCGTTTCTGCCTCTGTTAGGTCGCTGCCATTTTGTTCCTTTATCATGCCCATTTTTCCATGAAATGTTCCTTCATATCTCCAATTTTCTTGAAGAGATGTCTGGTCCTCCCTTTTCTATTGTTGTCTTCTATTTCTTTGCATTGTTCTTTTAAGAAGGCATTCTTGCAGTGGTGGGATTCAAAAAATTTTACTATCGGATCAGTGGACATGGCTTGGTGGGTGTGGAAGGGGAGAGATAGTGTAAAATCTCCAGTCAGCTTCATTTCCTGCATACCCTGAACAAAGATAAAAACACTGCAATATACCTCAGAGGGTTACATTCCACTCTACCCACACTTCTACAGTAAATGGGCACAACAATAATGAATTGCTTTGCAAGGCTGCCATAACTCATACCCTCTTAACAATGTGAAATGTGTATATTGGACTTACTCAGATACTGCATTGTTTAAAAACCTGGAAAAATAGTGATAGCAATAAAACCTAGACTTATATACCACCCCACAGCACTTTACAACACTCTCTGGGTGATTTACAATATCAGCATATTGCCCCCAACAATCTTGGTACTCATTTTACCAACCTTGGAAGGATGGAAGTCTGAATCAATGTCAGGATTGAACTCCAGGCTGTGGGCATTTTGCTGGGCCACCAGGGTTCATAATATCGAAAAATATTGCCACTGAATTATCCTTTGGTTCCAATGTTGGACCAAGGTATTGATTGGCTGCCATGGAGCAACTAGAGGGTCTGTAGGCATTGTGTTGATCTTATATGGCTCTTCTCCAAGATTATTGGGTATAGAATGATCAGCCAAGTTGTCCAGATTCATACCGGACTGTAAAAGGTATCACTCAATCTCCTGATACATAGCCCACAGTTCAACCTCTCAGCTCCACTTGGAAGAGGACTAGTAGGCATGGTTTGGCTAGATCCTAATCTTGATTTCAGACAGGAATGAGGCCACCTGCACAACAGTTAATGGCCCATTGCAATGTAAAGTTGTCAGACATGCTTATATATTCACAAGGGATTAAACCAGAGGATTTCCCCAAAATTTAATGGATACTTAGTACAACTTCAGGTAAGTTTGAAAATGGGTGGTGGCTATATGTTTACACCATGCCATTTTTAATCTGGAAACTGTTTATTTCTTCATCCTCCTCCTTAACCCTCGGTTTGATTGAGCAGAGTGAAACGTCATCCTCTTTAAGGAAACTGAAAGCTGCTTTGCCTTGTCAATAAAAATATTCCATTTTTTTTCATATCCTAAGTCTAAAACATGAACCAGTAATCATTTCAAGGCTGAAGTTACCTTCTGAATGACCCCGCAGGAAAATGAAAAAAGTATAGCGCCAGTGTTGCCGTATTTGAAAAGGAATATAACTGATTGGGAAATGGTTTCTTTTTTAAAAAATAAAGATAAATTCTATCTATTCAGCATGTCAGCATGAGATCATCTAAAATTTGAAGTTTGTTATACTGTCCAAAAAAGGATTAGAAACCACAGCTGGGACTGACAACACGAAGCAAAGCATCTCAGGATTGTGATATTATGACCTTACTTTTGCTTACAGATGTCAAACAAATCCCTTAGGTTGTTAAATAAGACAAGTGACTGACACTTGCCATTATAAGGCCAGCTTCTCAATTGACCCTGCTTATTGGAAACCAGCTATTAAGTACTCAAGTGTCGATCACATGACTGAGGGATGCTGCAATGATCATAAATACTAAGACTAAAGTTATTTTGTTTAGCCTGCATGCCAATTAAATGTAAAGTCAATCATCAACTTAGATTGCAAAGCATATGGGGTGATTTCAGTGGTACATTTCAAACATTTTTACCACCAGTTTGGTGCGAGCGGCTTGGTGTGTGTGTGCATGCACCACAAAACATGCACTTTGCACAAGCAAAGAGGCTTTCTGACTCCCCTCCTGCAATCCTGCACTCTGTCACTTCAGCAGCTGCTGCACAGCAATCTGCTGTGTTGTACAAAACAGCTGTGCTTCAAAAACAGGAAATAAAGGTTAGTGTGGGAGCCCAGGCGGGCAGGTGGGTCCACAGAGCTCGGTAGAACTGGGCCAAACCAGTAGAATACTACCACTGGGTGATTTTAATATTTAATTCTACACATTCAATCCACTGCTATGAAGCGGGTTACTTTTGTTAAAAGTTTTGTGGGCAATATTTACTAACTCCTTGTGATGCTAGGCTGGATTATTCTGGTAGATGAGAAATCCATCCTTCCTTTAACACAAGATAGCTTTCATAAACAGAAATTTCCTTAGTACAGAATGCAGCAACTATACTGTCATCTGGTGGAACTGACAATAATATCCTGTAATCCTCTTCAGCATATTGTGTATCTTTTATTTTACTCACTCTTGTCTTTGTTGTCTTCTGTCTCACCATTATTGGAATGTAATTTTGTGGATCTTTCACATCCTGTCCAAAATCTGAGAAGTCATTATTCTCCTGAAACATAGAACTTCTCAGTGCTAGAGTACAATTTTTCCAGGAAACGTGTGGACGCTTTAGCAGTAAATTGCAATTGTAAGAACTATTAGAAAAAGATTGTGAACTACACTATTTAAGTTTTTCCTATCTCAAAATGGGAATTACTCTGTCAATTTTCAGCAATCAAGGTCAGATAGGATTTTAAGAGCTACAAAATGAGAAATATGTTGGTATGAAATGGATCTAGATTTGGGTAAAAGCTGTTGTACTTCAACTTCTTTGTTCTGCTCTGCTCTCTTTATAGTACTTCCCCAGCCTTCAAGAATGCTACACAGAACACTGTTAAGGGACCTGTTCTGACCAAGCTCCCCAAACACGGCAAACTCTGTAGTTGAAGCAATTATTCTTTCAGGAGCACCAAAAGCCTCAGCAAAAAGTTTCTCTTTCACGTCAGGCTAACAAGCCTGTGCAGCAGGGGAGATGAATAATTGTCTGCCACATCTATTCAACTCTGCCCCCTGCCTTTTATCCCAGAGTTAGGGTGGGGCTTTGCTAGCAGCAGTGGTTGTTCCGTCCCACCGATCAACCCATGGATTTCCACTGCTCTCCTCTCCTCTGCCTTCTACACATCCGCATGTCAGGCACTGGACCCAGCTGTTCCTCCTCTTCTTCATCAGCCATCTCCAGATCCGAGGGCTGTTGACTCTCCATTTGAGGGTCTTTTCCCCTTCAGTGCTCTCAGGTTGCCTTGATGCTGACCCTGACCCCTACGCATCCTCCGCATCTGATTTGGTTGCTGGAGGGGACAGTGGCCGACAGGCCACAACAGGACTCAAATAATTGTACACTATCCTATTGTAGAAGGGGTATTCCCAGAAAGTGGGCACATGTCACTAATGTTTAGAGATTAAAATTCATAAATCCTGGCCTTTATTGCTGCAAGTCTGAAATGTATAGTAACATTCTTAGCTATATCCTATGCATTGTGCAGCAATAGTAAGACAAACTGAATCATATCAATTAATACTCCATTTCTTGCACATATTTTAAAGCAGCCAAGAGCATCCTATTTTTAAAAAACAGCCTTCCACTGAAACACTAGTCAGCTGTTATATCGCTACAGTCATCAGTAAACTTGAAACAAACAAGTCCTTCAAATTCTTCACAAAGATGTCCAACACAAAGTAAGAGATAATCTATGGCTATGCTTCTGTGATGGTTTACTCACCACCTTGGCTCTGATGAATGGGGAGAGCTTTTTGGAGCCATCGAAAAAGATTGGCAGGCAGGGAAACAACACAAGGTGTGATGACCCGTAGCCTCTCAAAATAACCCAAAACCCAAAATACATGAAAGTCCAGTAAGGCCTTCAACTTAACTTCACTGTTTTATTAGGCACAGTTTAAAGTCACAAAAGTAAATAATGAGGCATAAAGAAAACCAAAACAAACTGCATTGACGAGAATTCCAAAGCAAACCAAGATAACTAATCATAAACTCCAGGAAAATAACCAAGAAGAGTCCATGGGAAGAACGCCAGCAAAGATAAACCTCTTTCAAAGTAAACACTAAATTGACTCCAGCAATTCTGACTGTGCAGTTACAAACTTATATACATAGCTCCAAGCTGCAAGTCACAAGGAGGATCTTGGTAATCTCCTCCTGAGTAGACCTCACTTTTCCCTGATCCTCTCCTTCCTGAGTGACCTAGGATGGATAGGAGAGGGGCCTGGGTCCTCCTCTGATTGTTCAGCCAGCCTCTGCCCTTCCCCAGCCTCCACCATCTCTGGAACCCCACTCCCACTCCCTGTTGGCTGTTCCTCCTCTTCCTTAGAGTCAGTCTCCACTAGGGACATGACACTATCCCCTCCACATGGCCCTCTCCCCTGGGACCAGGTGGACAAGGACATTGAGAAAACCAAGCGTGAAAGTCCTAGACCAAACGAGGAGCATTAACATCAGTGGCATCGACTCAGGTGAAGTCCTCTGGTCCATAAACTTTCCATGTCACCAAATACTGAAATCAACCCCGCAACTGGTGTGAATCTCGGATGCTATCCACTTCGTACTCCTCTCCCAGAGGGGCTACTGGGACCGGCTGTGATGGAGCCGGTCTGTGCATACTGTTAGCCGAGGCAGGGACTAATAGGGAATGATGAAAACCAGGATGGATACGCATGGTTGTGGCAGGGAGAGATGATAAGCCACAGGATTGATCACTGCCTCGACCGGAAAAGGTCCCAAGTAATGGTGATCAAGCTTTATCAGTGGTCGTATCATTGGTAAGTATCGAGTAGAGAGCCAAACCCAATCGCCTACCGCTAAAGGCGGAACATCGCAACAATGTCGGTCTGCACATTATGTTTTAAGTCTCGGCCACCAAAATGTCCTAGAGATGAAGTGCAGTGTTTTGAACACCCCAAAGTGTCCTGCCGCCAGACTATCATGACGTTGATATAGGATAAGGCCATGAAGAGGACTTGCAAGCACGTAAATGTGATCACGGAACCGCAACAGGTCCCCAATATATACCCAAGGAGTTTTTTGTCTCCCATTCTCATCCAATTCTCGAAGTCGAGCTGCCACAAATGGGTCCTGCCGCTGTGCCTCATGAATCCTCACTCACAGATCCGCAGGTTCCTCAGTGGCCCTAAACCACTCCAATGGAATCACCGTCTGGGCAAGATTTGATCTTCCCTTTGGGTATACTTGAGCTTCTGAAATAGGGTGTCAGCGTGTTGATTCCCTCCACTCGGAACAAAGGTTACCCGGAAATCAAATCGAGCAAAGAATAAGGACCATCTCACCTGATGCTGGTTCAATATCTGAGCTGTACATAGGTGTTCCAAATTGTGATGATCCATCCGAATCTCAGTTTGGTGACGAGCCCCCTCCAAGTGGTGCCGCCATGTCTCAAAGGCGATAGCTCCTTGTCCCAAATCATATAATTGCGCTTTGGAGCTGACAACTTCTGGGAATAATAAGCGCACAGGAACAAGGTGCCTGCAGGAACATAGGCCTGGAGGAGCACCGCACCAACAGCCACATTGGAAGCATCTGTTTCCACCACAAATGGCTGGCCTGGATCAGGGTTTTTGAGGATAGGCTCGGAAGCAAAGGCGACTTTCAATGCCTCGAAAGCTGTCTGCTCCTCAGCACCCCAATGGAACTTCTCCCCCTTCTTGAGCAGATTAGAAAGGGGAGAAGTCAAGGCAGCAAAGCAGGGAATAAATGTGCAGTAGTTCTCAAACCCCAACAGTCATTGCACATCCTTAACCCGCTGTGGAGGTTCCCACTCCTTCAACAATTGTATTTTTTCTGGGTCCATTTCCATCCCAGCTGGTGAAATACAATGTCCCAAGAAATCAATCGTGGTTTGTGCAAACTGACTTTTCATGTTTAGCAAACAGGTGGTTATCACGCAAACATTGCAACACCAGCCGCACATGTTGCCAATGTTCCTGCAGGGAGTCTGAGTAAATTAAAATGTCACCTAAATAAATGACCACGAATTGATTCAACAAATCACGGAAAACATCGTGCATGAAATGCATGAACACAGCTGGGACATTGGTTAATCCAAAAGGCATCACGGTATACTCAAAATGTCCATACCTCATCTGGAACACTGTTTCCACTCGTCCCCTGCACAAATGCGAACCAGATTGTAGGCCCCACACAAGTCCAACTTTGTAAAAATCTTAGCTTGATGAAGCTGTTCAATCAGTTCAGGGATGAGGGGAAGTGGGTACAGATTCCTCACTGTGATTGCATTCAACTTGAGGTAATCACAACACAAACGTAGATCCCCCAATTCCTTTTTTCCAAAAAGCACCGGTGCAGCCAATGGGGAGGTAGAAGACCGGATAAACCCTTTTCGGAGGTTCTTGTCAATAAAATCCCACAATGCAGCCAACTCCGGTTCTGACAGAGAATATATCTGACCCACCAGCAATTTTGCATCGGGCAACAAGTCGATTGGACTGTCATACGCCCAATGCATAGGCAACTGATCCGCCTCCTTCTCCCCAAACACATCAGCAAAGTCCACCAACTCACAGGTAGATCCAGGTCCATCGGTATAGCCACACTCCCTGCACAGGAGCGCAAACAACGGTTGGCACACTTCCTATCAAGGAACTGCACAGCTCCAGACGACCAGACAATCTGTGGATCATGGACCTGTAACCACTCCAAACCCAGCACCACCAGAAAATGAGGCACTACAGTAACGTAGAACACGGTTTCCTCCACATGCTGCCCAATACGCATGCAAAGGGGCTTGGTTACAGCAAACACAGGTCCCGAACGAAGGGGCCGACCATCAATCGTCTCTACCATTACTGATGGGGACACCTGTTGCTGAGGAATGAACCACTGCTCTACAAAATGAGCATCCATGAAATTGGCTGTGGCCCCTGAGTCAACCAAGGCTTGGATCTCAACTGCTCCCACATCAGGCACGAACACACTCACCTTCAGCACAAGATGCTTCACCAATTACAAGTGTGGTGGATATGTGAAAGGTGGCGAGGATGGCAAGGTTGGTGAAGATGGTGGGCCTAAGGACTTTACAACCTGACCTACAGATCCCCGTAGGCTAAGTGATGCTCATTTCCCGCCACCGCAGACGTCGCTGGTGTGGATGTCTTAACATGACATTTGGCTGCAAAATGGCCTTGACTGCCACAACAGAAGCATAAACCATCACAACGATGTCTCTCCTTTTCTACTCGAGTCAGGCGAGGGCGGCCAGCCCCCAACTGCATGGGTTCCTCCAAAGGCACTTCCACCAAGAGTGCCGTCTTGCTGGAAACAGATACGGTCTCTGTCCATTGTCACACCCATCGCTGCTGAAGTCCAGCATTGATATGAAGACACAGATGCATGAGGTCTTGAAGAGTGCGAGGGCATTCAGTGCATCCCAACTCATCCAGGAGCTCTGACAACAAACCCTCCTGGAACTGGTCTAATAGTGCTGCCTCATTCCATTGTATATCCTGAACAACCACCCGAAAACTAGCAATATAATCTATGAGTGAGCCACGCCTCTGCTTTAACTCTCTCAAACATCTGTTTGCTGTTTGGCTTCAAACAGGGTCCTCAAACTTGGCCTGAAACTGATGGCAAAACTCAGCATAATTGTCCAATGCCTTTGTTGTTTGGGCTGGGTAAGCAGAAGCGTCGCCCAACATGCCTGATAGCAAACTAATCAAAAACCCCACCTTATCCCGGTCAGCGGAAAAGTCCTCAGGCCGAAGGCTCATATAAAGCTGGCACTGCCGAAAAAATGCTGGAAATTGGGCCAGTGAACCATCAAATTTATCTGGCACTGCTACTGGGCATTTTCGGCATGGCTAGGCAAGCTTGCATTTGTGCCACCTGTGCAGTCAAAAGAGCCACTTGCTGAGTTAACTGGGCAATCTCTGCTCTGAGCTGATGGTCACCCCACAAAAAGCAAAAATAAGTTGAAGGGGTGGCTGGAATCAAAATGTGATGACCTGTAGTCTCTCAAAATAACCCAAAATCGAAAACATAAAGTCTGGTAAGGCCTTCAAATTAACTTCACTATTTTATTAGAAACAGTTTAAAGTCACAAAAAGTAAATAATGAGGCAAAAAGAAAACCAAAACAAACTGCATTAACGAAAGTTCCGAAGCAAGCCAAGATAACTGATCATAAACTCCAGGAAAATAACCAAGGAGAGTCCATGGGAAGAACGCCAGCAAAGATAAACCTCTTTCAAAGTAAACACTAAATTGACTCCAGCAATTCTGACTGCGCAGTTACAAACTTATATTTGTAACTGGCTGCAAGCCACGAGGAGGATCTTGGTAATCTCCTCTTGAGTAGACCTCACTTTTCCCTGATCCTCTCCTCCCTGTATGACCTAGGATAGATAGGGAATGGGCCTGGATCCTCTGCTGATTGTTCAGCCAGCCTCTACCCTTCCCCAGCCTCCACCACCTCTGGAGCCACACTCCCACTCCCTGTTGGCAGTTCCTCCTCTTTCTCAGAGTCAGTCTCCACCAGGGGCATGACATAAGGATCCGTGGCAGTCAAGACAAGGAATGGCAGAGGGGGTGATTGTAGTAAAGCAATCCAGGCAACATTGGTGGAATCTGAGACAGCGCGACCACACGAACAGCCAACTACAGTGTCTGAAGAAGAATCTGCAGTCAATCAGTGCTGACAAGTAGTTTTCAGCCATCCCCCAATCCAAGGACATGCAAAGTCAAATAGAGAGAGATACAATGGAGACCAGCAAGACTATTTGAAAGGAGGCAGCCTCTTTTAATAAGGTTTACCAGTTGGCACCTGTGAGATTTGAAATTTTCCGTTTGAATCAACAGGAGACAACGTGACCAATACAGGAGCTTTAGTTGAGCTTTTGAAAAAGCTGTTTCCTTGTCCTCATGTGAGTAGAGGCACAAAGAGCAATGATACAAATGATTATAAAGTTAAATACACTTCCCAAAACTCCACCCCCATTACTGCCCCTTATTATCATTGGTCCAACCAGATCAGATGAGCTTTGGGTTCAGTCTTTCCTCTTATCAGTTGCTTAATATTTGCTCAACAGTTGCTACATCCTGATATTGTTTGCACTTTTCGCAATAACTGGTTTCTTTTCTTCGACTAGCTTGACAGCTGGTGTCCTGAGCTGGGTCAGCATGACAACTGGTATCCTCATATGAATGTTAACACACTAATACATTCGTTAATATTTCACCAGGGGTTTCTCAGGTTATACAGAAGAGAAATATGTTGCTCTTTTCTTTATAGGAATAATTCTCATTTCTCTCAGCACCTATTTCACTACGGTTTTGAACTTCATCAATGTTGGAGACAACCACCCTTAATCTGACTGGTTGTGGATGTTTGGAAACATCCTTGATCCTTTTTCTTGAATCTATTAGAGTCTCATTAGCCTTTATCTTGTTGGAACTCATTGGAGTTGCCTTTTGCCTTTATCCTGCCTTGAACTTGAGGTCATGTTTTGCCTTTGTTCTGTGAACTCTGGAGTCACATTTGCCTTCATCTTCCATCAAACTTACTGGGGACATCTTCTGGCTTCTGATGTTAGTCTGGCTTCAGATAAGGTAGAGCTATGTTTGCCTCGACACTGCCTTGAGCTGGTGGGAAGCCATGGCTACTTCATTGAGATGATACTTTGAGAAATGTTTAAAGGGACTACTCATAAGTCTTTACATGTGCAGAGGGGCCTTGGGAAATGTCAGTGAACAAATACATCTAATACCTTATCTCTTATGTGTGCTTGTGGACTGGAACAAGACAGCTTTTCTCTAATTCAGGCCTCTCTGACTTCTAGAAGATCTGAAATCATGACTGAAGTAAGATTTGAATTTTTAGCAGGATGCATGTTAGACAACTTTCTTAGATAGCATTATATTCAGTTTTTAAATAGTGTAGGGAGAAAGGCAGGATCATATTATACTCCATCCCGCTGGATATGTATCTTGCCAAAGGCAGAAAAGTCGTTCATATAATTTTCTTCAAGGCTTCCTTTATCAGTCATCTTCTTGACCTAAAGCCTCCACCTCTTCATGGGGCACTCCCATCACGTAGAAGTGAAATAGACGTAAGGATATTAGAAAAGACTGCCTTCCGAAGTTGAATAGAGATCTCTTGGACACCCAACCAGGGGCAGATTGTCTATTTCCTGGACTTGACAACATGATCTACAGTGTTTTCTATGAGCTTGGGAATTGGTAAACTTGCAAAACAAGTTGGTGTGTCATTTCCTACTGCCTGGACTTTGCTCAGACAAAATTCTAGTGAATGCAGTTTTTAGCTCATTCAACTTTTCCTGATAACGGTGGATGATAAGGACCATACAACATCTGTTCTATTCCAAAGCTTTTGCAAGTTCCTTTAGCACAGGGGTGTCAAACTTGATATCATTGAGGGCCACATCAGAATTGTGTTTGACTTTGGGAGGGCAGGGGGGCTGGGATGTGGTCAGGGTGGGCATTGCCAGCTCAACATCACTCATCAAGGCTCCATTTTTGGCCGGGACGGCCTCCTGCTTAGCCCTCTGCCAGTGAAAACAGAACTTGGAGAGGCCATGCATAGTCTACCCAGGATCCATTTTCATTGGCAGAAGACTGTAGAAGCCATCACAGCCAAAAATGGAGCCTGGTTGGCTGCATTTTCTCTAGCAGAAGCAACATGAGCCGGTGTTTCACTGTTTCCAGGGTGGGCCCGCAGCCAGATCTAAGCACACCATGGGCCGGTATCAGCCCCACTGAGTTTGACACCCCCGCTTGAACACAATATGTTTGAAATGGGAACAAAACTAAATTTATAATTTTTCATTGTCATTCCTAAATGCCCTAAACATTTAAATGTCCATAATCAGACCCTAAATGTCAGTCTTTGAAGCCTGAATATCTTCCATCCATCCAGTTGCTCTTTAAAAATAATGTGTCTCCATCTTCAACAGGGAGATACAGACTATTTGCAGGTTCTCACAAGGTTGAGTTACCTAAGGCTGAGCTCCTTTTTTTTCTGGACTCTTTTTATGCATTAAAGTCATCACATGTGGAACAGTTTAATCAATTGCTTTGCTACAGGATCTATTTCAGGGGCAAACCTAATTTTCCATGTACTAAAGAAGCTACTTTCTTGTTTCGAACAAATAAGAAGTCCAGTTGATGCGACTCAACTTCCAAAGAATCTTCTCTGACAGAGAATTTTTATCAACTAATTTTCAACATTGAGTCTACAGGTTCTTCTGCACCACAGTGCTCTTGCAAGTGAATCAATTGTTCAACAGTCCTGAAACAGTGTTGTATAGATCAATAATCTGGAAATTTCCATGGTTGGTCCCGTAGCTTTGCCTCAGGCTTCTTCCATGGATAGATCTTGGCTGTAGGAACACAAGTTGTGTGCTACTGTGAAAACTGTCACTTGAAAATTAAAATTTAATGACTTTAAGGCTGCAGGCTATTCTGCATGGGGGCTGCATGTGCCAACAGAATCTGTTTTCCTGCTTTTTTCAGGACAATGCAGCTATAGCTTTTTGAATAATAATTGCTTTCAGGATGGCCTGTATATCTGTGGCATTTGTATTCTTCCTTCAACTTGAGGTGTCCACAATTGTCCAGTTGCATGATAAATTCCAAACTGATTCTAAATGACAGTGTAAATATTTGATGATATCAAAAGCTGCAGACAGATCAACAAGAGCAAGAACAGATGGGACTTCAAAGGCCTAGATCTGTTTCGACTCAGGTCACACTTACAAGTACAAATGTTAGTTAAGTCAGTTTATTGCACAGTGACAGACAGCCCTCCCAATGGATATAAAGTTGCATATAAAGTTAATAAAGTTGCATCCCAAGCCCCCTGACAGCAATACTACACAGACCCACGTCCCAAGGCAGTGACAAACACAATTCCTAGTCCACAAATCAAAGTCCTAGATTTCAAAAATGCAAAGCTAAGTCCGAGTTTCACAGATAAAGTTTAGTATCAGCAAGGCAAGTTTGAGGTTCAGAGTCTACAAAGCCAGAAAACACAATTCAAGGTCCACAAAGGCCAGGAAGCAAACAATTGTTCCTGACAAACAGATTTCCCCCTTCCTCTGCCTAATCTCATGAGAGGAGACAAAAAAATGAAAAGAGATCAATGAAAAGAAATAAACTTTCTATGAAATTATTTGAAAGGACTAAAGGTAAAGGTTGTTAGAAGTAAATGGGAGAAATATAAAATTGATCTATTCGATCAAGGTTAAAATAGGTATGTTTAATTCCAAGGGAGAGAGGTGGTTAAGAAATAGGAAATATAAATAAATAAAATGTTATTTTTGGTATCCTTCATGAATTTTTGCTGACACCAAGACTGAGATAACTCTATTTTATGGATTTATTTAAAGATAGAAGAGGGAATATGGGAAGACGCCATCATTTTTGTTATTGAAGATGTGAAAAATTACTAAAATTCTTTATATATTTTGTGATAAAGGTTGGAATTCACTCCTTTATATTATCTTTTCTTTTTCTTTACTATATTCCTAGTTTCATTTTTTTCTATTCTTTTAAGCCTTTATTATTCCTCTTTGCTGCTTTTACTCTTTTTTTTAGCCGGTGTTATTTTTTTTTAATAAAATTATTTGGAAAAAAAGGAAGTTCACTAAAATTTAAAGTGGTTTCCTATCTGGCTTTTGCATTGTTCATAATTCTTATTTCATTCAATGAAATTTTAGAGGAAGTGGTACGAATATGTAATTTTAATCATTCAGACTGAGTAACGTGATTGAATAGGTGTTAATTTAAAAAAAGTTTCCCATATAGTTTGGATTTCAAAGTTGTCAGAAAGATGAGGATGAGTAGGAAGCCCTGTGATATATGGAGATAATACAGCTGTTTTTTTTCACTGATTGCAAGTTTTGAAAATTTCTAAGTAGATGGATTTCAACTCCCAGAATTCTTATCAATGACTAGGCAGGTTATGGTTATTAAACCTGAATATTATATAGTCATACTTAATAATGGTTTATATACCAAAAATGAACTACAGCTAAAAATGAATCAGAAAATCTCTACAAAATAGACCGAATGCTATTTTTTGGAACCAAGCTAATGCATAATGAAAGTCCAAAAATGAAATTACAATTAATATCCAATATTTTATAAATGGACATTAAAAGTAATCATTTGGCATTCAATAGTTAGTTTGCAAACACAGAGATTTTTAGCAGTTAACAGTCTGTGGAGAAATTAATACATTTAATTCAGTGATAAAAGAACAGAGGCTGGTTCAAAGAAGAGTAGAGGGAATGGGATTTTGAGATATGATACATTTTACTGGAGCAGAGAGCAGCAGGGATCAAGTACAAACTGAGGAAGGAAAAAAATAAAGCTGCAGCATTAAAAAGCGTTGGCTCAGCCCAATACTGGATTTGTTTTACCCAGAACAATTTGAGCTAAAATCACACTTATTTCTTTGTAGAACTTCTTTTTACTTACCAATAGAATCATCATGATTTGGGCAGCTCTGTGGTTTATCATTTTTTCAGCAGAGAATGATCACATGAAGTTTTAAAACGGTTCTATTCTATGTTATTTTCTATTCTGGAAAATTAATGAACTTTAACTCTGGTGAGTTTTGTGTCCAGCAAGGAAATACCAGGCTGACTCATCTAATCACATATCTGTTTGCTGTTGAAATGTTTCATTCTTGTCACTTTTTCTCTTTTAATTGCCAGAAAAACAGTACAGATTCTAGAAGAACCCTCTCTGGCACACATACTGTGACTTTTGAAGTGGATGGCTGGTGTTTGAAAGCAGAACTACATACAGATAGATAGATAGATAGATAGATAGATAGATAGATAGATAGATAGATAGATAGATAGATAGATAGATAGATAGATAGAT
>BLBF01000055.1:18939229-18960632 GCA_015471245.1 Laticauda colubrina | reverse complement strand
GATAGATAGATAGATAGATAGATAGATAGATAGATAGATAGATAGATGGATGTAGATAGATGTAGATAGATAGATAGATAGATAGATATTGGAGATGAGTGATCTTGCACAAGATGTTATTTCTTATCTTAGCCAACCAACTTAAAATTTGAGCAAGTAATTTTTACAAATACACAAAAACTACTTATGGTAAAAAATAAATGTTTTTAATTCTGTAAACAAATAATACCATTTGAAAGTGACTAAACGTTTACTCAAAATACATATAGCTGTCGAAATAAACAAAGTAACAAAAGTGCCAAACAATAAAAGGCACAACATTCAATACCACAATAGTTTCTAGGCACAAATTGTTGTTACATTTAGCTAATATAGCTTACTGAGGGATTTGTCTTGTAAAAATAATTGGAAGAGCCCAAATGAAATGCTTGTTAAAGGGGTTCTGAATGAAAAAAAATTAAATATATTTTCATTTAAATCATAGCAACCATTTGAAAAATAGCCCTTTTGCTTTTACCTGGAATCCTCTTCCTCCAAAAACCCAGTATGTAAATGGATTACAGTACAGTAAAGCAAAAATTGATACTCTGGTATGGTTCTCATGTCCCAACAAAACAGAATAGCAGCTAATAAAATCCAATGCTCCTTGATAAACCTACTAAGGCTGATTGCTATTTTTTATTAATGTATTAATTATTTCCACAACAGTTAATAAAGTACAGCTCCATTCTTTTAAAACAAGGGTCTTCAAACTTGGCGGGTTTAAGACTTATGGACTTCAATTCCCAGAATTCCTGAGCTAACATGACTGGAAGAATTCTGGGAGTTGAAGTCCACAAGTCTTAAACTCGCCAAGTTTGAAGACCCCTACTTTAAAATGTCTACAAAAAATGGAAGCAATTTGCCCTAGTTTTGAATTGATATTGCCATCATTTCTGAACCTCAGGCCAGGTATTGAACTTAACTGTACCTAACAAATCTCTAACAGTTGAACTTATAATACATTCCAGAATTCAACAATTAGCATACCTACGTATTTAAGTAAACATCATTACATATGTAAGATAAAAGTAGGCATGAAATAAATTATGGAAGGTCACATAGATGAAAGACACACCTTATTATACGCTTAAGTCATCAGGACATTAATATAAGCGCATGAAGTCCAAAATGTGTTGTTCACAAAAGAAAGCTCCTAGCTTACGAGACTGCTATCCAGGCTTTGGCTTCTTTTTTCTAGATGCATTTTCCGATAGGTGTCAAAGGTAGCTTTGGAATCCTTCGTGGACCCTTGGAATACTTCATTTCCTTCCAGTATTTTTATTGCAGTGTCAAGTGGAATGTCATCATTAACTGCAACATTAACAACAAAACCATCCCATTATTTTATCTTGGTGTCTTACAATAGAAATATGCAAACAGAATGTGTGTTTTGCTTCATGCAGGTAACAAATGCATTGTATCCAAAAATTCGGTTAGACCATTCTGAGCAAATTACAGCCTGCGTGAAGCAAAACTGGAATTGATTCAATTGTTAAAAAGCTTTGGAAGTAAGAAGGAGAAGGCCATTGTCCCTTCCTCTATGGGGATTGTAAGCCTGCCCTCATATACTCATAGCAGCATTATCTTATCTCCTTTTAGCTGACATACCTATTTGATATTGATCCCTTCCCTTATCTATCTATAGTCTAACACTGGGACTCTCTCCTTGCAGCAAAGCCTGTGGGGTGCACTGGTAAAATCTCAGCTTTTCACTGATTTAATGGAACACAAAGCTTTATGCTTCCAAAGCCAAATGGCATTAACAACTACCAAAATCAACACCAACCTTTATCTCCTGGTGTAGGTAATCAAATAAAACCAAATAAGTTTTCTGCAAGGTCCTCAAAATCAAATGGCAAAGAAATAGTCCATCTGGCTGTGTCTGCAGGTCTATTTAGACAAGCATCTTTAATCCACCGCAGCCAGCCAGATTTCTCTAAGCCAACAAGCAGGATCGCAAGTGTCTCCTGTTATCAATTGATTAACTATGTTAATTTCACCTATCTCATTTTTAATAGCTAGATTAGTCTAGCAGAAGTAATTCCAAAAATATCAGTTTGATGGGATGTTAGAAAGTATATAGAAATGGAAGGAAGAACAAAGTATTGTTTGGCAATCTGAGTGGTGTTGATGAAAGTTATGCTCACCTCCTAAATCAAATGACTAAGTTTTAGACAAAGTTACCTTGCATTTCATTTTCTTCCATTTTTCTTCTTTTCACAGGACAGTAATTTAACCAATCTTCTCTTTTACTTTTGACTGCTGTAAATAATAATTAGAAGCTTATTGTTTGATAAGAGTATGTAAAAAAGCAAGCCAGATTGACTACATATAGTACAAAGGTTAAGAATGGATACAAGTATTCCTTGACTTTCAACAATTCGTTTAGTATTTGAAATAATAGGACTGAAAAAAGGGACTTATGACTGTTTTTCACATAACCATTGCAGCATCCCCTTGGTCATGTAATAAAAATTCCGATGCTTGGAAACTGGTTCATATTTATGACAGTTGCAATGTTGTGGAGTCATATGATCACCTTTTGTGACTTTCTGACATGCAAAGTCAATGGGGAAGCCAAATTCACATAACAACTGTGTTACTGATTTAAAAACTGCAATGATTCACTTAACAAATGTGGCAAGAAAGGTTGTAAGATGAGATAAAATTAACTGCCTCACTTAACAAAAGAAATTTTGGACTCAACCCTGGTTGTAAGTCAAGAACTATGTATATTTGCCCTAATGGCTAAAACTCCAAACTATATGAATATATGCTGTTTTACTATCTATACTAAGTTTTTGAAATTTAGGGAATTTCCATCAGAACAAGCTGAGGGCCAGATGAAATCCAAACCTGTAACAGATAGTTAACTACTGTTGTGTTGAGATCTTTAGCATGTTGCTACAGATTTCTACTGCTTGAGGAATATAAAAAAAGCTTTCTTGCCAAATAAAAAGGTATTTTATGGATGTTCAATTCTTTAGACATAGCAATATAAATGTGGGGTTAGCTTGCATTTGTAATATTTTTAAAAGAAAAATACTGTATGGTTTACTTTGACTGATTAAAAGGAAACCCAACTGTACCTGTAACAGATATCCTGTTTTTTTCAGGAAGCTTTCTTGAGTCTAAAGTTTGTTCTTCAGTGGTAGACTTCCTAAATAATATTTCTGGACACATTTTGAATTCAAGCATTTGTGGCCTTTCTACCTCAGACATATGAGATGAAGAGCTGCCTTTTTGGTGGGATTCAGAATCCTCAGTTCCATTACTTGATTTCACCTGCCAAAGAGGTTTGGAATGTACAGAATCCAGGCTTGTCAAATGAATAGTCTTCTGGGCAGTTCGTTTAAATGCAACTCTGTTCAAATAGTTTTTCTTTTGTTCCTTTTGCAGAAAAACAGTGTGTTTATTTTTTCTTTTAAAACATTTTTTATCAGAAAGTGATTTTACAGACCACTTGTCTGGGTTATTACTATCCAATGTGCTTTCTTTGACTGGGGAGTGGACTTCAAATACATTGGAAAGATTATCTCCTTCATTCTGGGATGCAGGAATTCTATTATTGAAATGTGAGCTTTGACATTTCCATGAATTTGTCTTATCTTTTCTGTATGCATATCGCTCTAGATTTATTCTTTTAACAAGCTGTGTGATATTTTTTTCAACAGGCTTCTTAGGACAAATGGGTTCATTATATTGTACTTTTTTGTATCCATATTGTTTCTCCAAATCTTTCAATTTTGTTTTATTTAAATGTTCTTGCGAGCCCAAGGTAGAATTATGCGCAACATTTTCATGTTTTTCAGAAGCAAAGCTAAATGTTGAAGAGGGCATGACCTCATCACTAGGCTGAGTTTCCAATGCTTTAAGCTTTTTCTCTTTCATTTTTCTCTTTAGACTCTTGCTTGAAACTGGTCCTTTAATCATGTGTGTTTCACTAGTATCTCGTTTAATTTTGTATTTTTCAAAATTGGCACTAAGCTTAGTTTCTATTCCTCTGTGGCGATCAATATCTGTTTTTGGTTTCAGAGTTTTATTAAAAGACTTTTTCTCCAATTTCTTTTTGGCAAATTTTTTGATAATTATCTTTTTGAAGTCTGTATTTAAATGATACTGTGCTTCACTTTTTGAGATATTCCTTCTCCCATTTTTCTTGTTGCGCATGTTATTAGTTCCAACTCTTTCTCTCTGTAGAGACTGGGAATCCACAGAATGAGACAGTTTTTTACCCTGTTTTTTAAGTTCTTGTGAATTTGATTTTTCCAATAAATAACATGGAGTAGTTGTTTGCTCTAATTTAGGTAGTTTATCTTCCTTTACCTGAGGTTCAGTTTCTTTACATCCAAAAGTTTTAGGTAAAGCTTTGTTACTCTGATCTCCCAAAAGAAAGATATTATTGCCTGTATCCAATATGGAATTCTGTACTTCATTTTTAAGGCTACAATCAGACTCATTGGATTTTGATCTCTCTTTAGACTGTGAATCAGTTCTTCCCTTCAAACTAGATTCTTTAGCTTGCATGCATGAACAAGGTTCCACATTATATTTTGAAGCTAACCATCCTGGCAAGCAGCAGTATGTTCGTTCTGTTTTAGCAAGTCTTTCAGACCTGACAGTTTTGCTATCAACATTTAAGTCCTGGTTAGACTTCCTGTAGTGTCCTATATCTTTACTGAAATTATGTTTTGAATCCATTCTCATCTGGTCATCTCCATGGTTAACTAGCTTGTTAGAGGATTGTTGTCTGCATTCAGGAAACACTTCACTCATCTGTTGAGAATTTAGGATTACTATTTTAATTTGGTCTACTGCATCACTAGGATCAAGACTTTTCTCATGGCTTATAGTGTTTTCTTTATCTTTTCTTTCTGTTAGAATAGTTATAGAATCTTTGTTTTCTATTTCCTTTACCATATTCAAATAACCAATTCCATAAGGAAATTCTTTTGAAAGCTCAGTTAGCTGATTGTTCAAAAACATTACAGAGGATTCAGTGCTGCTTCCCAAGTGGGCTTCCTTGCCTTTATCCAGGGTATGCTCTGAGTCACCTGCTTTTCTAATACTGGACATGTTGTTTGTCTCACACAGACTGTCCTGATTTTCAAACACCTCGTTGTTGGACAAATCCATATTGCAACCATAAGATACATCTTGCTCATTTTTTCCTGAAAGTGAAGCAACTTCTAAAAAGTCATTGTCCTTTTGTTTCTCAGAGTTGCTTGCATTTGTTTCCACTGAGGTTTTGTCACACTGAGAGCTTTCTAATGTTTGCAAGTCTTCAAGATTTCCTGATAAAGCTTTGGATAAACTTCCTGATGGTAGCAATATGCCATCTTCCTCTGAAAGACACATTCCAACTTCAGGATCATTTTTCAAAAGGCCAGATTTGTCCTCATTGTGTTGTAAAGAAGACATGTGTTCTTCTGAAATTTCAAACTTTATATCAGGTTTCGAAAGGCTAGCGCTAAAGATGTTTGCTATTTGTGAATTATAAAATGCATCACCCTGTACAAGAGTACATACACTAGCTATTTGCAGCATACTGTCTTTCAACCCAATGTCAGCAGTATTGTTGGATTCATCCAAATTTGGGCCATGTTTTTTTGATGTTACACATGTTAGAGGAGATGCAATTAAATGATTAGTGATCAGTTCACATTGATGTTGGTCTCCTGAATTGAGGGCATATTCCTTTAATCCAAGTGGCGAGGAATTTGTTTTCTCTTGATTTAAACCAAAAGAGTGATTTGTTCCAACTTCTTTCACTATTGTATTATTTCCTGTGGGTTTTTTTGTTCCCTGGTGCTCATTTAAATCACAATATTTATAGGAATGTGTAGGTGAGTAAATAGTTTTTTTTTCCTTGTTACTATCTGATTTTGTAGACATAGCTTTTTCTAAAGTATGGACGGTGCCTTCTTCAATATCCATAGCTGGATAAATGCTTTCATTATTTTTCTGCACATCATTATTTTTTGATAATATCCGTGGAGTAACCACAGCTACTTGAGGTTCAGAGCCTTTTGGCAAATTGGAATTTACTCCATCAAGGTTTTTTTCAAAAGAACCATAAATCTGAGTCCTTTCAACTGTAATTTTAGTGTCATAATTTTTAGTCAATATATTGGGGAAGTTTTCCAAAGTTTTTGCAGTACCCTTGCCATCCATCCCATCACTGGAAGATTCATTATTTCCATTTATTAGTTCATTTAAAGATTTTGGGAGGCATTTTCTCCATAGAGCCAGGCTTGTTTTCAGTTCTTCCAAAGAACAAGTTCTTTCTACACCATGAATCCCAGTAATAGCTTCAACTCCTTTGGAGATAGAAAAACTAGACATATCAGCTATCTTTTCACTATTCATAGGTTTCTGAAGGCAAGTAGTTTCACTATGCTGAATGTGACATGCAGGAGTAGAATTACCATGTTCTTCTTTTATTGATTTTTTCATTGAGGATGATTCCTGAGAAACATCTGGATTCTGAACCAAACTCTGAATGCCATCATTTAAATGGTGAACACCACCCCTTTCTGAATCTTTATTCTGTTCAGAAGAATTAAATAAGTCACTGTTAGGTACAGCTGATATTTTCTCCAATTGATTATGAGCAGATTTAATAATGTTTGTTCCGTGACTAGAATGAACAGGAGAGATTTTATAGCTTAATTTAGTAGTTCCATCAGTGTTAACAGGATTTCCAAACGTATCACTATTAGAATCAGTACATGAATTATCTTTAACAATAAAATGCTTATTTTGGTATTTATCTCCACTTTCAACATCGGCACTAAATAACATATTTTCATCATCAGTACCTTTCAGCATATTCCACAGAATTGGCAATAAATGATACTTTGTTTTCTGCGGTACAACTGAAGAATTGTGTGAATTAGATGAAAATTGATTTGGAGTGACTTTATCTGAGATAACCTGCTGGACAGTACATTTTACTGATGGGTTGGTATCATGATGAAATAAATTATTATGATTTTGATTGTTTATGGATGTATTAGAGGTCTGCCCACTCTGTAGAGAAGATAAATATAATTTCTGTTTTAAACTAAAATTGTCTTTAAGTTTTAATAATGCATTTCTCATTTCATACAAGGCTTGAACATCTAGTGATAAATTCTCTCTAGTTATTTTAAGTTTATTCTTAGATAAATTCTCATTACTTACATTTTTTTCTAGTTGCAAAGTTTTGTTTGTTTGTTGCAAAGGTTCAGCAGCCTTAGTTGTTGTAATTGTTGGTATACTGTTAGAAAAATTACCTTCAACTTCAATATATGACTTTACTGATTCATTAGAAAGCTGCATTGTTGTTTTTAGTCCACTTACATTATCAGCAGTGGGGCCTACATTTGTTTCTGTACAGAATGACAGAGATTGAGATTTCTGATCAGGCCGAACAGAATATAAATTGCTATTTTGATCAATCAGAGAATTATGATAACTTTCAACTTTTTCATTAGATAAAATTGCAGTTGGTTGTCGCAGAACAAATTGTCCATGGTTCCCTTGTATGGGAACTATTGAGTCTGATAGAGATATGTTAGTAGCTTGGACAGCATTCCCATAATCATAATGAGAATAAATTTGATATGGTGGAGGATTTATTTGATCAGAAGCATAAGGTTGTGATTGCATTGTTACTGGAATAGCTGAATTTGGGCACTTCTTTGCTGAAGAGTAATCAGGATATTGGACATTTTGCTGAGGAGGTAAATAATAATTTGATGCAGAGTTAAGGGACACTCTAGCATCTACTTGAGAGGTAGGCCCATTCATGTAATAGTAGGGCATCAGGACCCTTTTTGGAGATGAAGTATTTAGGAGATCTTGCTGATAAACTGAGGTTCCCATAGAATTTGAACAATTTTGCAGTGTCTGATTATTGAAACTGCCCACAGCTATATATGCATTTGTCTTTTGGTGCATATTTTGCACAGAATTAACTGTACTTCCCTGTACTGGTACAGAGGAAGAGATATGCATGTTCCTTGATGAATTTGGATTCTGTACATCAGCTGCCATTTGGACTGTCATGGTGGAAAGTGAAGATGGTGACAAATTGTAAAAATTATTGTTTAATCCAAAACTTGTTTTAGACACTGCTACTTTAGGAAATACTGGCCTTAAGGTTTTAGAAGCCCTGTTATTTTGAAATTGTTGTTTATTTGTCAACATATACTTCACATTTGATCGGATATTTGTGGTTTGGCTGTTTCCAGAATTACAAAAATTCTGCATTAAGACATTTGTTTGGGAAGTAACAGAAGCAGAAGAAGTAACTTGGGGCATCATATAGGATCCACGAGTTTGCATCTTATTGATTGTCCCTACATTCCAGTCCATTGTGCTGAACGTTCTTTTAATTTTCAGGAATCTAAGAGAAAAAAGAAATCATACAATTTCATGTATGTCCATCAAATGAAACCATACAGCTCTTTATCAAAATGCTATTTTATAAGCTATTTCTTCCTAGTCCCATATAAATTAAATGAACATTTCTGGTATCACCCTATCACACACTACATTTAAGAATTTTTAAATGCTAGCACTAACATAGCAAAGTTAACAGGTCTCAATAGTTTCACATAACAATTCCATAACAACGTTCTGATTTTGGCAAAAAAATTGTTATATGTGATAATAATCAAAAAAGCAACAGGAGACCAGGAACAATAAAGAGCTTGTTTATTTAGCATTTGCAAAGGCCAGGACCCCTTCTCCCTAAAATGGAGATCCCTCCCCAAAATCATGTTGGAGACTTTTATATACTTCTGCACACAAGATTCTGTTAACATCACCTTATCCTGTTTCCCTGGGTAATTCCCTGGGTAATTTTCCAGTAACCACCACCCACTCACCTATCTCATTTCCAGACAACTCCAGTTCTTATGGCGTATCCTATATTCTGTTTGGCAGATTGTCTGTTCTAGGATACTAGTGTTTACATCAGCATTTCTTCATTTTAACATACAATAACACATTAAACATGTTTCAGAGTACAAAACAACCTTGTTTTTGTGATGAATATAACATTTATAAAATCATTACTTAACATTCCAGTAATATTCCGGAAATATTGCCATAGGCCATTGCTAGAATAAATATGGCGTTATTACATAGGTTTTTCATTTTCCCAGGTATAATCCTTCATATGTAATTTTACATATCACATCCTATTTATTTATTTGTTTGTTTGTCTAAAATGTATATTTATATAGCCACCCAAACAGTATATTAATTTTTTAATATACAAACATAAGGTAAGAATACAATGGTGATATCCATAAGATCTATCCCAAAGAGAGTTGATTCACCAACCAGTGCTCTCCCAAAGAGAGTTGTATACCAACCAGTGCTGAATTTGTGCTTTTATATAGTATTTATCACAAGTCAGAGCATATCTGATGTCACAAGAGATTTCCTGTATCCAAATAGCAACAGCTTTTGCAATTCTGTACAACACTGAAGAAAACTATAATTTAGAAAGAGTTTAATGACAAATCATAACAATTTTTTGCAACAAGTGTTAACCTATTTATAAGGTAGTATCTCATCCAAAAACTTAATTCAACAATTTGTTTAGCTATGATATCTGCAATTCATCATTCTTCCTTTCCATCTATGCCTTGTCATATGATAAGCTTCGGGTTCAATTTTGCTAGCTACGATCTGTGTCTTGTCCCAAAATTTGGATTAGCTTTTTATTGGAGAAGTGAGCCTTCTCTATCATAACAAACACTTTGATACCACCCACAAAATATTTTATATTGTTATACTTGATTCTGGATGAAGAAGCTAAATACTACAAATAATTTACTTACTATCAGTTACTTAGCAACCATTCAAAATTACAATGGACATTCTCAAAAGCTACTTACAACCTATTTTCAAATTTATGGCCACTGCAGAGTCCCTGCACCCAATCACCCTTACAACTGAACGATTGACTGCAGGGATGCTATAGAAGCCTCCCCTACTAATCTTCTCTCCTATTCTGCCCTGCCAGGTCTCCACAGGCCTTCAGCCTGCTCTCAATGGATGAAATTAGTCATTTGAGAGAGCCTCAAGTTGGCTCCAGAGACTACCAGTGCACATTTGTCTGTTGAGAGTCAGTTTGGTTTAGTGGTTAAGACCCTAGGTCAGTAAGACTATAAATTAAAGTCCCACCTTTATCATGAAAGCTAGCTGGGTGACTTTGAGCCAGTTACTTTCTTTCACCTTGTTATTGGAGGTAAATCATTATTGTAGGTAAAAGAGGAGGATCCAATCTGGGTTGGTTACCAGGATCAGAAGTTTAGTTTTCCAAGCTTTTGGACTTGTGATGAAGCCCATCCTCAGGGAACTTCTCTCTCACCAGAATGTGGCAAGACAAATATGGTCCTGGTTACTGACCCAAATTGGATTCTGCAACATTATTCTGGGACACGTATTTGTATTCGTAAAAGAGGAGAAAGGCATGCTGGATATTTTCATAATCTTCAATTATTTGTAAAAATAAAGGCGGATACAAATAAATATATTTGTTTAAAAAGCAGGCACTTAACCACTCAAGAGAACCTCAAACTGGATGCAGAGGCTACTGGCATATATGTGAGGCTGTTGCAGCTTGCAGGCCTCAGCCTGCTCCCAACCCAGCCACTCAGACAGCTCCAGGGACCATCTGCATCTAACTTATCTTTCTGTTTTTCTGCTGGTTTCGACAGCCAGTGAAAGGCTTTATTTTTAAGCAGACTCCATTTTAAGGAGATTCAGTCCTTAAAACAGAAGCTTTCAAAAGATCTTGAGAATAGCACCTGCTTTCTGAACAGCATGAGGCTGAATACTTGGGAGGACTGGGGTAGGCAGGCAGGACCGGACCTTTCTAGTCCTCCAAAGGCCTCCCCCACCTGGGGCACACTGTGCTCTGCTTAATGACTGAATCCGGATCATTAAGAGCAGGAGTGGGGATCATTAAGCCAGCTGATCATATGGGCACCTTGCTTAACAACCATTACAACTTACAGGCTCAATTATGATTGTAATTCAAGGATTACTAATATGATGATTGATATTTTAAACCAAAATTAAGATTGATATTTCTTATATTGAATCTTCAAGGACTTAAATTATTTACACATTAAAGTGATAATCATTTTCAACCAGCCTCCTATATATTTACACAAGTTCATCCAAACTTCGCATTATTTTGGTATTAGGACTACTACAAATTCAATTTGATTTAGATTCCTGCTTCACTTAAATGAAGTCCTTTCTCCCACCAACCCCACTTAACTTGCCTGTTCACTTTCTAATAATCCAGCTCTCTGTTCTAAGGACCAAAATTGGCTCTAGATTCTGCCTCAGCATATTCTTTCCAATTAGTTATCTAAGCGGAAGATCATTTATTTTAATTGCTCTAGCAAAAAGGTTTCTTTGTATGAAAAGAGGGAACCTGTGACAAAGACTCTAATTTCTCTTCGTATTCAGTACAGCAGGAAAAAAGTACAAAATAACTTTTGATTGGATGGAAGAAATCATCCTGCCCAATTATACTATTATTCAGGAGTACTAGATCTGGCTCAGCACCAATAAAGAGACAAAGTCCAATTCTCTCTGAGTCATAGCCTGAGTCAGATCTGGACAAAGATAGGTCTCCATAAGGCTGGGAAAAAGCCCAAATGATTTCTTTAACATGCTTTTATATTGTACTTCGTTACATGAGCATGAAACACAGCTCTCTGTAGGGAAGTAAAAGACATTACTAAAATATCTGTGTCCACATCCTATGATAACAATAACAATAATACTTCTTTGTCATAGTACATATATACACAGGATACACATATAACAAAATTCAAATAATACCCAGAGACCAGACCCAACACGCACACACACACAATTCCCAAACACACCCCCACCCACCAAAATTCCCTGCCCCCTAAAAACACACAAGTATCCACACAACAGATCAAGTAATACTGTCCACTGATGGTGGTCCTTAAGTTCATTGTTAAACGTAATTATAGCTCTGGGATAAAAAGTATTCAGAAAATGTGTAGTCCGAGTTTTAATTGTTCTGAATCTTCTACTAGTAGGCAACAGTTCAAAAAGATTGTAAGCAGGATGGGAAGAGTCTCTTGAGAATGTTGTGCAACTTCTTCAAACAGCGAGATGCAAAGATGTCATCCAGGGCTGGTAGCTGGAGCTTGATGATATTCTGGGCAGTTTTAATGATTCTCTGTAAAGCTTTTTTGTCCGCTACAGAGCTGTTCCCATACCATGCAAGTATGCCATATGTCAGGACACTCTCAATGATGCTGTGATAATAGGACAGAAGTAGATGCTGAGATAGATAAATCTTCCTGAGCATTCTCAGGAAGTACAGCCTCTTCTGTAGCAGTGATTGACGGCTAACCTTTTTGGCACTGAGTAACCAAAGCATGCATGCACCCTAAAAATGCAATACGCATGCATCACCTGCACATGTGCCCCCCTGTGCATGCATCTCCACGCATGTGTGCATCTCCCATGAATGTGCCCCCTGTGCATGCGCACATGTCCCCCGTACATGTGCCCCACCCCTGAGGCATGCGTGGCAGAAACCGAAAGACCAGCTGGCTGGTGGGAGCCGCGCACACATGCGTGGCAGAGGTAAGCATGGGGCGATCGCTTGTGTGCCCAGAGGACTCTGCGTGCCACCTCTGGCATGCATGCCATAGGTTCGCCATCACGGTCCTATAGCAATAAGTCAGAGCCTTTGTGGTTTCTCTGTCACCCTTCCCCATACTCAGAACATATGTCTTTTATTTCAGTATAGGAATTGTGATCATCGCAATCCTCATCAACAACATCAAAGACATGGATAGTTAGTTAAACATCCTATAATATGAAGCTTAATGTAACTGACGATGTAATGAAACTGATAGTGTTGTTTTTGCAAAAAGCAAGTACCCTTTGAGAAATGTGTACTAGAAAGCAGGAACTATGGGTTACACAAAATTGCACACATATGGTTGGAAAAAAACCAGCTTAGGGAGGGCAAAGGTAGTTTAGAGAAAAGGGGTGTGAGATACAATATAATAAGTTGTAATTTTCCATAATATAGACTAGCATATAGCTTACTAGCTGGATACCCGTTCTTTGCAACAAAACTTGGTGATCGGGCTATGAAGGAAAAATTCTGTTCACAATCCGTTGGTTCAGTGGTGGTCAGTAATTGGAACACATAAGAGAATATCATTCCCGCCTCAAGTCTGGAAGCAGCTCAATAGGTGGAAGGCATAGTTTGGTGAAGTACCGACATTTAGTACTGTAAGGAACCCCAGGACGCTCCTGAGTGAAGGAGTGGAACGATTGCCAGTTTGAACTGAGGTAATGGAATGTGAGGCAACTGGCAGATGAAACAAAGTCCATTTAGGTGGGGAGGGGGAGTAGAATATCTAACCCCTTAGCATCAGAGTGTGTTAATATAAGGCATTGGCAGTTGGAATAGAATTATTTTCAGGTGCAGAGGGGGGGAGTAGAACTCCTCAGCATCAGATCGTGTTAATTACTGTGTAAGATATATGAATGATCTGATGGTCATTTTGAAAAATCCTTTCTTAGCGAGCACCTAGAAGCCAAGATGAACATATGTGCCAAATTTCAAGTTTGTAGTCTTTACAGTTCTGGAAATTTCATGATGGGTGAGTGGTAGTTGGATTTTATATATATAGAAGATTATTTTAAAGCCATACTACATACATAAAGCACCGCCATGTTTACTCAATGAATGAACTCTGCTAAGCAGTGACATATACAGCTTCTGGCTTGAGATATGTACCAGGAACTGCATTGTACAGATAAACAAGAGAACTCAAAAGGGAATATCAAAAAGGTAAGAAATGAAGAGGCTGAGTGCTTAGCAAGTTTTAGTGATAACAAGGCCTTAACTAATTTTAAACATTTAGGTGTGATAGCAGATTATAGGCACGTGACTGACCTGGTCCTATCAACTGAATCTGGGAAGGATGGACAAGCGGCCAATGATAGGAATGTATAAAATATGTCAAGATCTGCAACTGGTGTGGTCTCTCTCTTGCTTGTACACTTGGAGATCCACCAACTTTTGCAAAAGTTCTAATAAAACATTTTGTTATTTCCAACAATCTGAGAGTAAACTTCCTAGCAGGAACTGGTCAGAGTGAGGAGAAAGATAAATATGAGGAAATTCACAGAGGGGAACTTGGCATTCTGGGAAAATTGTAAACTTGTGGTCTTTGTCAAATGGGATTGCAAGGGAGGGACTATTTCTTCGGGCCAAAGAAATAAAAAGTTGTTGGAATCTATTCTTGGGTAGCCATCTGCTCTTGCAAGAAAGTATTTTACAATAAACTGCTTGCTGATTCACTAAATGACTCTGCTAAATTTCTAATTGGTGAATATGTTTCTCACACGATCACCTAACTGAGCATTGTATTAAAAGTAGAAAAAAAGAAAACATTAGCATGAGAAAAGGCATCATAGAATCAGAGTCTGTTATGAAAAGATACAATTTCAGCCAGTTGAAACTTCTGTAAGACAACTTGAAAGAACCCTTTGTATTAAGCTTGCAAGCACACAAAAGAAAGCCCCCTTTATCTTGTGGTTAGAAAGTTATAGACATTTGGTTGTCAAAGCAAAAAGTTTCTCAGTTCCAGTCTTCATTACAATAAAAGTAAAAGGAAGTAAAAGAAACCACCAATTGCTTGGTTTCAGTTCCATATCCCAAACTCAATTTGATTTTATCCCCTCACTTTAGAGCTATCTTTTTCAATGTATTATTCCTATCCTTCACTCTCCAAAGCGTCTAAATCATTGATCGTGTTTTCCCCCAAATAAAACCCATATTATATTTTTTTGAAACCAAAAAAGCTACCAGGTCTTATTTTGGGGGGATGTTTTCCAATGACTCACCTAGAGCGGCAGCAACGACAGCCCTGCCCAGCAGAAGCCCACTGCTGGCCCACTTCTTCTGTGGCCACTTGATCCCTGGCCTCATTTTGCCGTCAGAAGCCTTCAGGAAAGGTCAAAACAATGCCAGGAGCACCTTGTGTATCAATCCGGAGCCCGTTTCTTAGCAGCAGAGGCCTTTTCTGAAGGCCTCTGATGATGAAATGGAGACTGGGGGCGACAAACGTGAGCAGCAGTGAACAGATGCAGAATTGGGCTGACAAGGCAGGTGTCAGGGTGTGCAAGGCCTGGCTACAACTGTCTGAAGGTAAGCAGCTCAAATCCCCCCCCACTCGTACCCCCACTTGATTTTTACTCATATACCTTGCCCACCCTGTGCAACCAAATGCAACTGACTGGATGGAGTCTTAACTAGGACTTTGGGGGGGGGGGGGGCTTATATTAGACACAAGTGTAAAAATCAAGCTAGTGCTTATATTCGAGATACTTCTTATTTTCAGGAGAAGCACAGTATATCTCAAAAAAAAATACACCAGCTTATGAAATTCAAGTAATTGGTAAACTGCTGATGCACCTTGAAGGCATGCAAAACTTTGGAACTGAGCCTCAAAACTGTACTAGCTGATTTATTGAGCCACAGGCAAGTGTTTTGTTTGCTTTTTTTGCATCTTTTATAGCATTTTTCAAAAAACATACCTGAAGCATTCCTAATGTGCATATTCTCTCCTCCTATGTAAACTCAGAAATTAGTATTCTGAAGTGATTTAAAAAAAAAAAAGCCCCTCTTTTTCAGGCGTAATAGTTCAAGTTTTTAACAGTATTTAAACTTATGTGAGCAGGCAACTCTTTCCTTGTGAATTACTTTTCATATGCTATCCTACGGAGATAAAGAACCATTTTTTTTTTCTTTACTGATATCTCACAGGCCTTGTCCCAGGCCAGATGTCACAAGATGTGAAAGCTTTCTTATGTATGCATTCACAAGAGAGTGAGGCCATGTCCACTAGCTTGCTGAAATAATTCAAGTGTTATGATATAATGACCATCTAATTACAGTGTGCCAAACATGAAACTGCGGAGTTGCTATGACAGCTATTACTTGCTATTCCTATCTCCGAAATCAAGAAATGATAGTGCTACAGTGTGGAAGGCAAGATGACAAAAGATTAAGGGAAGTAGGCATAGAAATTAAAACAAGCTGCAAAATACTGTAAACTATGGTTACAGAGTGTCGTGAGTTCCTAATGTGTTGATCAGGATTGTGATGATCAAGATTCCTATACTGAAATGGCTGAAGTAAAGGACATTTGTCCAGAATGTAGGGAAACCACAATGGTTTTTAAAATAAAGCTTAATCAAAATACTTATCGCTATAGGATGTGGGCACAGATATTTTAGTTACTTCTTTATACTTTCATTCAGATAGCTGTGTTTCCTGCTTATGTAACCAAGTATAGTATAAAAGCACATTAAAGGAATCATCTGAGGTCTTTCTCAGACTAATGGGAGAACCTATCTTTGTCCAGATCTGAATAAACATGTGACTCAGAGAGAACTCTCTCTGTTTGAGCTGAGACCTACTACTAAACAAATTAGCATTGTATGAGCTTTACTGGTTTCTCATGTTTTGTTCCATACTGCTTCAATAAAGTAAAAAAAAAGTCATAAACTGTCATTTATCCGCATTTATCAAAAGCTGTTGAAATTAATGTATATTGGTACTAAAAGCCAGTAGTCCACAATCCCTGAGTCTTGGCCCACTAACAGGCAATGGCCTATTCGAAACCGGGCCATACGAGGGGCGTGTGAGTGTGTGTACAGCCCTACTTGAACGAGTAGCAGGTACTGGCACTTGCAGCCCCACTCACCCCCACTTGTGCGAGCCTGCCACTCACAGATGAAGCTGTGCATGCACGCCTGTCTGTCATGCAAAACCATATGTGAAAATTACATATTGTAAGTTACATCTGAGAAAATGAAGAACAGAATCCATGTTTATCCAATATATGAACTGTGCAATGATTACTGGACAGTTAAATAACTGTATCTAACAAACATATTGTTTTGTAATTTGTTATGTTCTAAAAGTAAAATGTTAAGTTCTTGGCTGGAATTGGGGTTTGTAATCTTGACTTAAAGATTAATGTAAAAGATGCTAGGTCATTCTGACCCAGCGGAAACCTGTTAATGATCCATTGTGCTTCAGTGGGCATAATAGGAACTCATAGCCATGAGAACGAGGGGAGTTTCCAAAGACAAGGTAGCAGGTGTTATGCTATGAGTATGGCATAGGGAGATGCGTAGTTGGATAGATCGTGAACCCAGGAAATGGGCAGAGACTTTATATTTGAACCTGTATATAAACCCCAGCCCCCCTGGGGAAAATGTCTTCTGCTATGAGCAGAATTCCCTTTTGCAAAAGCTTAATAATAAAGCTCTTGTTCACGTGCCTCCAGATTTCTGTTGTTTTGTGAGTATAATCACACACACACACACAAAAAAAACACACACTGGGCCACCAACCTATAAAGGTTGGGGAATGAGGCTATGAGTCATAGAGATTTTTTTATGACCCTTTAATCCCTTTATTTGAGGTGGAGTCGGGGTGACTGAGTGGAACTGAGCATTTACTGGCCAGATGCCCTTCCTGATGTCTATGCAGAGTTCACAGCAGATATTTTCTCTTTGCACCCGGATACAGAAACATCTGTTGCTGCCTAGGCCTGAACTCTCAACCTTCCAAGTGGGAGGAGTGTCTTCACTTCTAAGCCACTACGCCACTCATAGTCATATAGCTCATATAAGTCAGAAACTAATGATCATTATATCTGGATATTAATCTAATACTTACATTTTCTAAGAATGGGTTTTACTGAATGGTGTTGACTCTTCAGTGTTGTTAATGTCACATGATAATGTTTTCTGAAAAAAAGAAAATACAAGAATTTTGGTTCCTAAAACTTGATGTATGTTTCCTCATATTTGGTCAGAGCTACATAGAAAAAAAATCCAATTTATTATATTAATCTTGATTAAGAATGAATACCTTATCTGAGCTTGAAACCTAAGCAATCTAGGTTAAAAGAACACAAGGAATTCCACATATGGATATAAGCTAGGCTTGAAAGTCAAACCAGAATTTCAGAAAAAGACAACAGCAAACAATTTTTCTGCATATAGTCACTAGGAGTTCAACTCAATTTCAGGGACTGCTTTGGGATTTATGTGAAGCCTAATCCCAGCCTAGCCCAGCAGCCAGGCCAGGCCCATCACATCAGCAGTGGGAGCAAGATGAAGAAAGTCAGCTGGGATGGTAGAATGTAGAACAAGCTGGGGCCAAAAGGGCAGAATTATGAGGAGATAGGCGAGTGGAGAAGTTGAAATACACCTGCAGGTGAGTTGCCAAGAACCCAAATGTTGAACACATGACCATTATGGTGGATGCTAAAATTCCTGGAATGTCTGGGATAGGTTCAGCACAGTTGAACAATCACTGAAAAAATTATTATAAGTCAAGGACTATCAATATAACTTTTGCTTTTTTACCCGGCCTTCTCATATGTTCAATTCCAGAAATTTACACACCATTTGAGTTCACCATATTATTGGGATCGTATCTTTCTGATGCTGTAAAGTGAAGGAAAGTTTAAGTAAAATAGTAAACAAGTGCAGTCACATGATCTTTCACTTGGTGACCATTTTGTTTGACAACCAATCATTGATCCCTATTGCAGTTGCAAAATGAGGACTACTTGTAATTAGTATATAACCCTAATTTCTCAGTATTATAGATATCATGAAATTGAAATGCACTACAAAAAGCAATTTAAAGCAAGGTCACAATATCAATCTGATGGATGCATAACCAGTTTATTCATCTAATTTATCTCACAAACAAATAAGTGATTCTGTGCGGCCTACAAAAAAACCAAAACAATAAACAACAAAACTTATCCATGCCACATAGATTCAATTTATAGAAGTTTCAATATACAAGGTCAGGATACAGTTCACATCACTAGCAAGAAGTAGGTAGCCTCAGGTTCTCATCAGATAACCACAGATGCTACTTTTTATAGTTCTTGAGTCAGGCTGTTCAAAAGTCTTTTGCTGTTAGAAAATTTGCTGAAATGTTGTGTACTACCGATAAAGAAAGATTCTGAGTGCATGTATGAATGACTAGCTGGATACCTGTGCTTCGCTACGACACTATGTGATCGGGCTTATTTTACTGAGGACAATGTTGTTGAGAGCATCAATAATCTTGCAAACACAACTTGAGCTAGTAACTTTCCTGATGCCTTGAGTTTGGAAACAGTTCCATAGCTGGAAGGAGTAGACATTTTGGTGAGGTAGCAATGTTTAGTATTGTAAGGAGCCCCAGACCACTCCTAAATGAAGGAGTGGAACGTCTGCCAGTTTGAACTGAGGCAACTGGCAGTTGGAACAGAGTTCTTTTCAGGTGGTATGGGGAAATGGAATATCTAACTCCTTAGCATCAGAGCAGAAAAATCTATCAGAGCATGTTAATACTGTATAAGAAATACTTATGATCTGATGGTCATTTTGAAAAAATCCTTTCTTAGCAAGCACCTATAAGCCAAGAGGAACATACGTACCAACTTTCAAATTTGTAGGCTTTACAGTTCTGAAGATTTCATGATGAGTGGTATTTGGCTTTTATATACAGGTGAAACTCAAAAAATTAACTTAAAAGGTGAAACTAATATATGAGATAGACTCATTACATGCAAAGCAAGATAGTTCAAGCCATGATTTGTCGTAATTGTGACAATTACAGCTCATGAAAACCCCAAATCCACAATCTCAGAAAATTAGATTACATGCAATCAATAAAACAAGGATTGTACATAGAACAATATCGGACCTCTGAAAAGTATAAGCATGCATATGTACTCAGTATTTGATTTGGGCCTCTTTTGCAGCAATTATTGCCTCAATGTGATGTGGCATGGAAGCTATCAGCCTGTGGCACTGCTGGGATGTTTTGGAAGACCAGGATGCTTCAACAGCAGCCTTCAGCTCTTCTGCATTGTTCGGTCTCATGTCTCTCATCTTTCTCTTGGCAATGCCCCATAGATTCTCTATGGGGTTCAGGTCAGGCGAGTGTGCTGGCCAATCAAACACAGTAATGCTACGGTCACTGAACCAGGTTTTGGTGCTTTAGGCAGTATAGGCAGGTGCCAAGTCCTGCTGGAAAATGAAGTCAGCATCCCCATAAAGCTCGTCTGTGGAAAGAAGCATGAAGTGCTCCAAAATCTCCTGGTAGATGGCTGCATTGATCCTGGACTTAATGAAACACAGTGGACCAACACCAGCAGATGCCATGGCTCCCCAAATCAACACAGACTGTGGAAACTTCACACTGGACTTCAAGCATCTTGTAGGGTGTGCCTCTCCATTCTTCCTCCAGACTCTGGGTCCTTGGTTTCCAAATGAGATGCAAAAGTTGCTCTCATCAGAAAAGAGGACTTTGGACCAGACAAAGCAACAGACCAGATCTATTTTTCTTTTGCCCAGGTAAGACGCTTCTGACATTGTTTGTTGTTCAGGAGAGGCTTGACAAGAGGAATACGACATTTGAAGCCCATGTCCAGGATCCGTTTGTGTGTGGTGGCTCTTGATACACTGACTCCAGCCTCAGTCCACTCCTTGTGAAAGTCCTCAACACTTTTGAATGGCCTTTTCCTGACAATCCTCTACAGGTTGCGGTCAGCTCTGCTACTTGTGCACCTTTTTCTTCCACGCTTTTCCCTTCCACATAATTCTCTATTAATGTGCTTTGATGCAGCACTTTGGGAACATCCACCTTCGTTTCCAATTACCTTTGGAGGCTTTCCCTCCTTATGGAGGGTGTCAATGATGGTTTTCTGCACAACTGTCAGGTCAGCAGTCTTTCTCATGATTGTGATTCCTTCTGAACCTGACTGAGAGACCACTTAAAGGCTCAGGAACCATTGCAGGTGGTTATGGTTTAATTAGCTGATAGAGTGGGACACTTTGACCTTAGAATATTGAACTTTTTCACACTATTCTAATTTTCTGAGATTGTGGATTAGGGGTTTTCATGAGCTGTAAGCCATAATCATCTCACTTATGACATATCACGGCTTGAACTATCTTGCTTTGCATGTAATGAATCTATTTGATATATTACCATGTTTCTCACAAAATAAGGCCAGGCCTTATTTTTTTTTTGACCCCTGAAAAAACGACTAGGCCGTCTTTTCGGGGGTGACTTAATTTCCTCCCCCACCTAGAGCAGCCCATACACACGTACCTCACCGCGAGGCTGCTTCTATCGGCCGATGAAAACTCCCTGAAGGTAGAGTCCCCAGCCGCTTCAGGGCGTGGCGTGGCTGCCTGTGTCCCCTCACATTTAGGCAGTCTCTTTTGGGAGATGGAAGTTCCC
>BLBF01000055.1:18902073-18917272 GCA_015471245.1 Laticauda colubrina | reverse complement strand
ATAATACCTAAAGGAAGCTGAACAGCACACACACACACACACACACATATATATATATAGTCATATTTCAGTAATAATATTTTATTGAAAATTAAAATATTATACTGTTAAGTGTATACCATGAGTGATTATTATGATTGTAATAATTATTATAATATTATTGCTATAATTGCTTTGTAATTGCTATGAGTAGTGATATATGTATATTCCAATATTAATAATAAAACAACCAATATTAATGAGTAATCCAATTAGCCAAATAGCGAACGCCTAAGGCCCGGATTGATGATTGTAAGGGCCTTCAGCAGCTTCCCTGCACAGGCAGACACTGGCCTAGGTGCTTGCAGCTGTGCCACTGAGAATAAGGCTGTGAGGGTTAAGCCAACAATTTTAAAAGCAAATTAATTATCCCCGAGTGCAGGTAGCCAAAACGAGGGTAAAACAACTCTCAGAATCCTGAAGGAATTCTGTTGCTTCGAGCAGAAAATTCCTCACATAGCTCAGGGAAGACAGACAAGGCGCACAGCCACGAGGTGGCACTCAAGATGGCCTCCAGCAGTTAAAATCTTTTCGCGCGCTTCTCAGCAGCAGCTTCCCGCCTTGCAAACTAAGCCAGAGCTCAAACGAAGGCTGGGCTCTCAAACAACAGAACAGCGGAGAAGAAAGGGGAATTAATCCTAATTAACTTCCCCACTGAAGAAAATGGCGTTCGGAAGGGGGGGTAAAGGCGATAGAACTTTTTAAATGAAATATCAAGCCGCTAGCAAGCAAACGGAATAAAGACACAGCGGCAATCAAAACTGACAGAGGTAAGAAAATTTTATCTGTGGGGAGGTGGAGCAGAGCAGCTCTAAAAGCCTCCCACCACCTTTTTTTTTTTTGAAGGCTAAAGACAAAGGAAAAAACCAAAGGAAAACCGAATTGCAATCAAACCTGCTAATATTCCTGTTTCAGTCAAGGAAGTATCCAAAGCACTGCCTGTCTCGCACGAGGCTGAGCAAAAACTGGGGAATGCTGAGAAGTCACGTGGTGGAGGAGGAGCGTTCCACAAATCAAGCTCAGCCTGTGAATGCGGAGACTAAGCACCTCCCACTACTACTGGATGCTCTGAACAGCTCATAGGAGAATTCACTTCTGTCCATGTCAACTTATTTCTTTGGGAATGTGTGGAGATGCTATCAGTGTTTGGCAATCTCTATATTGAAGTGTGAGAGAAATGAGAATTATTCCTGGAAAGAAAGAATAATAATGCAATTTTACTATAACCCAAGAATTCCGGATAGGAAATTATGTAAGAATGTTAAATGACAGGAAATAAACAAGACTATAAAAGCCTTAGCATATTTCAAGATAGGACATTAGCTGGCAAGTCAACAGAAATTAGCTGACAGTCAAAGGAAGATAGTTGGCGGGTCAAGAAACCAGTTCTCATGATAAAATAAATAAAAGTAGGATGTAGCAACTACCAAGGGGATTGAGCTGCTGGACAGATTTTGAACCCAGAAAAGGGCAGTGACTGTTTTTGAAACTATATATAAACTCCAAGTATTCATATTCCTATGACCATCTTTGATGCACATACTAGGTCAATGGATATTTTCTATTATGCTTTAGATGCCAGGCTAAAGATGTCCATGACTATAGCTATAAAAAAGGCAACTGAACTATGTTTATAGCCCTACAGGTAAGCTGGAGCTACTCCACGTTATTAGGAATTTGCTTTCCAACTGCATTTAGATTTCTTGGTTACCTTCTCCAGTTTCTGCTAAAAATGCTTGATGCACTTTGACACATTCTTGCATCCATATTAGACTGACAATCCCCTTGTATGTCAGTGTGGCTGGCAGCAGAATTTCCAAGTGAAAAGCGATCATTGTTTCATATTTCCTAAGCAAGATGAAAATCTTAAGGCCCTGTCACACTGCCCAACGGATGCAAAACGGACACAACAGACAAGCAAAATGTTCCATCTGTTGTTATCCGCTTTCAAAAGGGGCAAAAATTTGCATAACCGGAGCGGATAACACGGACGGGGGGAGGACGCAGGGTGGATGGAAGCGAATGCGGAACGGAAGCCCAGCGGATGGGAGCGGATGGCACAGCCGCTAGGCTTCCAGGGGACCTCAGCAAAGTGGACGCGGAACGGATACAGCGGATGCAGAGCAGATGAAGCGGATGCAGAGCGGAAGCCTAGCGGATGAACAGCGGAAGCCTAGCGGATGCACAGCGTTAATTGCGCTTCCTCCCTGCGTCCGAGCGGATGCGAGTTACACGGATGCGTAACAGATGCGTAGCGGATGCAGAACGGACAAATTGGATACATTTTCCGCGCAAAAGTTTTGGGCAGCTCAAAACTTTCTGAGCGGATGAAACGTCAATAGATGGATGCTGGACGGATAGAGGAAGCAAAACGGAGGCAGTGAGTACATCGCGTTAACCAACGGATGGCAAGCTTTTTTGTCCGTTTTACATCCTCTTTGCATCTGTTGGTGCAGTGTGACAGGGGCTTTAAATTTGATTGCCTCCTTTAAGTGTCAGCATTCAAGAAAATCTACACTCCAGCAAATAATTCCGATACAGACATCCTCTCCAAAGTTCTTTTTATTTGAATGATAAACTGGTACATCTGGAAAATCCTGAATCTGAAAGTTCCAGATTTCTTTGCAATAAATAAAAATTATAAATCCACCCCCTACACCCCTCCTTGCATCACATACCCCAACCAGAAATAACATGACCTTGACTTAGAAGAAGAATGCTATTATGTCTCACCACATACACTCCAAGAAATCCCCCCCTCCCATTTTCCCAGGCTCAAGAATTTGGCAGTGTGGAAGCGTCTGGTGCTAATATGGCTTCCAAAACTGATATTAAGACTACTTGGCTGCATCTTTCAACCATTTTGTTATTGGACATTTTCTGTTAATTCTGAAATGTCAAGTCTTTTGTAAATACGTTTTGCAGCTGTTCATGAATAAACATTGCTTTGAAAGATGCTGTGACATTCTTGTGGTTTGGGACATTTTATAAAGGCCCATCCTGATGTGATAGTTTCATGCTTAAGAAATAATGCAGCATTAGCAGCACACCTATTTTTCTCTAAGTCTGCCCCAGATAATCCTATTTCATAGAGTTTATGAAGTCCCTTAATAATTTGATTTGCTGACTAGCCCCAAGATATAATAGACCATTGTTCTTCACTATATTACACAACAGTAATCTCTAAAGAGGCTTATTTTCTACTATTCCCAGTGTCTAGAACATGAAGCATAAGTGTTGGAAAAAGGAAACTAGGAGAATGAAAGAGAAAATACTGGATAAATGATCCTTCCTCTATTTGGTAACTTGAGTCTGCTCTCTGAGGGGCTGCATATTATTTAGATTGCTTACACTGCTAAAAATGTAAGAATCTAGCAAAGAACATTAGGAAACTGCCACAAAGAAAAGGAAGTGAGAGTCTGGCAAACTGCTGACACATGCTGAATTAGCAATTTCTAGGTGAATTCTGCCAACTGTTAGCAGTTCAATTCTCACAGGCTCAAGGTTAACTCAGACTTCCATCTTTTCAAGGTTGGTAAAATGAGGACCCAGATTGTTGGGGGCAATATGCTGACTCTGTAAATTCATATAGAGGGTTGTAAAGCACTAAGAAGCTATATATAAGTCTAAGTGCTATTGCTATAAATGATCCAACAGGGAAGAGTTGTTTCAATTGTCTGAAGATGAAAACCTATCATAAAAGCCATAAAAACCTCCGTCTACATATCTTGCATTCTCCTTCTGTACAGTATTTCAATAAAATTTAACTCATAGCTATGATTATGGTCTCCCATTCACGAAAAGGGTCTGGGGAATTTCCCCCAACAGCTTCAGCTTCTAGACCAAGCACACAAAGAACTTTGGATCTCTAGGAATAATAGTACCACTGCATGGACATTGTTATCAAACTAAAGTCCACTGGAGTGGTTGAGCTATTGCAATAGAGTGCTCCTTTACAGAGCTGATCCAGAAGAATACCACCTTCAATCATGTCAAAAAATTGCTGATGGATAAGACCAATAGAGATACACTCTTCTTTCTTTCCTAAAAGAGAGCATCTATCTGTCAGCTTTTAGACAGACCCAACAGGAAAAAAGTTAGAGCCACATTTTCCAATTAGAAGGCAGGGTTTAAGAATTATTCTGCCCTGTGACAGAACCCCTCCCTTTCATGTATGATCAATTCAGTTTACTCATTACAGTTCTAAATAATTCACCACAACAAAAATTGCCTTAGTAAAGAAAACAGGAAAAATGGAAGAACCATGTATAAAAGCAAACAAATTAAGGCAGTGATCCTTAGATGCATGAACTGACTCTAATTTTGTCCCCCTTCAAAAGAGTGAGACTGTTTGTAACTAAAAAAAATATTAAATGATAAACTATCAGTCCCCAGGGATGGAACCGATGGTAGAACATTTTGGCAATATTCCCAAAGATTAGTTATATTATAAGTACCTTTGGCAGTACTGTGTAGCCAAATTTATGTTTGCAAAGGGCCTGAAGCAGTGTGAGAAAAATACCAAAAGGTATTAATACTATTAGCAGAAGTTATTTGACTTATACGTTGCAAGCTTTAGAAAATACAGAGACTTGCTGAATGTAACATGTAACCTGACCTATGACCTATTTTCTCTTTATCTTCATTATTTGATGGATCCAAAGCTATTACATCCAGTGGATTATTCACTACAGTCCAAAATCCTTCTTTACACAGAAATAGGCTGCACTTCACAGACCAGGAAATATAGTTTGTTCCATCCAACCGGGTTATCAGGGATAGACTGGTTGACTGTTCTTGTGCCACTGTAACAATAAATCACAATTAGCTATCTAAATATGAAACTGTATATTCACACTGGTTCTCAATATTTCACTGGGCCCATAACCAATGTTAGGATACGTGCAGAATAACCCTTGTATAAAAAGGATATACGCACGGAAAATGGTTTATGAGAACAGTTATGAAGAAATATACAGCCACACAGAGTTGAACAAGTTGCATTAATGTTTACTTGAATAGCACAGTCCAACAAACAGTCCATGTCATACATGTTTTTAACAATCCAGAAATATCCAGTTATCAAGTCTTCTTACCGGTTCCATGTCTTTTATAGCAGACAAATATCAAACCATTATGCAACAAATGACCTTCGATATCAACAGAATATCAAAATAAACAGGGTTAGTCAGTATCAGTCAGTATCAGTATCAAGAGAGATCATCAGTGAGAAAGAGAATTAAACCATGATCTATAGCTCCCTCTTATGGCAACTTGAAGCTATAGTTATCCAACCAGAACACAGAATACATTACAGTATTTTTCCTTAAAGCTACAAACATATATATTTGTAGTTTATATAGTCAACCCAACTACGCTATTTACATATACATAACAAATGTTAACATGACCTATGTACTAGATATTTTCTGTAATGTATTGCAAGAGGTGAATACCAGAAGTAACAGGTGGTGTAAGATAATACCATATATGGAAAATGTAGCAAGAGAGCCGTATGAAAACTTTTTTTCTGTCATGGTATAGCCAGATAACATTAACGCCCTAGGCGAGTCCGGGGTTGTAAGCTGAATAAAAGTCACATCTTGGGAGTAACCCGGGGTTCAGAATGTTTCTCCAACCCTTCGTGGTCTTGTGTCCTGAACTAAGATTGCTGCAACAGGGCAACTTTCTCTTTATCCCTGCTGTTAATTAAAATGAGCTGGGGGGGGGGGGGTTGCTAGTTGAGCATTCCAAAACAATGCATTTGCTAATTAACAGGTCTTATAACCCTTCTCTCCCTTTTCCTGTTTTATAGGAGACAAATGGGCTATCAAGACCCTCACCTTCTGCACCATTCCTGATGTTCTTGGCAGCCTGCCCATTTCTAATTTTTGACAGGTACATTCTCTAGGATGGGAAGAAACTGGGCAGAAAATGGTTAAATTCTTGCCATGCCATCTTGTCTGGTAACATAATTTCGAACTGACCTTGGTCAAAAACAAGGATCTACTTTTAATATCATTTATGAGAGAAGTGAGAATTATTCCTGTAAAGAAAAGAGCAACAGTAGCAACATATTATCTTCTGTATAACCTGAGAAATCCCTGGTGGAATATTAACTAAGAAGTTGGCTAACAAGGCTATAAATCCATTAGCACGTTCCATACCAGGAAGCCAGTTGTCATGCTGATCCAGATAAGGACACCAGATGTTAAGCTATTCCATGAAAAAAAAAAACCAGTTGTTGCGCATAATGCAACATCAGGATGTAGCAACTCTCAATGCAAACTGACCAATGAGGAGGAGCAGTAATGGGGATGGGAGTTTTGGAAGTGCATTTAAACTCTGTAATCATCTAAACCATTACTCTTTGTGCCTCTACCCACAAGAGGACAGGGAGCCGGCTTTTGAAAAAGTCTGAATAAGAATAACAATACAAGAAAAGTTTTGTATTGTTCAGTGTCTCCTGTTGATTCAACCTGAGAACTTTAAATCTCACACTTGCTTTTTGGCATATGCATAGATTCCCTCTCACAGAAATTGTGAGAATTTTCCATCGATTAGGACTATCAAAAAGAAGAAAGGAGTAACAGCTGCCCCAGGATGAATAATGTTGGAATTCATCAAAAACAGAGCAAAACCTCTCACAACAGTAACATGGGATAGCAATCCCCTTTGCACCGTTGTCTTCTGGAGAAAATATCTCTATCTTTTCTATTGCCCACTGCAATGAAAGGTAGACCGAATCAGGTCCCCATCTTGTTGAGATCTCATGAAAAATCCCAGGTATAGGCCCTATTCTTCACTAAGACAAGTGCTGTCCCGTCTCCAGGAGAGAAAATGCCTTCAGAACTAGCTGTTATGCCCCCAGATTTACCTCATGAATCTGTGTCATCGTTCTGATAGGAACAAAATCTTTGCACTAAATCATTTGGTATGTGCGCTGTCCATCAAATTAGACTTTGCTCAAACCGTTCAGCAATCAGTGCAGCAGCATCCATGGAAGGCAGATGGAATTAGCCACCAGTTCTGGAATTTTCCAACAATATATTTGAAATAATCTTCACTTTGTCAAGGAAGCTATCAAGCAGCCAACATCATGTGATACATCATAGTAACTCTAGTCTTTCTTACTCAGCTAGTAAAGCAACTCCTTACCTGCTTTGTTCCAACAGATTTTCTGGTAAGCGAGGTGAACTTCCTATGGATAGCAGCAACTCTCCCTCCAATCTTCCAACCTTGGGATCATACTGCACTGAAAACCACATATACAGTAGTCTTAAACACATCTGAGAAAGGTAAAACCATTCAGGGAAATATGCAGGATAAATATCTTTATCAAGATGGCTGAAAAGCTCTACCCATTTGCAGTGACACTATCTGAAGAAACACCTTTTCCTCCAGGTTTCTACCCAAGTCCTAAAGAATAGAAACTATGACTAGAGGAGTTTCTTCCATGCTGAGGAACACTAGGTGACTGTTTTCCATGGAGCAGGATTTCTCCATGGAGGCTGCCTCTAGTTATGAAATATCCATACCAAAGATTTTAGATATTATATGCTACAAATATACTACGAATATGATCTATGTTATATATTAAAATAAGTCATGAGTATACTGGGCTTGTAGTATAGCCATGTTTATTCTTTGCATGAATTCACTGGGAACCTCACATTACTGGAATGCGTGTAATACTAATAATAATGGAAGGTCTTGAATGTGCATATAAGTGATTTATCACTGATGGTAACAGCTAGAACATTGGTGGGTGCAAGCAATGCAATAGATTGCATTTTTCATGGGATCATAGAACAGGGAGTAAGCAAATAAAGTTCCTGATGAGACACTTCAGTTTTAGAGTAAACAAGTTGGATATAAAAAAAGAAGACCAGAATGAATCCAGACCTCTGAAGTGTTAGATGATTCTTGTTAAAGCAAGGGACACCCTGAGTCTGCTTCCCAGCCCATTCTAACACAGTCTGATCACCTGTGTTGACAGTGTATTTGAGTATTGTGTGAATGCGTAGCCTAGTTGGGCAAGAATACAGCAACTTGAGTACTATTCTGGGAAGTGCCTTAGAAGAACTATTTTCAGAAATGTTACACATACCTGACAAATTATTATTATATGGAAAACAGGAGGACTAGTACTAATTATGCTGTCTTGAATTCTTGAACCCAAAGTAAGATATAAATTGAACAGTTTTAGAATTAAAACAAATTAAAATGGATTCTATAAACAGTTCCAGGGTGCTGTTAAAATCCAACAGGTGTGGGTCTCCCTACAACATTCTAAGTTGAAATGTAAACTGTATATCCTAAGATGGTAGTCCCAACAAATATTAAATCATTTGATTTTATATTCAACAGTTCTGGTGGAAGTTTTATTATTTTTCAGCCTCTAAAAATAAATTATTATTTTTTTAAAAAATAAATAATATTATTTTAAGGGGGGAACAAAACAAATCCTGTAGAAATATGTTTAAACTGAACCTGAAAATTATAGGACAGTTGTAAACTGTAAAGCAGATTACTAATATTCAATAATTTTAATGTCCATATAAAAGCAGACATGAGAGAAACTTCTGACATAGAGCATCTTGCTGAACACTTTATAATTTAATAAACTGTGAAAAGGAAATTGGTTCTTAGCTTATAACCCTCGGCATTCCTATAAATGGAGGAACAATTATAATTAACAGCTGAAGGCTGCAATCATAACATACCACAGGGAGTAAGTCCCAGTGAAGTCAGTTGGACTGACTTTCAAGAAAACATGCAGAGGTCTGCGCTGCACACCTGAAACTTTACACACATTTACTTGAAAGTAACTCCCATTAAAAACAGCAAAGCATATTTTAAAACACTGATGCAGAGGACTGGGACAAAATATTAAAGGTATACAAATTTATCATCTAAATATGGTTTCAGCTCCCCAGCACACACTCAAATTCAAAACTTTCAGGATCAATTGTATGATTTTTTTAAAAATGAATCTCACTTGTTCCTACTAATTTCCTGCATATTTGAGTAACGATTCAAAAGGAAAATTTGTTTATGGAGCACAAAGACCAAATGAGGCAATGAAAGCCTTCTTAACATGTACGCGTTTATAATTTATCTAAAATTACAGGTACAGTACAGGGAGTTATGGCCTTGCTTTCAATTCATGTTTATTGTTAGGTGGCAACAAGGTTTTAGTAAAATGATAGAGGAGTCACATCTGTGAGAAAGGGACATTTATCAGGTCTCCAGAGGAATATTTCATATTAGCATAATTCAACATCACATAGGACATTTTTGATGCTAAGTGTTTTGATTATTTCTGTGCCCTCCTAAGTCAAATGGGTTTGCACAAAAATAGGAGAAGCTATGTTCAGCTTTAAGGCTTTTGTTGTAATGACGAGGCAGTGGAGTTGTTTGATCATGAACTGAATTATGATGATGATCTTTATTGGAGTATAGTCTTTGCATTTATATACATTTTTAGTTGTCCTACATCATTGGTTAACTTTGGTTACTGCTTAACTTTCATTACTGTTTAGTACAGTAATCCATACAATTAATTATCTCTAGTTAAAGTCTAACATATGTCTACTTCCCCTCTCTAATCCTCCTTTATCCATAGATTAGTGGCTTTGTTTGCCTGAGTTGTATTTGCTTGGAAACATTCTTTATCTGATGTTTGCCATCCGAGATTGGAACATTCCTGCAATTACAACTCTACAGGCTTTTCCAAATTGGTGGGGTCTTTTTTTTTCCAGAAAAACATCTCCGTCAACCACAGGAAGCACAAACATTTTATGTGCACTTGGAGGACACCAGTTGGATAGGTTGCTATAGATCCATAAAGAAAATAAGAAAATGTCAAGGGCAGGAAAAACCACAGCTACAATTATTTCTACACCAATCATCACTGCTGAACTATGATGAAGACAGGGAAAGATCACTGCTGAACTATGATGAAGACAGGGAAAGATAGAACAAGATCAAATATTAAATAAGATTCAATATTTACTTTTCTACCACAGTGTGTTATATGAGGTAACTAGATCTGGCTGCAAATATCTGGACAGTGGTAAATTATTTTGTATTATTTTTAAATATTGGTTATTGCCAATATTCAACTTTACTAAACTTCAATCAGTGGCTGAATAAATTTGAAAGTTTACTTATTATGATATGGTTGTGATGGAACTACGTAATTACAAGGATGGACAACCTAATAAAATAATTATTTCCCTAGAAAAAGTATAATTCCAGAGACCTGGATAGTCAGAAAAAAACCCCTAGATATCCAACAATCAAAGATTATTCTTTACTGAGAACACTGAATTATCTCACATTCATATCTACTATAATTTGAGATAACAGTCTAGGCTGATTCCTGCAATTTCTGCAAAGTATTAACATGAAAAGGCTAGAGGTTCAGTGTAATATTTTATCAAGCTTTGATAAATGATATTATATCACATCAGTAACATCTACAGAGGAGGAGCATATTAAAATTTACAAGATGGTGAGCACAGTGTACCCTTTTTGTACATGAACTGATGTTGCACATATGTACAAAGCTGGCAGTGCTTCTACCATACCATGACATCCTCCACCTTATATAGTTTGATTCCCTGAGGAAAGCCTAAGAAACACACTTTTTCTCTTTCCATAGTAATTACATTCACTGGCTCAAAAAAAGATTTATTTATTCATAAAATTTATTGGCCGCACGTTACCTCAGGGCAACTCTAAATATACCGGGTTTATCCAACAATACGGCCTCCACCAATAGGAAGGCCCAGCATGATTTCTAGGCATGAGGTGAAATTCAGCCCCGCCCCCCAAATTTAGGCCTATTTAAACCATGGTTTTCCCTGCCATTTCTCACATCGTTTGTTAGAAGAACTACATGAGGTGAAGAGAAATGGGTGGGGGAAGGATGGGGCTGATGGGGAGAAAACTTGCCTTTAGGAGTGCCCTGCAGGTAGCCGAGGCTAAAATACCCCGATAGCCAATAGAAGCTCCCTGAAGGCAGAGTCCCTAGCCGCTTCACGCAAAGCTTGGCTACTCATGTCCCCTCGCCTTTAGGCAGTCTCTTTCGGATAATGGAAGCTCCCCATATGCAGTCACCAGCCACTTCGATCGGCCAATAGAAGCAGCCTCGCGGCGAGGTACGTGGATATGAGCCGCTCTAGGTGAGGGAGGAAATTAAGTCTCCCCCCAAAAAGATGGCCTAGCTGTTTTTTCAGGGATCAAAAAAAAATAAGGCCCGGCCTTATTTTGTGAGAAACACGGTAGACAAGATTCAATGTTTACTAAGAATAAGGTTACATCTCATAAAACAAGCATAAAACACAGAAGAAAAAGACTTAGTCTATCTGAATAAAAATTCACATTCAAATGATCAAGGCTGAATCAGGTGGTCAATCCAACAGATTGTTAAAATATTTAATTTAGTAGTTGGAACAATAAAGTGTACAATGGAGCCAGAACACACAGTTGTAGTTGGAACAGTGGTTGAACTACAACTGATTGGAGAGTGCTGGCTCAAGCATGAGGCAATTTACGCTGTGATTGATTGCTGTGGGTCTTAAGGGGAAATTTCCCCCTTTCTCCCCTTTTTCTTCTGTGTGCTCTGTGCGCTGTTTAGATTTACCTCATGATATTCCTGTGTTCCTGACTATCTTGTCTACTGTAAATATAAACAATAAATATATTTATTTATATAAAACTACAAGTTCATGTCAGTGCCTCTGACTTCATTTGGACACCTGCTGCGCAATTCTCCTCACAGATTTTCTGTCAAGCAAAGAAGTCTGAAATAGCTGAGCTGGACATCCCCTCATGCTTAGTCAGGAATAGCTTCCTTTATGAGTTCATAGGACCCAAGCTGTTGGTCCACATTTTTTGAATGAAGTTTTCCAATTGCTTTTGGCAAGTTTGACTTGGTCTTCATCATGGGGGGGGGGGGGGTTATTTAGAGCTAATCAACTCCCTCATCTTAGCGTTTGTCCAAATACCTTACAAAATTATTCCACCTTCCATAACTGTCCGTTCATTACTTTGCCTAACAGTCTTAGATGTATACTCAAACAAGATTCATAGTGATCAACCTATATATAACCTGTTCTTTCAGCTTTTTAAAAACATCCTACTGGATAACTATGTATCTTAAGCTGCAAAAGGACCACATTAGCATAACTTCATATTCCACTTCTCCCAATCCTCTAGGTACGACTTATGAGCCCAAAATGTATGCTGCTATGTGAAACATTTGTTAAGTTTTGCCCCATTACACACCTTTTCTTGTCACAGTTAAGTGAATCATTGCAGCTGTTTAGTTAGTAACATGGTTGTTAAGTGAACCTGGCTTCCCTGTTGACTGTTTGTCAGAAGGTCGCAAAAGGGGATCGCATGACCCCAGGACACTGAAACCATTATAAATAGGAACCAGTTGCCAAGCATCTGAATTTTGATCATGTGACTATGGGATGCTGCAATGGTCTTAAGGGTGAAAAACGATCATAAGTCACTTTTTTTCAGTGCTGTTGTAACTTTGAACAGTCACTAAATAAAGTCAAAGACTACCTGTATACCAGGGCTGCAGCTACTTTATCTCTAAGGGACACCAGGAGGGAAAAGCCTTTCAAGTGAGTGATAGGAAAGTGTTAAATTGACAGGATATCGATATATAGCAGGGCTTTCAAGAGCCCACTGGGAACGCCACTCACTTTCTACCCATTCTCCAAAGCAGCATCAAATTTCAGAGGCGCATCTTTTCTCTCCTTCAGGCCCCAGTAATCCACCAGCTGTGGAGGTGGGTCTCGTTAGTCTGCAGACTTCTGATCCAAGCAAAGCCAGAGGCCTCCGGGCCCAGGTTTCCAATTCTCTCCACAGCTGGAAAAAGAGAAAAAGAGACAGAGTTTCAATTAGTATAAACTCTTCCACTTCTGGAGAAAAGAGGAATCAGCATCCAGGAGCTTTCTTCTGACTGGGAAGTTAAGAAGCATCAGGAAAGCCTGAAGGGGTGGGAAGGAGGAGGGGAGGGGAGAGGTGGGGAGAGGTGAGGAGAGTAGAGGAGAGGAGGGGAGGGGAAAGGAAAGGAAAGGAAAGGAAAGGAAAGGAAAGGAAAGGAAAGGAAAAAAACTCGCTCGGGCTTCCTTCGCCTGAATCTTTTTTTTTTTTTCTTCTTCTGCTATTCCCACGCCCGGCTTGCTGTTTTGCACCAGGGACGGAGCAGCCTCGCTAAGGGAGGGCTAGGGGAGGGCCAGCAAGCCGTCAGGGAGAGACTCCGGCAGCAACGCGCCTGCTTTCCCGCTCGCTGCAATTAAAAGAGCGGAGAGCGGGCCTTTCCTTCGCTCCGTTCCTCATTTCGGACCCCAGGCCCATTTTCGTTTCTCCAAACCCGGCCTCCCACGACCCGCCTCCGGTCTCCTTTGAAGCTCGCCGGGCTGAGGCGTCTCCTACCTTCCCCCTCGGTGGCCAAGCGGGGCTCCCCGCCGACGCGGTAGAAGAAGGGCGCTCGGGCACAGCCAGCCACCCCCGGAGGCCAAGTTTCCAAAGGCAAGGACGGCGGGGAAATCCCCGTCCCGAGGCTCCTCTCTCGGGAAAGGACGGAGGACGGGGCGGCCAGAATCCGCTTTCAAAAGTCGAGTGGGCCTAGCGCCGAGACGAGGAAGGCTCGAGCTTGGGAGCCTCCGCCGGGCGAGCGAGGAAAGGCGGCCGTGCGCCGACCAGACCGAGGAAAGGAACAGGAGGAGGAGAGAAAAACGAGGAGCCGCAGCTTCTTGGAAAGCGTCCCGCTCTCCGGGCTGCGAGCCACCGCTCCTGAAAAGCACTGAGTCTCGGCCCCCGAAAAGCTCCTCTTCGCTTTTCCGCTCCCAAGCTTCAGGTGGGACCGCCCACGAGCCGAGGGAGGAGAAAAACAAGGCTCCCCTGTGAAGCTTGAGGCGCTGGGCGGGAAGGGTGGAGACCGTCCTCTTCGCCGCGCTCCGCGAGCGCTCTCTGCTGCCGCGGCTGCGCATTCCTCTTCCCTGGCCGCGCTTTGGGGAATTGGGGGGTGGGGTGGGGGTGGGGAAAAGGAAGGAGCCTGACGCCTCCAGAGGCGGGCCGACAAGCGGGCGAGCGGGCGGGCGGGCCTAGAGCCGGGCTGTGTCAGTTCTTGAATACCGCACCGGTGCGCAAAATGCGAAAGCCGGGTGTCGACGCAGGAATATGGGCGATAAGGATTAAAGGGGTGAGGGGGAGAGTAACTTTAAAAAACGGGGCGAGGGCCGAAAGAGGTTGTGAGGAAACGCCCTTGTTTTGCTGAGGGCATTTTTTCCTCTCTTGCAGAACCGTAAATGGAAGCTGAGAGCGCCTTTGGACTGAAAACAGCCGCGCGGTAGAAGAGCCCCAACCAGGGAATTGAACCGTCGATAATCCGGTCTCCGCAGCTTTTGACTAGCCCGGTCAATATTGTTTGAAATCAGTGAAGGTTTTGGGGTTGTTGGGGTTTTTTTTGGAACTGTTTCTGTCGGAATCCGAATCATTTGGGAACCGCTGGTAGGTGACTTCCTTCCCCACTTAGAAGGCAGAAGAAAGCAAGGGTGGTAAAAGAGACTTGTTAAGCTGAATGTCCAATGTCTGTAGAATAATAGCAGCAGGAGGGTTTATTTCCTTTCCCGTTTTTTTTTTTAATCCAAAATTGTTATTTTGTGATTCTGAAGATTGTTCAAGAAAGCGTATTGCCAAACGATTTTTTTAAAGATCCGAAACAAACACACCAGCGAGTAAAGACATTTAAAGCTTTATTGCTAACTTTAGCAAGTAGATTTAAACAGAAATAAAAAAAATACATAACATACCAGGCAAGATAACAATTCTCTGTTCAGCTTTCAGGAACAAAGGTAGAGATTATGAGACAAGCCATTTTAATCCATTTAAATTTATGTATTACTTATTTGTGAGATTTAACCCTCTCAGTTTGAAATCAACGGGAGACGTAAACAATAATGAGCTTTATTAAGTGTTTGCAAAGGCTGGAAACTTCTCTGCTCATAAAGGTGGAGCTACAGAAGACATTTTACATAGAAATACGTGATGGTTTTATAGGATCTAAAAACTCCTGCCCTTTATCTGTTGCAGTATCTAAAGTTACTCCTGTGCATAGTCACGCAGCAGA
>BLBF01000055.1:18869916-18882073 GCA_015471245.1 Laticauda colubrina | reverse complement strand
AAACTCTGCCAGTTCCCGCCGGGTGATCTCTTCCACTGCGGTGTCAAACAAACTTCACATTTATCGATATTGGTTAATTTCTGGATGCACAATCTTCCTCTTCCTGGCACTTCCATACCAGTAGCTGTTCATTTCCAGTATTCTCCCTCCCCTTGGCATTGTCAGCATTATTAATTTTAGTATGACAACTGGTTTCTTGACCTGACAACTATCTTCCTTTGACCTGCCAACTTTCCTTTTGACTGGAATGTGCTTGGACATAGCCTTGTTTATAGCCTTGTTACTGTCTTATAGTTAATATTATTACACAATTCCTTACATAATTCCGCATCGGGGATTCTTAGGTTAGTATGGCATTACATTTTCTCTATTCTTTACAGGAATAATTTTCATTTCTCTCATTATTATTTAGCACATAATTATAGCTCTGATATTTTGTAATTATTCTGCTGGTTACTTGTTAGGCATAGATGATGGCACTAGAGGGGAACCAGACGATCTGCCTTTGTATTTAGGAATGTCCACTTGTCAAGATGTTAGATAACCAATTATTTATGATGAAAAGGTTAAGAACCCCTTCCCTTAATACCTTTATTGTCAAGATTTTGACTAATGAATCTAATCAATTCAGTACTTTGAGATTTGAAACTTCCTCAAAGAACTGTTATATTGAGTACATCAGTTCGACACGAAGGAAAACAAAACCAACTCTTGTTTTCCACGGTTTCAACATAATTAAAAAATAACTAGTTCCGTCCCCCATTGTCACAGATCACATTGTCCAATTAGGTGTTCTGGCGTTTCCCTGATAACTCCTCTGGCCAACACCTGTTGAGATGACCTTGGTTCCCACTAGACCAAGGATCAGTAACCCATGGCTCTGGAGCTGCATGTGGCTCTTTCATCCCTCTGCTGCGGCTCCCTGTCACCGGTCAGATCCACAATTGATAGGGTTAGGACAGGTAGAAGAAAAAGGACGCCGCACTATGGTGGGGGAACCAGACTTCCAGTCAGCAGAGGAAAAAGGACGCTGCACTAGGAGGAGATACTATGATGGGGGAACTGGACTTCTGGTTGGCTCCAGAATTGAACGGTTAGGACCTCTGTGGCTCTTTGAGTGTTTAAGGTTGCCGATCCCTGCATTAGACGATGCATTGTTATTGTCTGGTCTGATATTCCAAACCTCTCCCCCCTCCCATATTATGTGCAGCTGAGAAACGGATAGATGGCTGTGGCAGACCTGGTCCATTTCAAAGTTGACATTTATATTAAGAAGTTAAAATCTAAAAGCAGATAGGCCTTGATGCTTAGTAACCTGATAATGTACAATAATGGTCAAGAATGCTTACAAAAACAAAGTAATTAGTACTTGCTCAAGTGAAATCCCATACATATCATAGCAATAGCACGTAGACTTATATACCACTTCACAGTACTTTCCAGCCCTCTCTAAGCGGTTTACAGAATTGGTATATTGTCCCCAACAATACGTCCTCATTTTATCAATCTTGGAAGAATGGAAGGCTGAATCAACCTTGAGTTGATCAGAATCAAACTGCTGGCAGTTGGCACTCAGCAGAATTAGGCTGCAATTCTACATTCTAACCACTGTGCCACCACAGCTTAGATTTGAGAAAACAGGAACTTGGGAGCTATGTACTAATTATGGTGTAACATGCTGATTATTATTGGAAATTAGGGACAAATGTGCTAATTGGTGATGCTAGCTAAATATTTGCTGAAAAACACGAATTTACTTTGCTGCATTCAGTTAACACCAAGAAGATCATAGGATGACCTATGAGGGTTTAAGGTGTGCATATGGAGAGGTAACTATAAAAGCTGTATTATAAGGAGTGGTCTTTACACAGGCCTATTGCAAGTGATCCTCATGTCCTTTTCCTGTGCAGAATAAACTTTTTTGCACTCTCTACCTCACTCTGTGTTTCATTGGGTGTGGCACACTGGGTACAAACACAGCTTTTTGAGACAACACTTAAGAATGTTTGTTAGTGCAGGTATGTTATTGATAGGATTAAAGCCTTAGTATATCTCAGCCTTTAGTTGAACTATGTTACTATGACTACTGAGGAATGTATGTATTATGTTGATTTTCATGATTGGTTTATAGAGATGTACATTGTTCAAACCTATATAATCACTCCAAATCTTGGAGATTGGTTAGAATTTTATGTAATAATGCCGAGAAAAAGATTGAAAGACACTTCTTTGTATACATTTTGTTTTATGTTTTTTTCTTTGGCTTTTCCCTTTTTCTTTTTATTTCTTTATCACATTTACTTTACTATATTTTTATTGAGTGTATCATATGTGTAAAATCTTTTTTAATACAAACTATTTTTTAAAATTATATATTTATATTATATATAATGTAAAAATTATAAGTTTATAATTAAATGAAATCTAGACATCTATACTTTGTGCCTTTAATTTCCAATCTTAGTTTTTTTTAACAATAGAAAATAGTTTCTGGCTGTCTTCTCTCTGTTGTGTATTAGTGTACACAATGTACTCTGTTGTGTATTAGTGTATCTGAACACTAATATCATATCTGCATTGAGTCTTCTTATCTTCAAACTGAACATTCTTTCTTCTTCATAAGGGTTTTCAAATTGAGTATTATCTTTGTTCACCTCCTTTGGATCTTTTTCCAAATCATAAAACTTTCAATCCTTCTTGCATGTGGTTTCTAGACTTCATGTGCTATCTTTCAAAATATACTTGGAAGACTTTTGCTATATGGGAAGTCCTCACTTACCACAGTTGGAACTGGCAACTGTGTTGCTAAGCAATTCAGTCATAAAATCACGAGAGTGTATTTTATTTATGACATGTTAAACAGATCAACACAGGTCATGAAGTGGAACATCATGTAACCATGACTTACGACTTCTTGCCAATTTCTCCATTGATTTTGCCGAAGCTGGATGTGAAGATTGAAAAAATGATCTTGTAACTGTAGGAAGCTGTGACGCTCGTAAATGTGTGCTGGTTGCCAATCGTAATCATGTGACTTTGAGGATGTGACAGCCGCAGGTTTGAAGACCATTCCAAAATCTCATTTTTCAGCATTGCCAAAAGTTCCAGCATTCATCAAATGAACAGTCAATCAGTAAGCAAGGATTATCTGTATTTTCAATAAAGGTCTTTATTCAGTTTTCACAAACTTCTTGCTAAATTTCAAAAGAGAAAATATATTTCTTTCAATGAGTGTTCTACGGCCATTCAGAAAAGATGTTTCTACACACAGGAATTGTCCTAAGAAGGTGCAACTTTCAGCAATGTATATTATACATGCATACCCTATACACACACACACACACACACACACACACACACACACACACATATATATATAGGTTGTGTGTGTTTTGGAGAGTGTGACTTGTATTCATAGCATCTGTGCTGCCCTCATTCACCTACATGTCAGGGTTGGTATAGAGAGTTTATTCAGTCTGTTGCCCCAACAGTTCTGTTTCACGTTTTCATCTAATCCCCAGCTGCAATCTTAACATAGTCATTGGCTCGCGATCAAATAGATAACCAAAAGCAAAACAAACTTACAGCCAAACCAAAAACAGCATTGGAAATAAAGCTTTTGCCTGGGTAGGTTCCAAAAATAAACAGCCCAAATCTCCTCCGAGGTCTGGGGCCCCCACTGAGGTTTGTCAACAAGTCCAGGAGTCCGGTTTCAGGTCTTACAAAGTGAAGTCACAGGAATAGTCCAAGCCAGGAGTTCAGAGGGTCGTTTTCAGCAAAGCCAGCCATGAACAAGCTCCAGACTAACCTTCCAGGCAACAGCCAATTGATCCAACTGACAGATAACTGGCTGCTACAAACAAACAAACGCTCTGCAACTGAATTAAGCCCACGAGCTGCAGAGTCCTGGAAACACACAAGTATCTGGCCATGACCTTCACACATGTTACCTCCAGCAATACCTCCCTCTGCCTGCTTCACACATGTTGCCTCCAGCAATACCTTCCTCTGCCTGCTGTGCTAAATAGCCACTCCAGATGCAGCCCTTTAAGAGGGGTGGGGCCTTTTCCCCATCAATCTGGAAGATATCTGCCCTGTGTACTCCAGCATCTACCAAGGCCGGTAGCTCCTCCCCCTGTTCCTCATTGCCCTGCAAGCTCGCTCCAGCCGAGACACTACCAGCAATTCAGGGTCAGCAATACTGGATGTGCCAGGAATGCTCTCATTCTCCCTTGAGGCCTCTGAGGAAGATGTGGAGGAGCCATCACTTACAGGAGGCATCACACTATCACTATCAGGCAACAGGAGATTGTTCCAAAGTATACTTAATCAACAATTAATTCCCTGATAAATTCTTCAGAATTCACTAATCACATTCACTATATATTTTCTTTTTGCACCAAGTAAGATCATAGATGTTTTTCAAAGAAATTAAATGCAATACTTGTTTATCTTTTTCACTGTTATTTTTGGCCACTGAATATAACTCTACATGTTCTAGCAATTTTCCTGCTTTGGTTTTTCACTTCCCTATTTTCTTAATCTTATGTATGCACAGAGGATCAGCTCTTCCAAGTGTAACAATTTCCTGTGCATAAATAAAAGTATGTTATGCTGAAGTAAATAATTTTTTGTATATTAAATAAAGCAAAGGGCAACTGTTCAGTTCCCTTAATCCCTTATATTGCTGAAGAGGAAAGTACCAGGAGAAGACCAAAGTTGCCATTTGCTTGTCAAGTTGGAATCATGAGTCCAGGAATACTTCCAAGTTACAAGCTTTTTTGCTACAGGGGAATCTGATCCTGTCTAGAACAGAAGCTGAAATTTCTCTGAAGTCAGTTGAATCAAAGCTCAAATCACTCCATCTGATTGGGATAAAGCCTCAACCTGTTCTTCCTCATCCTCATCTGAATAACTTCCAGACCTCTGGACAGATACTTTTTTGGGGGGGCATCATTATTTAGCATGTGATGAAGCCATAAAGTTGTTTATCATCATCGTATGGTAGACAGATGTTGTGGCCTGTCGGCTGCCAGCAAAGCTAGCTGCAGCGTCAGACGAAGGGATGGAAGGAGAGTCTGGGCCAGCTTTGGAGCCTTTGGAAGACTCTGACAAGGAAACTGCATCAGAGGCAGAGCCAGGGCCTTCCGTCCTCCCCCAGGTGGAGAGGCAGCTGTCTGCGGGGCCTGGGCTGATTGAGGGGGAAGAACAGATGGGGCCCACCCCAGATGCGCATATACACAGAGAAAAAGAGGAGAGCAAAGGAAAGCAATAAGCCGGCTCTCGGGGAGAAGCAGATGCAGACGATAACCAGGCCTTCCCTGGTTATTTTTTATTTTTTTATCCATATGAATAAAAGACTTACTGCCTTGTTATAAAAAGAGGATTGTTTAACTTGCGAATAAATGTCTTGCGAAGGCTGGGTCAGAACAACAGGTCACCTCATTCATCAGCTTCATGTAATTAACAATCTTTAATTTTGTTTAACATATACATGTCAACTAGAATTCTAAAAATTAAACAATCTGCTAAATTAAGCAATGATAAACATTAATTTTACTATTTACTTTTATCATTGCTTACTATTGTTTTAATTAAACAAATTTATTTTAATTTTTTAAATTAAATAAAAACTAAAATTAACATTTAAATTAAATTATAAATATTAGTATTAACATTTAAATTAAATTATAAATATTAGTATTAACATTTAAATTAAATTATAAATATTAGTATTTCCTGGCGGAAGGAGGTGCAGTGGTGCAGCATCAGCAGCTGTGGGTAGGGTGGCAGTTTCAGGGCGGAGTGCTGGCGGCAGTGGGTGGATCAACGGTGGTGGGGCAGCAACAGCAGGGTAGTGGCAGCTCTTGACAACAGTTCCAGTTTCTCATGTGGTCCCTAGGAAAATTAATTGCTCACTTCTGCTATATATGCTCGTTTCATGTTGATAAACCAACAAGATAAACACAGATATACAGTATTAATTTATTAAAAAAAAAAAAAAAACCAGCACTGAGTAAAGATAAAATTTATGCTAAGGCCTTTCGTCCTAGGCAATTTCACCTGTTACAATTAACCACAGAGAGAAGAGACATAAATCAAACACACTGACCCTGGCAGCTCTCCTCCATCATGGCACTCCACTTACAGAAGGCAAAATAGAGCCCAACAGAGATACATCTTTCCAAAAGTGACTGTCTATAAGCCATGTGCGAATAAGAAGATATCTCCATTGCAGCCTGCATTTCCCTTCCCTCCATAATGATGGCTGTGCTGTCACAACGCTTACAATCAATTTAAAAAGGAAAAAAATGGTTACACATCACATTGAAGATGCAACGTGACTTCTCTTTTTGATGAACAAAATCTGGAGAAAAGGGCTACAGGAATATTCTGCTCTTTTGTCAGGTAGCTGCTAGAAAGAAAGAGGAACTTTGAAGCATAGGCATGCTGCCAAGATACAGATTAATAAAAGGAACTGGAAAATAGATTCAAAAAGCTATCCAGATAAAATATAACTTTGCTTGCATACTTTTGATAAAAACTATTACAACTAAAAGCTCAAGCTGACCCGACGAATTGTGCCTGGAACAAAACTTGGAAGAACAAAGTGTTAGCATCCATTACGCAACCAGGAAACGTTCAGGATATGAGATTTCATCATAAAAGCATAGAGGCACTGATTAGGGTTATGTAACTTAACCCTCAGGCCTGTGGGCTGCCAACACAAGTGGTGAAAGAAAACAACATTTTTATAGGAACTATAAAAATAATCTAAACAAGATCTTAAAAAGTTCTAAAGAGAAACCAAGAAAAGCAACATAAGAACAAAAAAAAAACCCAACTTTCAACAGGAGGACAAGAGAAAAGGGAAGTTAAAGCACAGCTAACCACACATCTTCAAGCACCAAAGATTGAGAAACATTGGTCTACTCTAGAAGCATTTTTTGGAAATGTCAGGGCATCAAGCTGAGAATAAGAGCAAAATACAAAGTAGGGTTACAAAGCTGAACCAGTCTCACGCAGAAAGCAATCTTCTAGAGCAGGCCGGATGCATCATGCATTGGCCACGCCAACACCCAATGGCAGCTGAGTTTAGCAAAGGGGAAGAAAGTCGCAATACGTCACGTGACGCCTCTGTAATGATGCAAGTTTGATAACCCTGCTCTAGAGTTACGGCAGGTGTGGGTTCTTATGAAGAGCCAAAAAATACATGTGCTATTGGTTCCATGTGATTTCTTCTCATTCTGTTATGCTCTCTAGGTCAGGACTGGTATGGACAAAGAGACAGACTCCAATTCTAAGTTACATGTTTATTCAAGTAAAGATGAGTCATTCCATAAGGTGGGGAAGAACCCCATGGAATATTTCAGTAAGCATTGATATTTTATTTGGTTATATAAGTAAGGAAACACAAGTTGATAAGGAAACACAAGTTGATAAGGAAACACAAGTTATCTGTGCAAAAGTAGATAAACAGAGACATTACTAAAATACCTGTATCACTTCTTCTCATCAGTGAACATAAGCATTTAACTTTTCCAGAGAGGCCAGAACAATTTCCTCTTAAACCTAGGGTATCAAACTGAGGTCCATGGGCCAGATGCATCACGCACAGGCTATATCCATCCCAGTTCCACAAAGGCAAAAAACATCACGATATGTCATGTTTGACACCTGTGTCTTAAAAAGTTTTTGCTGACTCCCCATCAAACTCTGTCACAATCTTCACATACTCAGAACACATATTCCCCAATTTACACAATTCAACATAAGAACTTCCATCAAAATCATCTATGTTAGGAACCTGATCATCAGTTCATGAGGCAGCACAAAAGGATGCTGGCATAATTTGCACCGACTCCACAGCTAATCTCCATTCTGCCTTCATTGGAAAAGGTGCTTTTGGACTTCTGAAATAAAAACTTGGAAGATAAAGCAAAGCAGCCCTTTATGGCAAAGAATTATTGTTTAAAAATAGTGCCACCGTAGCAATTCAAATGCATGCAAATGCAAATAGATGAATAGGTACTGCATATGAGTGTGCAGGAAAGTAACAGCGTTCTTTGTTTTGCCATATGCTTTATGCTGCTGCATGATGTTATGCCTGCCACGAGAGCAGAAAAATCTCCAGACAATGCTGACAATGAGCACGAATCGATTGTGACGAGCGGAGTAAAACCTACAGGTGCACCTTTTTTTAAAATGGGCTTTAAACAAGCAAAACACAAAATCAAATTTTTGGAAGATAATATTATTATCAGTAATAATGCCAATGCAACCGTTAACTAGACCAGGTGGTGTCAAACTCGCGACAACACGTTCTCACATGATGTATAGCAACTCCTTTCCCCCTTTGCTAAAACAGGTTTGGGCATGGCCAGCACATGACGCATCTGACCTGCAGACCACGAGTTTGACACCTCTGAACTAGACCAATGCTTGACAACTTTAAGTGTGTGGCCTTCAATTCCCGGAAGAGAGCTGGCTGGAGAATTCTGTAAGTTTCTTTCTTTTTTAAAGGTATATGCAACCCATCTTGTTGACCAAGGCGACTCTTGAGTTGGAATTCATACATCTTAAAGTTGCCAAATTTGGAAAAAAAAAAAACTAAGTAAAAAAGTGCCTGGGGATACAAAAGGAAAATCTTGCTGAATTCAGCTCTTTCTTCCTGCCTGACTCAATTTCTCACACTTTTCAGAGAACTATTCTTTTCTTTTCATAACTCATTCAGTACAGCTTGTTTCATTCTCATATCCTCCTTCCTCTTAGGTAACAAATAATCCATTGTGAATATCCAAGTCCTCCTTGATCCAGTGTTAGTGATTTGTTACCAAGATGGAAAGGAACATAGAAAGATACTTCCAATCCAACACAAACATCCAGAGCCCTCGGGCTCAAAGAACACAAGCTACCCTGGGAAAGGGAATTGTGATGAGAGATAGATTGAGAATAAACACTGGCTTTCAAGTGGCTTGGAGAAATCAATGACCTTTTGTATCATGGTGGTACACAAAGTTGTTAATTTGGTTTGGGATTAGCCGAGATCCTTTCACAGCCAAAGTTGATACAGTGCCATGTAAAAGTACTCACAAGCCTTACCAAGCCAGAGATATTGGTATTGATCAATATTATTTGTACATATTTCAGTTACAAGCAAGAATTACTACACAACCGGTTCTCCTTAGTCTTAGATGTCAAATTGTTATCCTAGAAAATGTATATGTTGTGAAATTAAAGGATTTTCATCGTGTCTTCTGATTGCTGTGTGCAGAATGCATCCACGGACATCAATTAGCAGTCAGAAGACACAATGAAAATTCTTTAATTTCACAACATATAGACAGATTTAACCATAGTTTCAATTGGGAAAAGGTGACCATCCTAGTGTCAGCATTCCAGAAAACTTCCACTCCAACAAATAACTCCAAGAAAAACATCCTCTCCAAGGTTCTTTTTATTAGAGTAGTAAGCTGGCACATCTGGGAAATCCCGAATCTGAAAATTCTGGGTTTCCTTGCAATAAGTAAAAACTACAAATCCAACCCCTGCACCCCTCCTTGCATCACATGCCCCAATCACCATCTGTCCCAACTTGAGACATCCTCTCAACCAGGTGAAGAACTAACATGACCTTGACTTAGAAGAAGAATGCTATTATGTCTAACCACATACACTCCAAGAAATTCCCCCCTCCCATTTTCCAGGCTCAAGAATGTGACAGTGTGGAAGCATCTGGTGCTAATATGGCTTCCAAAGCTGACATGTGCTGTCCATATAGTTTAGAGTTATTGGGATTTGGGACAGTTACTTAGGATTTGAGAGCTGTCCCCTTAAGGGAATGCATCATGGTAAACGTAGTTAAGGTATCCTGGGAAATGTAGTACATGTTATGTGGTCACATCTGTAACCCTGATTGGTCACTGAATTGACCCTTGTTGGGTTGGGGGAGGCTCCCTCACTCTTGACTGAATCCATTATCATGCAGCTGCTTCAGTCATCATGGGGATTAGAGTTTATTATCTTTCTACACCATAATGAAGATATGCAAAGGATTGGACATTAAGAAGAACCTCATCATAACTGTGAGTTGATAAGGATGCCTGATGAACCAATAAAATGGATGCTTTGTATGGATGCTTTGTGGAGTTGCCCTGTCTGCTTTATACCTATCCAGAGAGTAATAAGCAGAACATAACACCTAGACCAAGCCAAGTCCAAAAATGCCAGGGAATTTCTAGAAGCCTGGCGTTCTGATAAATCAGCCCTCAATAGACACATAGACATTAACAACATATATAGGCTATGCAAAAGAGACCAATCAACAAGCCCAAAAAAGAACAAAGACCCAACACTTCACCACCCAGCAATCAGCACCCATATCAGCATAGATTCACTCTGTTAACCTCAGACCAACAGTCAAGTAAATAATACCATAATGAAGAAACTGCCAAAGAGCCAACAGTAAACAGCCAGAGCAAAGAATCTCTAACGCACACACACACATAGAGAGGGGGGGGGGGAGGGAGAGAGAGAAGGCAAATCACCAGAATATCACACTACTAACTAGAGCATACAAAACATTTGCTAGACCAATACTCAAATACAGCTCATCAGTCTGGAACCCACATTATGTATCTGATATTAGCACAGTTGAGAAAGTCCAGAAATATTTCACAAGAAGAGTTCTCCACTCCTCTAATCGTTGTAGAATATCTTATGCCACCAGACTTGAAATTCTAGACCTAGAAAACCTTAAATTACACTGCCATCAGTCTGATCTAAGTATGGAATATAAAATCATACATTGCAATGACTTACCTGTCAATGAATACTTCAGCTTCAACCATAACAACATAAGAGCACACAATAGATACAAACTCAAGGTTAACCACACCAAACTTGATTGCAGGAAATACCACTTCAGCAACAGAGTGGTCAATGTCTGCAATACTCTACCTGACTCTTGTGGAGAAACATTACTGCAATGATCAGGTAGTTTTGCCTTGCATTAGCCATATAATCTTTTGGATAAGCTATAGCTATATTGTTTGTCCATATCCTGTTCCAACCACATAATCACGAACTACCCCGCTGCATATGACATTCTGCAACAGAAAAGCTCTGTAGAAATATGACCACACCTGCTGTTGCAAACTGCTCAGAAACGCTAACCACAGGGCCTGTCCGAAAAATACTGGACATGATGTAGAAACTGCTTTGTACACATAGAAGACATCTACTGACACCCAAATATGGATATCCATCCCACTCAACTGTGTTTGCAAAACATAGTTGCCATATATGTATATTCAACCCAATGTGTCAGTTTGAGTATGGTTAATCAGGATCACATGCTTGCCTTCTGACACTTTGTAACCCACCCAAACCTCAATAAAAGAGTTTGTCTCGAGCTAGCTCGGGGCTCACTCACCCCGAGGAGAAAATGCGTGTTGTGTCTTTCCTCAAACCCATTCGGCAGTTCGTGGGGAGCCCTCCGGGAGAGCAACGCCTCAACTGGTGACCCCGACGTGATTCACAGACCCGGGCTCCGCTCCGTGATTCGTTGAACCCATGGATGAAGTTCGGGTGCCGTGTTACGCCGCCTGACACCCCATCTACTTGCTGTCTGGAACAGACATCACGCAACCTCACGTGAGTTATGGGGCAGGACCTATCCAAAAAGCAGACTGTGCATTTGCAAGAATTGGAGAAGTTAGTCAGGAAAGCTAATAAAATTCAAAAATCAAGCATTAGTACCATTTACCCCATCTCCCAATCAAACGTTAAAATCCTTCTGAAGTATCTGGGAGACCATTGCCCTGCCTATCAGGAGGAAGGGTCACTGAAAAAATCAACATGGGTGCGTGTGGGGAAATGGCTCCATGAGCCCCCACGAGCCCCTCCACCATTATTAACAACGTGGCAGGCCCTTATGGCCATGATTGATTTGCTGTATCTGGAAAAAGGAGGACAACAGACCTTTGACTCAAAGCCTCCTGCTTATGACACAGCAGCGGTTGCTACTGCCTGTCAGTCCCGTCACTCCCCCGTATCCCCCTTCCTCTGTCCCTGGCCCTAATCCTTCTGTTGCCAATCTTAATCACCCCCCTACCACCGGGGCGGTGGCCACAGCACTAATTCAAGCTCGGGCGAA